>VXBB01019604.1:66137-171537 GCA_013399915.1 Illadopsis cleaveri | reverse complement strand
GCGCGGGGCGCCCCCTGCCGGCGCGGCGCTCAGGGCTCAGCCCGCTGCCGTGAGGGAGAGGCGCGGGCTCGTCCCGCCCTCGGCCTTGCGCTGTCCCCGGCGCTGCGCTGTGCCCCGGGGCTGCGGGAAAACGCAGGGTCAAAGCCGTAAACAGGCTTTAAAAAGAGCTACTTTTCCCTGCAGTGGTTGAGGAGGCCCCAGGTAATGTGCAAGGGAGGGTTTGTGCCTGCATTTTGAAGATGCAATGGTATAAACCCCACACAGAGTTCAGAAACCTGCTGTCAGTGACAGAAGTTTTTGTGGCCTTTGGGTCTTCTGCTGTTCCCTTACAGGGACTCAGCTGTTTTCTGGCCTGCACCCTGACACATGTCCTGTGAAAAAACAGAGCTACTTTGGGACTCAGTTTCTTGAGCTCCACTGAACTGATTTAGATCTTTCCATTTAATATCAAGCTACTGCATTCCTGCAAAATTAAAATGATTTCTGCATAAATTGTACTCTAGTAATCAGAAATTCCAACCCATTTGAATATATCTGGGAAATTGTAATGGGCATGGCTGAGGTCTGATAAAACTGTGTTGTCATACAAGACAGAATGAAAGGTAATGATGTGCCCAAAGTAAGCAGAAACTTGTCACACCCCTAAAATGGCACACAATCCCTAATCCTCAGCCCCATCCATTACCTACAAGACCTGCTCCTCGTGAAAGCCTCTGAGAAAACAGTGTGTGGAGATGCTTCAGTCAATGTAAGTTAAGTTTATGATATATTTCACTCTTGCAATGCTAATTTGACTAATCATAATAGTATCTCAATGTCAGAATTCATCTATGAATGTATTTTAGGAGTTCTTGAGAAGTTAATTACTGTATTCATGGGAAAATTTAATACTTAAAGAAAATGATGCTAAATTCATATTGTATTCCCACTGGACATGTACTTAATATAGATTGTGTGGGTTTGAGTTTAACAGAGGAATATGTTTGTATAGCAGTTGATCTAAAAAGACTGTCTTAAAAGAGCTATGCCTGTGAAGGTGTCTTTCAGTCCTCTTGTTTAAAGAGCATTTGACAGAAATAATCAATGAGTGATCCCTTTTGGCCAAATCAGTGGTCTGATCTGTTGGGACTGTTCTAATTTCCAAACTATCTACAGGTGGAGTTCCTGCAAGACTTTATGATCTTAGGCTGGAACCTTAAAAGAGGACAAGATAAATAAAACTCCAAATTTTATTTACCTTTATATATAGTTCCCAAAGTATACTAAGAACTTCAGTTGAACCTGTTGCTGTTATGGAGGAATAAAGAGCACTTACAGATCTGCAGTGATAGTGCTGCAGTGCTCAGGTCATGAGTCTGTATGGATCAGTCAAGTAAAAAGAAGATAACTTTGCCTCATTTGTTCTTTGTCTACCTATTTCAGGTATAGAGTTTACATTTAGATGCTCTTGAAATTATTCTGCTTTGGCAATTCCTGGTTTTTTTTTGTTTGGCTTCCAGAGAGAACTGTTAAGAAACTTGGATTATTAATGAAAATTCAGCAGAGAAGAGCTTGCTTTTGGCTTCTAGCTCAAACTCAGTCAAATTTTAATGCTAGTAACTGAATTGCTCTACCCTCTCTGAAAGAAAACTTCAAATTTTTGTTAGTTTTGTGGCACAGAGATTGTCAAAATAGGTGAGATTAAAAGTAGTCCTAAAGCTAAACATTTCAAGAGGGCTGGTAATGTCCATATAATTTTGTACATCCTCAATTTTTCTTTTGTGTTCCTTCTTGGATGGATTTTTCTGAGAGAAGAGAATTGCAAAATCCTGATGTTCTGTTAAAACAAGATTTCCTAAACCTGCTGGATATACTTGAAATTTCAAAAAGTATACTCACAAAAAAGTTTGTACTCAGGTGTCATAGTCAGTCCCTGGATTTTACTTGATGGTGGTTTCACAAGTAGACACACTTCCAGGATTTCTTGAAACTGTTTTTCCAGATTTACGTGGCCTTTCCTCTAAGGCAATATTTTGAGCCCAGACCTGTGGGTCCAATAAGTGCTCTGTGGAGAGGGCACTCGTGGCTGTCTGTGCTGAGCAGGGCCATCCCTGGCTAGGGGGAATGAAAGGAGCTGGGGAATGGATAATCCTTGCAGAGTCTGGAAGCTGCATGCAGGACGCAGCTGAGGGAAGAGCTGGATGTCGGGGAGTTGGCCTGCGACCCTGCATCTGGAACACTCTCAAGTATGTTGTAATTCCTAGAAAGGCTGAGCTCTGCCTTTCATCATTGGCAACAGCCACAAGAGACAAGATCTGCTAGAAAGATCCCTCACACAGGATAAAAGCAGTGTATGTTGTTTGTTGTTCTGAGTGCCAGTGAACTGTGAAAAAAAGTTAAATAAATCTGGAGTAGCAGCTTTTTGTTGAATATTTGCGTAGCTTTGGACTTAGAAACAAAACTAGTGTTTTTATTAAGTCAGTAAAGTGGGTAACCAATGAGTTTGGCAAGTTCAGACCTTAACTCTGACTTTACAAAAAGTTTTCAATTTACAGTTGATTTAAATTTATTTGGAAACTACTGGATTAACTAAAGGGCTTTGCTGTGCTAGCAGAGCTGCTCGTTTTAGAACTGTTTCTCCAGGCTTTTCAAGACATGCAATACCTGTTTTTTTTCAGCTATCTTGACAAATCTATTCAGTTTTGTTGTGGTCTTGATACTTTATCTAATAGATTGTTTGGCTTGTTTTTTGGGTTTTTTCCCCTTTATTTTCCAAAACCCATTATAGGCATCAACACAACAACAAAGAGCAGTTGGCATAGCTCTGTGGCTGGGTAGTCTGTGCTTTAGCAGCAATGTTTCCTGAGCTGCTTAAGAAAATGAGTGTTCCAAGAGCCAGTACAGGGCATCAGGACAGAACAAGAGAGGCCAACACTTTACTCCCTTGCAACAGGACAAGAGGAAATGGCCTCCAGGTGAAACCAGGGCAGATCCAGATTAGATACCAGGAAAAATTTATTTGCTGAAAGAATTATCAAGTATTGGAACAGGTTGCCCAGAGAAGTTACGAAATCACTGTCCCTGGAAGTGTTCAAAAAACACGTGGATGGACATGGACATGGTGTAGTGGTGGACCTGGCAGGGTTAGGTAAATGGTTGGCCTTGATGATCTTACAGGTCTTTTCCAATCTTAATCGTTCTCTGATCATCTAGAGCCTCACTGGGGTTCTCAAGAATTATTAGTGTTGATCTTCAATGGACTTTAAACATGAATTATGTAATTTTGAGCTGGATGAGTGTGCTGGTTTTGCAATATTTGACTTTTGATGAAGAGGGAAAAAATCAGCCATGGAAGTGATAATGTACTACTCACAGTGAATGATAATGGTCTATTGCCTAAGTTATTCAGTTCTCAGCTCATACATCTGCCACGTGTAATCACAGTGAATTTTGGGATGACAAAGAAGTGAAATTAAAATGAGTGCACGGACTTCACCCACTCTAATCTCAGAGCTGTGAGCATGGTATAAGGAGCACTGTCCATATGTACAGCTTGGGTCAGATCCTGCTTAGTTGTATTTCCACTGGATTGAAACTTTACTGGGAGACTTACTGTCTTAGGATTCATACCTGGGATTTCATGGACCTGTGAAAATGTCTCATTGACTTCAGTAGCCAGTGGTCTGTGCCTCAGATTATTAACTGCAGTCATGAGGAGTTTGGGGTGACCTAGAATAAGTGGCAAAGATATTTTGGGCTATTTCAACATGGTTACAGATCTACCTCCCTACAGAATAAGAGTTAAAAACAGGAATCTGCAGTAAGAGGCAGCTGCCCATGCAAGGAACTTACAGTGTAGCTTATAGGGTCTTTCTAATCTGGCCTCATACCTCTTTTCAGAGGTGAGCAGTATTCAGTAATAAATAGCACCAATTTTGTTTGAAACCTGTACCTTTGGAGCTAAATTAAAGTTTTAGAAGATGAATGATGCTATAACTGTTTGATGTAAAAGATCCTGTAGTAGTGCTCTTCCTTGCTGAAAACATTTTGCTGTTAAATAAGTTTAAGATGAAACAAAAATAATATGGTGGTGTCCTTAATTCTTTTAATAAGAAAAACGCATACATAGATATTTAAAGTAGACATATGGGTTTTACATATATAAAAATACATTAAACTTCTTTTCCCTTTTAAAGCCTCAGAGTCTTCCTTGTGGGAGATACTGACATTCCCTTCATATTGGGTGGATTTACCACAAGGAAAGCTGGAGAAAACTTAAAAGTGTCCGGTTTTATTTAAAACCTTGGTGGTCTTTAACGGCTGCCCCACAGTTCCAGCCTGGTACAAACTTAAACAGAGCTCTTTGTTGCTCTTGAATGTGACATAATCCTTTCATCTGGCATGCTGAATGAAGTATGCACATGGCTTTTTTGCTACCCCTGCTGGGCTGCCTTGTTACACCTTCAGAGCAAACCACCCCCAGTAAAAAAAGCTTGGGCTCTGTCATCCACCCTAATGCCAATAAACAACAGATAACTACGGCATCTTTGGGCTTTAAAATGCTGCCCCTCGCTAAACTTGTGTGGTGGGGAAGGAAACGGCTCCCCACATCATTGTTTCTTGCAGATACAGAGTACATTTTTTTGTTGTTTGCATGTTTGCTAATTTGAAGCTCTTTGAAGAATCCTACGGGGAGATCAAAGACAAAAGATTAGAACGTTTTTAATAAAGTGAAGAAGGATCAGGTTAGATCAAAGGGACAAGCTGACAGGAAATAAGTAGGTGCCGTTGTTGGCTGACACTTGCATGCTGTAGGGTGATTTCTGTGTTAATGTGAGGTCAGAAGGAGGATTGCTTTACATCTTATTGTCTCCAGACTTTGCTGACTGGGTGTGTCTTTGTACTTCACTTTAATCTCAAAAATTAAAACCCATAAAGTCACAGTTTGGCTCAGCCACATGATTTTTCTAGTTATTTAACTTTGATTTTGAAATAAAAATAAAATTTGGAATGCAGCAGCAGGGTATGGAGGTAATTAATTGGCCTGCAAGGGGATTCAGCTACAGGAATATTCATTATCAGAGGCACTGGGCCCCAGTCACCCCCACTGTCATTCTGCTGACTTTAAGGGAATTAAGTCTTCCCTCACTGTCGCAAGAGGAAATGTATTTTCTTTATATACACACCAAAGCCTTGCATGCTGACAGGTTGTACTGCTATAGATAAACCAGTACAATAAATTAATACAGCCCCTTCAGTTTATGATGCAGTTTTATTAGTATAGAGCTGTTAATTGGGCAGAGTTTGTTTCTCTGAGACTGAAGGTGCAGCACTAATTGGAATGTGCCTCCTGGCCTCCTTGTGAACTTCAGTGTCCAGGTTGTGGTGGATGCAGGGTTGGCTTTGGCAGCCTGGTGTCTGTACATGAACAAGTAAGGTGCCTCACAAAATACCCTTTTCTTCTAACAGTAAATCACCTTTCTGCCTCATGCAGTAGGACCTAATTTGAGGACAGTCACAGGAAACCAAGCAGATTTCTTTACTACATGATCCTGTATAGATGATTTTGTAGTTCCACATAGCTTGATCTCCCCATGTGTCTTCACATGTGAAGAAAACAAGTGCTCAAGAGGTTTCTGTGTCTTTGCGATCCTGAAACCACCTCTGAAAGGATGTTTCCAGGCAAAGCTGCAGGACTGGGGCCACAGAAAAAATCTTGTTTTGTTCCACAAAGACTGGGAGCACTTTCTGCTCCACTCAACAACATGTGCAGTTGCTCCTCCAGCACTGAGAGTTCTGCTGCTCCAATGCAGAAGGGCACACCAGTGGTTGGGTACCTCATTGGGCATAGTGCAAGCAGTAACTGGCTCTTTTCAATCCTGTCATGTTGAATGAAATTAGCAGAAAGAGCTGTGCTCAGCCCCTTGCTTTAGTACTATGATACAAATACCAGACTTGATTAGAGAAATATATTTTATTGCATTTTGGTTTTTTTGTCTTGCAGTTGGTCATGTAAGTGAGCGATCATTCTACTAAAACAAAGGAAAGTGTCCTGTAAAACAAAGCAAAGTAAAACCAATGGGAAGAGATATCTGTTTTCAAACTGAAGAAAGTTAGAGTCTCAAAGGGATGTAAGAGAGAGCACTGGGTTTGACTAATGTGCACCAGTTGGAAAAAGGGTTCCTTTGCCCTGCCTGTGCTGTGGCTGAGCAGAGCTGTTCTCTCCTGGGGCACATGGCTCGAAACCAGAACTTCACATGCTGCACCACTGTTTGCTGCTTCACACACTCCTCACTGAGGGATCCAGTGGGGAGTGATGGAAAGCCACACGTGAGACTGTGGGAAGTGCTGCTGCTCTGGATGCAGCCAGGATCACTTCCCAGTGCAGTCTGTGAAGATTCAGTTTCAGGACACACGATGACCCTGGGGGTGCAGTGCCATTAAGCCAACAGTAGAGAATGACATGGGAAGGAAATCACACGGTTTGCTTTTGAACATTGTCTCATTTTTTTGTTCCATGGAGCTTACTGGGTTGCCCAGCTCTTAGTTTTTGTGTTTGGTAGAATCTAATTAAAATTGCTTTTAAGTCAGAAATGTGCAGCATTCAGAGAAAAAAAAAGACTGAAGGCTCCTCAAATAGCCCAAGTGCTTCTGCGTGCCCCTTGTAACAGCCATGTCCATCTACCTCTGCACCCAGACCCAACCTCTCATCTTAGTCCCTGGTGAGTCCCTTGCCAGACTTGGCTTTGGTGGGAAACATGCCCTGATGTACTTCTTTAAGCTTTTGGATTTAGAAGTGGCAGGTCATTCTTTTTGAGATTTATCTGTCCAGTTAAAACACTGGAATTTTGCCTAATTTTAGGCACTGCATGAAGCTCTTCTTTTGCAATAAAATGCAGTCATAGGAAAAACACATTGCAAAAAGGAGTAGTGCTTGTGTAGCAGATAGCTAGGGATCTTTGGGATCTCGCTTGTGGACAAATGTTTAAATCCCACAGAAATTGTAAGGGATTCTGGCGAGTCCATCAGAACATAGGCTTCTGGATTATAGAAGTGCGGGAAAAATAGGCCACCTCCAAATCAGAATAATCTGGATTTGTAAATTGTTTCAGTTAAATTTGTACAATCTTTTAATATATACAACACTATAAACCTACAGGCATTGCAGGAGACTGATAGGATTGGAATGCAGCAGAAATTCAAGGTATTCAAAGCAGTCCAACAGTACGAAAGGAAATGGAAGAAAAAGAGAGTCTCTTTTAATGGACTTTGCAGAATGAAAATTAACAATTCAGGGAGAGGTGCAAAGTGGGAAATAAGGATGTTGACAAAGTGTTATGGTAACAGAAAATTCTGTGACAAAATGCAGAATTCCCCAAGGGAATCATAAATCAGCTTTAGTCTACAAGGTATGTTGGTTCCTAAATCAGCAGGAGTCTGGTACCTAAATAGCTTTGCAGTCCAGTCCCAGATGCTTTACTTTGGACTTTTCTCTTCACTTTAGGTTTCATGTGGTTTTAAATTTAACTCTGCACTCGTTCCTTTTGAACCAAAGCATGTTAATAGCATCCTTAATATATCTATAAAGCAAAGAATCTTGAAGAGTAGCTTGGTATTTTTCAGAGTTCAGAAATGCTAAGTGTTCTAATAAAGTAGGAAGCATTAAGAAAAGGTTGAAAAATGACAGGGAGTATCAAGCTGAGACGGAATAACTTTAGAAGATTTGATTTATCCCATGCTTGAATTTTTAATGTGTCTTTTTGTGGTTCCTGGGGTGTGTGGCTGCAGTGGTAGGGTGCTCAGAACAAGTAAGCATGATCCAGACACAGACACGACAGTTTACTCGTCAATGAATCCATCAGCCAGGGGCCGTGTGAGGTTATCCCGTGGGGATGCAGGTGGCGGGGCTGGAGCGGAGCCGCAGGAGAGCAGCCCGTGTCCACTAGGTGGTAATGCTGGGTGCGGAATGGGCTCCTCCGGCTCCGGGCCGGCCGGCTCCCGGCTGCTGCACGGGTATTTCCAGCAGTAATTTAATTTTGGTCTTCTCGGATGACAAAATCTACTGCCTTTTCAAGGAAAACAGGGCTTGGTAAACATGGAGCTGGTGGCAGTGCACCAAAGCCTTGTACAGATGAGCCTTATGCAGTGGTACACATGTGTAATTTCTCTATGTAAGTTTGGGGTGGTTTCGAAAGTTGTTGACCATTAACTCTACGATAGCTGTGTTCAGCACCTGCTATATCTATTTTTAAAATCTTCCTCACAGTAAATTATAGTCTTTGGTCTAAATAATACACAGAACTGAAGGAATAGCTGGAGGATAAAGTACTGTCACTGGTGTCAGTGTGAAGGAAAATTTACTTGAAGTGATTTGTGGGGGAAAAAAACCTGCTGGGAGACATTTGATATTAACACAGTACAGCAATGTGTATGCTGAAGCCTTTGTTTAGTAGTACATCCTGGTGTCCTGGACTTACACAATGGCAGGTTAGAAATTAACCCAAACCAAAAAGGGAATTTGGGGAAGGAAAAATGTCATTATTGGTCTAGAATTTGGAGAAAATGATTGAAGAAAAAATTCTTTGGGTCTTCTGACTGTAGAAATGAGCTACATTTCTGTTCTTTTTAGTGAAGACAGAGTTACCAGAAGCAAAATATTTTGTGGATCAAACACTGCGTCTTTCAAGATTAATTGTATAATTAGTCCTTCCTGCAAAGTCTAGGGATGCCCACTGGAAAACTTCAGCTTCAGTCTTGAAACAGCACAGAGCAGTTTCATCTTACTTTTCACTGGTGGGTCTATGAAACAAGCCCGTGTGTAGTGGGACCACAGATAGAGATGGGCACTGCCACAGTTCTACAGTGAAGGTCTGTCCCTGGAGGGGCTGCAAACTTACATTGCAGTAGAAAGTAAAAATCCTGGGACTTTTTAAACAGAATTTCGGAGAATTCTGAAAAATGTGTTTGAGAATATCATACTGAAAAAAATTCTAATTTTGAACTCTGTATAAATCTTTAAAAATGCAAAAGAAAATGCAGCTTTCAGCTGACAGGTGCTAAGGTTCAGTGTTGTATTCTGGCTCCTCTGTCCAGGCTTTGCTCAGGCAGTTCTGTGTTCATGTGTAGCGTTGACTTGAGAGGGCCAGAGGATGAGGGAGACATTGGCCACATTTGCTGGGGAAGTGGGGAGGCAACTTCCCCTCCCGGTGTGGGGCGGTGTGGGTGGCGCTGGGCAGCCCAGCCCTGCGGTGCAGTCCCGGTGTTGGTTGGGGCCGGGCAGCGCGCAGGGCTGCGGAGGGAGGGAGCGCGGCTGGCCGGGCGCGGGCGGCGGGGTGTGCCCTGGGACACAGCCCCGGGGAGAGAGAGCCCGGGATCCTCCTGTCTGTCAGCGCCGAGCAGCCTCTTGTCACACCCACACCGAGCTTGTGAGAGCTCTGTAAGGCTGACACAGTTCCAAGTAACGAGCTAAACTGCAAGCCAGAGGTGGGGAGAACCACTGTNTTCCACGCTATCTGAGCTCAGTCTGGAGTCAAGCTGTGCGATTGCTGCTTTCATCATCTTGCCTTTTCTCTCTCAATCAGGTGTTTATCTCCCTTCAAGTGTCGATGTAGTTCAAAGTACACTTAAGCCCCAGCATTTACTCTAGACTCAAAACAGACCAGTAATGTCACTGGTATAAATGAAAGCTTACAAGAACAATAGATGTCACTGTTTTAATGCTGGCAATAGAGATTACTCATATCCTTTTTGAAGCAAATTTTGTATTTCTGCAGTGCACTTTGTTTTTCCTAATTAGATTTCTTGTCAGGCTGCGCTGTGTAACTTAATCTAATTTTGCTAAGGCTGTCATTGTAGAAAGAAATCAACATCAACAACACTAAAACTTGATTTTCATGTTCTTGATCCTGCAATCTTACCCACAGGGATGGCGCTTTTGGTTGGTATAGAGTCCACTAGTTCAAATGCATTTCTTTGTGTGCATAATGACAAGCTTGGGCAAATCAGTGCCCTGGTCAAGAACTGTACTTGTCAGGATTCACGTGGAGTAGGAAATATGTCTGTTAGAGCCTGTTAGGTCTACAACATACCTTGCCCTGCCCAACTGTATTTTGACTCTAAGCAAAATATAGTTCATCTCTCCGTGCAAGATTTTTCCTTTTTTAAAAAAAATCTGTTATATACTTTTTTTTTTACTTATCTATACTTAGGTTTTTTACTATCTGCATTTGATGTAATTGTCATTTGCTGTTTTAAACTTCTCTCTAATACCTTATGTTTGTGTGACTGGAGAAATAACCCCCAATTTTCTTAGCAAGTCAGAATTTTATTTGGCACTATTAAGCTTCTCCCTCAAAAGTAAAATATTAACACTAGGTAGAATGAGGCACATCACCTAATATGTTAATTATGGAGACAGACAATCATTAACTTTATTAAAAGATCTTGAGACTGATCCAGGATTATAGAAAACGAATTGTATTTTTGCTTATATTTTGTTATTTTAAAATGTCTTGTGGATGGGATTTGAAAAACAGGTACAACGATCTCAATTTTGTAAAGAATGTATACACTCTTTGTATACAGTTCTGACAAAATGCAGGATTTAACTCTAAAATAAACTTGCTGAAATAGTCGAACAGTTCTCTCTAGAAAACGTTAATTGAAACATTAATCTTTTCAACTTAGAAAAAAAGATTGGAGTTTTTATAGTTAAAAATAAAATCAGCAAGATAATTCTGACTTAAATCTGTGTTTTTAAGACTTTGTATCTATTATCTCTGGTACCAGAAAAGAGATAGAAGAATGTTCAAAACACAGTAAAGCCCCAAAGTTATAGTGCAGGTGTTTGCTTGGGGAGACTGGAAATATTGAAGCAAGTAATGCATATCCTACAAATGAGCAGGGCATTTCTCTTCATTGTACACCTGATATTGGCATTAAACCCTCTGGGATCAACAGGCCACAAACCCCTCTGAGGAGATGTGCAGGGCACAGAGCTGACTTTGGCCTCTGCCATTGGGAAGCTCTGCCTGCCCTGGCCTGTGCCAGTGCTGATGATGCAGGGGACACACTGAGTGGTCGTGTCTCTGAGGTGTCACTGACTCGCTGTCCTGCAGCTGCTGGCCCAGGCTGGCCATGGTCCTGTGCAGGAGTCCCTTCTGTCACACAGCAAGAATGGAGAAGATAAATTGGGAGGAGCAATGTTGGGGTTTAGGAGGCATTTCCTCAACACACTTCACTTTTTGCTTCTCCTAAGTTTTGGCTATCATTGATCAGAGAGTCTGTGGTCACTGAGGAGCAAAAACTCCAAAACCAGCAGCAACCTGTGGCAGGTCTTATCTGGAGGAGGAAAGGAGCAGTTCCAAAGGATGGTGTCTCACCCCGAGTAGTTGCTTACAAGCTCCACTTTGGGCTTTTTTGAGGCATGACAGGGAACTTGTTTAAGTATCTTGTTTAAGGCTACAGGTGTTATCATCTCTGGCTTCCAAGGGAAAACTGGTGCCTTTTACTGGGGAATCCTGTGTCTTATTTGCCTGTTTTGAAAGGATATAATAATACCAACACTTACACTTTTTACATTGAAAGGTAGAACACTCTGTGTGTGTACTGTGGAACAAAGGATTTGTTACTTTTTTCCCACCCCTAATTAGCTGATAGATAAATCACATATTCTCTTGTACTCTGTATTTCCTGTCCTTTTGTAAAATGTTATCTTTGTAGGTACATGTAATGTTTGTTCAGCCTGCAGCAGACAGATGAGAGAGGAGAGAACTGACCATGAGACATTGAATGCTTTGGACAGTTGCTCTGTACAGTTGCATTAATACGAAAGGAGAGATCATCTTGGAATGTGCTGATTTGTTTTTAAATAGTAGTAGATGTTTCTTAAAAGGCAATGGGCATGTGATGTTCAATTGGAACTGGACTAAAGCAAACATAAGCTTTCTCCTTTCACAAGCTTTCAGTTCATTAGGGTAAATTACCCAGTACTGTGCTCCCTCTGTGATTAGATGCTTATGAGATCCAACTTAATTAGTTTAAAGCTGGCTTGGGTATCTCTGCACAACATGGCTGTTATTTCTGTGCTGCTGTGCAGACTTAGTCTAAATTCTTCATTTAAAGTCAAAGCAGCTCTTTCTGTTGGTTGAATAAGCTTTGCATCAGGCTGAAAACATGTCAAGAGTACAGAAAACAGAGAGCCTGGCAACGTGGTCCAGGCCTGGCACGTTTATGGGGAAGCAGTGCTGTGGGGAGGGGGCCAGGAATGCAGGCACAGGGTGGCATGGAAAGGGGACAGCAGGCTCAGGGGCCAGACCAGGGGGACAGTGAAGGGGTCTTGTGTGTGATGGAAAAGCACAGCAAGGAGAGGGGAGAAGTCAGAGCACCAGAGAGAGGAGGGAAGATTTCTGAGGAGTTGTGCCAGCCATGGGAGGGGCTGAGATTTTGTCTGGAGAGAGCCAGAACAGCACCCGCTGGAAAAGGGCTCAGGCAGCGCCTCTGGCAGAGGTGGGTGAGCGAAGGCAGGGCTGGCAGCTGCCATGAATGCACGCAGGGGCAGCCACGGGAGACAGCAGCTTGGGGGAGTAGGCAGCACAACCAATCTAGGGGTAAATATTCAAGTCTTCTTTCCCAACTGCATGAAGTGATTTGCTGCAGCCGACACTCTCTTTAAGGAAATCCATCCTGACAGTGGGGGAGCAGCAGGTGAGCCCCAGGGGCTGCAACAGACAGTTGCTCCTCAGACTGGTGGAGACATGACCACGCTAAGGAGCGATATGCTTCTGGGAAAAAAAAATCTGAAAAAGCATAGCGAGCATATTTTAGGGCAGGATGGAATGTTTGCTCAATTAACTAGTCAAAACAGGATTTCTTTGTGTTCCTCACAGCACTGCAAAGGGAACTCCCTTTATGAGAATTAAGTTCTTTGCCTGTGTCTTTATTACCCAACATACACCGTCTTCAGGAGTTTCACTGGCGTTAGCTGATCACACTCCCTGTTGTGGATTATAGAAACTGATCTGACTGGATACAGAAGCAATAGGGTCAAAATTAGCTTGCTCAAAACCTGAAAGATTTGCAATCACAGTGAATGTCACAATACTGTGCTGCTCATGTTAGCAGCACCATAAGATCAGCAGAAATCATGTTTTCATCAAGACTTGCCACTGCCACCATGTGTTTGTGTTTTTTTGGTTTTTAATTCTAGAATGGTCTTCAGAACACCCACTTCATACTCATCTACAAACTGCAGGTTGCAAAACACAGCCTATAACAAACATCTAACTGTTAATCTTATATAAAAATCAAAAGCTGTGAGCTGTCATGTCCCAGTAAAAGACCTGGAGTGAGAGCTTCATTCTGGTCTTAGATCCTTATATTAACATGAAACTTGTTAAGTGACATTCCCAGATTAACTGGAAAGCAAACTATGCACTACAGTATACAAGAAGACAAAACAATTATTGTCTTGTCCCTTGGCAATATGATCAAATTTAAAAGTTTTGCTTAACCCTGTGCATCAAAGGTCTATAATACCATAAAGAGCATGACTATCCTGACTCTATAAAATGTTTGCTGCGTCAGGGAAAAGGCATCAATTTTCCCTCTTCCACCACAAGTCCTAAAAAGTTGTATGTAAAATGGAGAAATGGATGCAATTTCCTAGCTTGTTTTGGACAACAGGAGTATAGCACAGATACGATGCAAAAAGCCACAATCTCCTCAACATTGAAAGACCACATTTAAATTAGACAAGACTAAACTAAGCAGACCAGCCTCCCTCAGCCTCACACCTGCTCCCTTGTATTGGGACTTGACATTGCCTCATAACTCTGAATCTTCTATCCTTTTTTGTGTTGCCTGCTTGAATTAAATATGGTATTTTTTTCAAGGTTTATACCAACAGAATATGCAGCAGGAATATGTGATCTCTGCTTTAGCCAGGGTTCCCACTTCATAACCTGAGGACTGGGTGAACCATTTTGGCCAGTGTTTCATGGGATGCTGGTTCCCCTGCAAACTACCCCATCAAGGAGGGAGTTGTGGCCTGCAGTTTTCAGGCCAAAGGCACAGACTGCTGACAGACAAATCTGACTACTTACAGTGCACACAGCCCTCTATCAAGCAACTAGTTTGTCTTGGAGCCCTGCTGTTATTACTATTTGCCATTCTCAAATGGATGTGTCATCTGTGGATTTAATATCCAAACAGTTTGAATTTTTTTCCAGTTTATAGGTAAAGATACTAAAAATCCACCTGTCAGGTGCCAACCCTGTGCAATGCCATTAAAAATACAGGTAATTAACAATGAGTCTTCATTGACCATTGTGTTTGTGGAGCCATTGCTGAAGTGGTTAAAAGGATTGGACTCCAGCTAGGTTGGTTGCAGTGGCTGTTACTGCTGCAGCTGCACCATTGCTGTTTGCTTCTCACTGGTGAGAAGAGCTTCCTCTTTTTCCCAGCTGTGTTACCAAACTGTTTCTTCTTGGGGTGGTAAGAGCTGTGGCTCTAGCCCTCACTCAAACAGTAGGATGAGAGGGAGGACCTGCTCTGTGTGAGGCTGACCCATCTCTATGGGCTCCCAACTGGGCTGAGGCCAAGAGAACCAGCCTAGTGCACGTGCTGTGCCTGCCTTGGCCCTGTGAGACACAGCCACTCCTGCTTGGTGCTGGGACAGCTTGGATCAGCTCTTTCACTGCTGATCCCTGAGCTCTGGCAAGGGCCCACTGTGGTCCTTTGGCTGGGGCTCTTCCCAGGGTCCATAAGAGGCCTGTGAATGTTTTCCCCCAGCCAGTGGCTCAGCCTGTGTTGTCAGTGTGTGCCAGCACATTGCTGAAGGCATGAACCCCCTCCATGTCCAGGGAAGAGCCATGGACTGATGTTTGCACAGCCATGTGCATCTGCTTGTTGATCATGTTTCATGCACAAGAGACTGCATGAGAATAAACACTGGCTTCCTCCAGAGAGGCCTGTGCCACAAAGTGCAGCTCTAGGCTGCATAACTGAGGGGACTTTGGGCAGTTCACTGACTTCTGTGGAGAAGAGCAGCATCAGGTACAGGGTCAAGGCTGGGAAGCCCTAGGGACCCTGGCCTTTAGGGGCCTGTGCTCTCACCAGACTGAGTTACTGCTCCTGCAGCCTATGATAAACCATTGAATTCCTTTATTGTGTTTTGCCCTTGTGTTTCCATATGCTCTAGAGATGAAAGTAGACACAAAAAATGATGGAATATTGCCATACCTAAAAATGGATATATTAATTTCTCTGTTAGCCATCTATTGTAGTCTGTACTGTTCAGAGCTGATGTTTTAACCTCATTCCTGCTGTACTACAATGAGCAGGGTGCCTAGGAGACAGGAGACTGAGCTAGAATGGGTGCTGAGGCTGAAGGCTGAGCTGTAATTTACATACATGCTACAGTCCTCAGATCTGTGGCTGTAACCATTTTTATGTATGATTATATGTAGTCCTGCCACATCTCTAAAACATGTTAAGCAAGTGCTGACAATAGCAATGATTTGCTCTTGTAGCCATGTGAAACTGAGAGTCTGAGTGGTGGCTGCTGCCCGACAGGATGGCAGCATTGTTGCTGTAGTGACTGCACACTGGTGAAGAAACACAAATTTTTGGTGTCATTTTTGTAAAGCCCAGACAGTACAGTGCAGTTCAGTGACTGGCTTGGGATGTGCAGACCCCCTTGCTTGTCTTGGTTTTTGGGTGATGGAGATTTTTTCCAACAATGCAGCTTTTCACTTTACATTGAGGAAAAAGTGGGTTGCATTTGCTAAGAGCAATTGAATAAAATGTAGCATGAAGTATGATCATAGGTGATAAGCAGACAAGCATTGTTGGCCATTCTCTCTACTAAACATGTTACATGAAAACAGAAATGTAACCTGGAATAGGCTTCATTCATTCAAAAGTGTGTGAAATCCCTAAAGGCCATTAGCTATAACATGGGAAATGTGCAAGCCTAATACACCTGTTCTTCAATCTACAAAAAATACCATTCTAATAATACTGCCTTCAAGACATAAAGCAACCCCTTATTATGATCTTTGGTTTGGGTTCACTTCCAATTTTTAGATATAATTTCACTAAGGGAATCAGTAGCTCATAACTGTGGACACTTCCCAGTTCCTCTATATGTTGCTCAGGAAATAAAGCATTTCTTTGTTTTGGCAGAGCTCTTTGTACTAACCTTGAGTTTGAAGATTTTTTTCACTTGTTTTAATGTATTTTAGTTTTTTTTCTGGTTTGCATTCCTTCTGATGCTGCCCTGGCTACCTTTATAAACATCTGAACAGTTACTCTGTTTTCAGATACAAAGAACAATAGCACCTCAAGTGCAGTGAAAATACCAAATATTGATCTGTCCCTTGAATGCCAGAAAAGCTCAGCAGGAGGCATACAAAATATTTCTGAAAAATGATAGCTTATCACCTGCAGACCTGGAGATTGCTGTCTGTTATTACAAAGACTTGCTGGGGGGCTCCAGTGACCTCGAGCCTTCAGCTATTTGTGTCTCTTTCAAGGCAAAGAGAAAAAATCTCAACCCTCTCCACAATGTTTGCATTCACTTCATTTCCCGTGTCTTTCACCTAAGTTATGGAGGTGCCCTGAAACACATCATCCACAGTGATGCAGCAGCACCAAAATTTCACAACAGTGGTGGGACCTGATGCATGAGCTGCTTTCAGAGTAAAGATTTGCCTGCCTTGTTTACAACCTTGCAATATCCCTATCACTTAATCAAGTAGGGTGGTTTTTGGAAATACGACTCTTGCTATAAATATGTTTAAAATCAAGCTGCACCTTAATGCTAATTGCACTGTGTGCTCTGATGTGGTAATTATTTCCCTGTTAAAAACATGCTTGTGTTAACCTGGGGATACCAGAAATGTTAATGCTGCTTTTCCTGTCAAATTTGGCCCTGTGGGATCAATGTGGGGTTTCTGTTTGCCCCTCCTGGCCTGTCGGGTGGCAGTGGCCAAACACTGCTGCTGAGGGGCCACTAGCCACCACAGGCTGCTCAGGGAGCTGGAGGAGTCACTGTAATCTCCAGAGTCATCCATTTTGGAGAAACAGTGATTAATTCTAGTTTGACCTTCACCTTTCCTTTTGGACAGGTCCTGTGTCCAAAACAGCCCATTTCCCCAGTTCTCGCTGTTCCCCTGGGGTTTCCCAGAGGGACAGTGTGTTCTGGGTACTGGTCTCTCATCAGAGAATGGAAAATGTGGTGTTTGAGTGAACAACTGTGGGTGAACAACTAAGGAGAATTTGAACTCTGAGCTTGTGGTGGAAAGTGGAAGAAAAAGTGAACAGTGAACCTGCCATAGGATGAAGTGTGCTTGAGAACACCCACTCCACACAGCCCTTTGGGACCGTGCTGCAGGACTCCAGCCTGAGGTGCAGTGTCCCTGTGTGCTGTGGGAACAGGTGGTACTGCATGGAGGTGGCAGTGCCACCCTTTGGTGTCACACAGCTTTTCTGCCTGCCTTCATTTCTCTTTTTATTGTGGTCATGAGGTAGTAGTGAGTGATAGTATCCCCCTTTTAGTGTCATAACCCTGGTGATAACTGTTACAACAACTCCACCAACATTAAATTCAGCTGGAAGAGCTAACCTTGTATGGATACATGGTGATGTGTAGTAAGTGTGTGTGCCTAGTTGAGGATGCAGTAGGAGCTGTTACCTTCACTTTACAGCTGCAAATTAAAGTGGGCCTGTCCCTGGTTCCACTCATGGAACATATGGAACATGGTTACACTCATGGACTCTAAGGTCTTCCATATTTTCTGGAGAGAAGATGGGTAGAAGGCAGTATTTGGGATGGGGTAGGGTCAGCTCTTGGCTTGGTAGGGAAACCTGCCTGGTGAGCAGAGGGAGAAATGAGCTGAGCACAGTTCAATTGAGTTTCCTTATGTGCTTGTGAGGCTTAAAAAATACCAACACAGAAGGTAGGTTTGACTGAGCAAAATGACTTATCTCTACGCATGGCATAAATCCACATAAAATTACTACTTTTTAAAAATTTCACAGTTAAAAATACCATATCGATGTCTGTTATGTAGTAAATCTTCTTCAATCCAGTTTGTTTTTTATGCTCTACTGCCAGGCATGCTTTAACTACTTTCACAGTCAAGGTGATACCTCTGTTCTCTTGCCTTAAGCACAAAATCAGGTATCTTGTGGTCCTTTTAAATTAAATGTCACATCAGTTACTGTCACAACATAGGATTTTTCATGTCCTTTTGGTTTAGCTTACTCAGTCATTTCAGTACACTCATTGTGTGTACCTGTAGTGTTCTCAGGACTTTGCTAACATTTCATTCAAACTCTTAGTCTGAATTAGCCACCCATGTCAAACACAGGGGCATATGCACCCCTACTGCAACCCACAAATAATGAACGGAACACTAAAGCTGAATTTATCCCAATATTGTCAGTCTGCCATTGACAAAAGTGCTTTTGAAAACTGTGGAAATAAAACTCAAACAAACCAATGCTGATTACTTCAAATCTCTTTCACTCTCTCTTTTTTTATGACACAAAACCTATATATTCTCCTATGGTTGCTAACACCTGAGAAAATTTAATTTAACTATTTTTACATCTTATAACCTGATTTCTTCTCCTGTATAAAAATGGTCAGTCCTTGCAGAACCTGCTGTGAGAATTAAAATTCAGGTTTTTTCCTTCTGCTTTTCAACAGAGGGAGCTCTAAAGAAGCTTATCTTTCTGTTGAAAGAGTAAACAGACTGCATCTTCAAAAATGCTTGAGGAAGCAGCAACTCCAACTTGCATGCCTTTCATGATCATGTTTCTAAGTGAACCAAGTCCAGTCTTGAACTCTCTAACAACAGAGAGTGTTCCTTGATTGCTGTATCAAGGCTGGTCTGTAGCTTTTTCTTGCTTGATGAGAGTCACTCTGGAAAACTCATCTTACAGACCTTGTTCCCTGGGGACACCCGGGGGCTCTGCTCCTGCTGGCCCGGGGACAGGGGTGGTCCTTGTTAAAGAGATTTACAGAGGGCAGGGATACCAGGGTGAGTGCTGGACTCAGCTCTAATGGAAAGGTGAATTCACACAGACTGCTTAGAAATCACACCCTGTGAGGCTGGCAGGGCCCAGGGGACCTGTCCCAGTGACCCTGGTGATGGTGATGCTCAGGTGCTCTGTGTGCAAGGGCAGACCCAAGGGGTGGTTATGGAGCCAGCTGGAATGTGGGGTCACTGCCACTGGGGCTTTGAATGCCTCATGCAGCCATGTGCTCCCCTGAGTACAGAATGCACACCAAAGGGCTTTCAGACTTTAAAGATAAAAATGTATTAGGAGCCAGGCTAGTACTGAGTGAGTAAGTGTGTGTGTAGAGACTGGGGCTGGTTTTATCAAAGCCATCTGTTGACAATATATACTTAATGTCTGGCAAGGACCTATGGAGTTTTTAAACTGTATTTGTATATACAGTACCTGGAAACACAAGGCCAAGTTCTTCCAAAAATCATTTTGATTTACACTTTTGGGAGGAAAAAGGCATACCATTGTAAAAAACCAGGGGTTTTACTGTTACAATGCAGATATACATTTGGCTATGTTAATACTTTTACAAAGGGTTCCTTTTACCAAAAATATAGGAAAAGAGATCTGAGAAAAATGACAAATGCCATCCAGCCTTGCTGCAGCTTCAACTTTTAGCAGCAGCAGGGTGTGGTTTATGGACTCAGTATACCTTTGTTCTCATAAGATCATCTTTGCTCTTGTCCTTGAACCAAAGCTTTTTATTAGCAATCACATATTCATTGTCTTTCAGAGACTGTTGTACTAAAATGAAATTACTCAGTTTCTAAAAAATGAAAACCTAAAAAACTCCTTCCCTAGCTGACAAATACTCTTTAAAGTGTAACAAGGTGCAGCAATCTGTGCATTCTGCTGACATACTAGAAATCATGTTCATACTAGAAATCTTTCTCAGTAGTAAAATGGCAAAGACTAAATACTAAATTCTTGTTCTTGTAAGTCTCCACCTCTGGGTTAGTGTGATGCTTATTTTCTGGTTTTCTTTAGTCAGCCAGCTCCTGGTATGGCTAACATTGATGGTAGATGTTTGTCAGCTGGGAGGTGACCGTACATCAACATAAAGGATTTCAGATGTGACCAATTTAGCTTTCTGGTTTTGCTCAGTACAATTCTGTAGCATTTTAAAATACAGTCTCCTTTGTATATTGAATCATATGATTAAGGAATGCAAACTCCTGTACTATTCCACTGCATTGGAGTTCTCCCCCCCACAATGGTGACTGTAGAAGGCTTTTATTGTTCTCTTCAAGTCAGGCCCTATGCAAGCAAAGGTCAGGCTGCAGACATAACTGTACGAACAAAAACCCTTGCTAGTAGAGGTTGTTTTGCTTGTAAACTGATACAAGGTAGGTTGGTTTAAAAGCAGACAAACAGTATTTTTTTACTCAGGATAGACTGCATGCATTCTTAGATGTTTTGTTCACAGAACATGCAAACTGCAGGAATGAGGCTTGTTTGGGAAGGAGGTTTTTCATGAGTGCCGGCTTCGAAGTTTCAGGAGTGTGTGTGCTTGTGCAGCAGCAGCTCCGGAGCTGTGCTGAACCTGACACCTCACCGGGTGGAAACAGCAGGAAGGCTCGCTGTGATCCTTATCTGGCTGGCTGTAATTATGAAAGCTTAGTGTGAGAGAAAACTTGTATCACTGCCGCTGGAACTCTGTGAAATTGTCTTAAGTAATTCAATACATTTTGTCCGTAAAATCTTGGTGGGCTCTGCAGTTCTCATGCACAATCAAAACCCCCCACTCCATTACTGAAAGAGAGGCTCTAATCAAACAACAGAAAATGTGCATTGCAAGTGGGGAAATGTCTGCCACCAGCGTGAACAGTTCAGAAAAAAGCAAGTCTTGGCCCAGGAAGCCTCATCCAGGCACGAGGAGGAAATGTCAATGAGAGAAGTGGGTTCAGAGCAGAAGGGACAGCACAGTCTCTCGTGCCACTCTCGTCCTCTGCACTGCTTGCAGGAAAGCTCTGACTGCAAGATGTACTGATGGAGGAACTTAAAAGACTCCCCAGTTTATCCTGAGGAAAGGCTGTGCCATCAGAGGTTTTTTGACTGCCAGCTAATAAGTTGTTGACGGTGACACATGACATCCACTCCACATTTTTAATTCACTCCTCTATTGTGCTCAACTGAGTTTCTGTTTAATAATACAGAGCTGTTAAGGAAAGAACAGCAGTACAAAACCTTTAAAGAGGGAATAATTTGAAATAGATCTAGAGTTGTCAGTCTGACTATGAAAACTGGTCACTGTTGTGAAGTGTACTCCTTATACAGTCATTTGTATAATTTATAGCAACTGTGCAGTTCTCATAGCCACAAGACTATCAGCACTCTTTCAGACAGTATTTTTGAAAACACATAATAATAAATCCTAGTTGGCAAGAAATATCTTCTTTTAACTTTTAAAACTCTTTCTTTTCAAGACCACAACAATGTAGAGCTTTACAGAAATGTCAGGTTTGAACAAAGTCCGTGTTCTTTGAACAAAAACACTCCTTCAATACTAGAAAATAGGAGTAGGCAGAAATATCTTCCAAGTAGCGTGTTTCAAATTTCAATTTGCTGCCAAGGGCAAATGGAGATACGAGGCTGGTGCCTGTGCCCTGGTTCTGGCTGGTTTGCATCACCTGAGAGCTGCTTTGCTCCCTCACAGCTGTGCTCAGCCAGTGCCAGCCTGGAGGAAACACCTCCCTCTGCCGAGTTAGCCTGACCCAAGAATAAACCCTGGCTTGTTCTCTACGTTGCTTTTCTTTTACAAAATGTTTGAGAGTATGATTATGCTATTTGTAAGAGTCAAGCATGTAACCACCAGCTTTCTCAGATACTGCCATGTATTTGTGGAGCCACAGGCCCTTGCAAATGGCAATTATACAGGAGAATTCACCTGAACTTTGCATATATGAACTAGTGTAAAAAAGTAGGTTTTGGAGTTGGGTATTTTTGTTGTTTGTTTGCTTGTTTTTTAAAGTGAGGTTGATATTAAGACTATATCTTTCCTATTTAAATATTAATGCTGTCTTTTTTTTTTTTAATGTTAGTAGGTAATCCTATTTATATTTGCCCAAGATGCCTATGAACGTCAGTGGGCCAAATTCTTTCATGTTAGTATCTGTTGTACCAGTCACATTGCTTTCAAAAAATCAGCCAGTTGGTATGCAATACAAATGCAAACACTGTCCTGCTTAAAAATTTGAGAAACAGAGTTCATTTGAGGAGCACAGTTGAGGTGATGATGGGAACAGGAGAGAAGGATGAGAGGGCAGTGGGACTCTGGGCTCCAGGATATGCATTTCAAGTGTTGAGTGTGGCAGGGTCAGCATCCTCTTCCCCATCCCCCAGCTGGGATCAAGGCCAGCTCTGATATGGGGCAGCTGTGTAACTGTGGGTCAGGCTGGTGTGAAAAAAAGCTGTGAGAAAGCTTCTTGGGGCCTCTCTCCTTTTAGGAGTCCCACTTAAACTCAGTTCCTTGCTCGAGTGTGTGCCTGGCTGACCCTGATCTTGGCTTGGCTTGGCTTCCTGGCCTGAGCTTGGCCCTGCCTCATCACTGCAGACTTGTCTGGCGAGTGCAGGACTGTGGCTGACCCCAGGTAATGCCACTGGACCTGCTCTGCCTGCTCAGAGCCTGTGGGACTGTGTTGCTTGTTTGGGAGGTCTCTGCCTGCCTTGCTTTGCCCCTGGCCCCTGCCTTGCCTCCCTGGCCAGCAGTCCTGCTGCTCCCAGGTATGTGTTGAGGATTTTTTCCTCCCATTTTTTCAAGAAAAAATCGCTGTCCAGTTGGTCTGTCTGTGGGAATGAATGTGTTTGTTTGGGAGGATGGACTTGTGGAAACATGTGAGTGGAATTCTTCTGATGTGGTATTGATTTGGTCATTAAAGAAATTAATTGTACTGATCTGTCTTCACAAATGGTGTTTTTTGTCAGAAGGGTAAGTAGTGCTTGCTTTGGTGATGTTAAAAATAAAAAGAAGGCACGTAATTATTGGTTACACTGTAAATTCTACAGACAAGAGGCTTGATCTGTCTTACAATCTAAGAGAAGGAAACTATATCAGATATTACAATTTTTGTCGATTTAGTGGGTTGAAAATTCAGAGCTGAAAAGGCACATGGTAAATAATGCTACTGTGGGTTTCCTAGCTGAGGAATTTTACACCTCTCTGGTTGCTTTCCATGATGTCCAGAGCATGCCATCCTCAGTTGTGCAAGTCAATGAGCTGATGTTGCCTGTGCCCATGGGAGGCCTTAACCAGGTTCATGTGTACAAAGTATCCAATTTTAAGAAGAATAAGAAAATATTAAGATGGTAATGAGAATTTTGTGTAAGTCCAAAAAATAATTTGTTAAATCTTGGGGAATAACATCATGCTTACTGTCCCCTAAAACAAAGCTCATGACTGGATAGCAGGTAACTATTTCTTTCATAAGACGGAATTCTGCAATAAAAGGGTACTTTGATGGTAAACCCCCTCACACTTTGGGACAAAGCTCTCTGTCTGGCTCGCTGCTTGTGGTAGCTTTGTTGGCAGAGTAGGGTAGAGAAAGAACAAATTCCCTGCAGGGTTCTGGGCTGAAGCCTGGCAGAGCTGCTCTGCACTGCCCTGCCTGCAGGGCTGCCCAGGGGGACAGGGGCAGAGTTCTCCTCCTCCCCAGCCCTGGGTGCAGCTCCCACCTCCTTTACCAGTTGGGCCTTTCTTGAAGCAAATGCTGCTCCTGCTCTGTGCTGGCATTCCCATTCCCGGCTGGCCCAGAGCCACTCTCACCCACCTGCCCTCCCCTGTTGGAGACCCTTTCTCCAAGACTGCTCCAGCGCTCTCTGATGACTCCTCTGCTCTCTCCCTGCAGCTCTGGGGGTTTGGGTCTGGGACTAAACTCGTGGAGGACCTTGTGAACCTCTCAGGTGCTGCTGTGCCACACCACTGCTTGTGGCCATGGGGCCAGCCCGGGTGCAGCCTTGCCCTGCAGTGGCTGGGCCTTTCCTGAGGAAGCCCTCTTCTCCTGAGGATGGAAAGCAGCCAGCACAAAGGGACAGCTACAGGAGCTAAGGAAATAGCTACAGTATGCATAACAATGAAAAATAATGGATCTACTGTATTGGTGGTTGCTCTTCATTTTCAGCTTTGACAGGTTGTTATTAAAGGACCAGACATGTTTTAGAAATGGTGGGTGTAAACATTACTTCATCTCTTTGCTATGAATATTTGGTGGAGCTCTGCTCCCTCTTCTTTTTATTTTTTCTTCTTCCTTAAGAAAAGAGGAATGTTTTCTCTTTGTGAATAGGTGTAAAGTGCTAGCTTGTGCCAAGATGCCTGGTATTTGGCCTCCTCACATGCTTGCAGGACATGGGCTGCATGTAAAGCAGGAGAAGTGTAGAGGGTTGGCACAATGGATATTGGGGAGTAATTGAAAGATTAAAAAGAAATCTCAGACATCGCAGGGAGACAAAATTATAATGAAAGTAAAAGGAAGGAATAAGGGCAAAGCTTTGGTGGGCAAAAGAAGCATTCCATTTTTTGAGGGACAAACACAGTCATACAGCTTTTCTTTGCTTTTTGGCATTTATATAACAGGAACATTGCAGTATAGTTTTTCTGCAAGAACCTAGGTTAAAATAAAAATCTACTGTCCTACTGTACCCTTGTTCAATTCTGTGCAGGCAGTGATGGAGAGAAAAAGGTAATGACACTCAAAACGTTTTCCATTCTTCTCTATGAATCTCCTCTCTTCTGTACAAATTATTATTTGAAAACCAGAGAACAGTTTTCTAAATAGCTCAGACTTGAGGCCAGTTTGAAACTATGCTCTAAGCCACAAAAGTGAACAAAATCTCCTCTTTCTTGCAGCTTGGTGCAGGACTTAGAGGTTCCCGTTTGCCTGTTGGCCTGTGATGTGCCGGTTCCTTGGGCAGGTCAGCTGGAGCTCCGGCATTCCGCCCCCCTGGGCCGGGGGCGGGGGGCAGGAGCGGGTCCGTGCCCTCGCTGCGGAGATCAGGGCAGCTCAAGCCTGGCTCTGCAGTCACTTGAATCTGCCCCGCCGGGTTTGGTTGGTGAAGGGTGCCTGGTTGCCTGAGGAGTCAGAACCGGCTGAGCTGCTAGAGGCCGCCCTGGTTGCTCCTTGGCTGCAGAAAATGGTGCAGGTTTGGTGGCATCGCTGCCCGCAGCCCTGGGCCGGGGCTTTGTCTGGGAGCAGGAGCCGTGCCTGGCACTCTCTGCTGGAGCTGGGACCGGCCCAGGGCTGGAACGGTTAAAATACTCAGGACCTGGCAAAGATTGGAGTCAGGGAATTCATCTCTCCACAGAGGAAACAATGATGTTAAAGGATCTTTGTCTGCCTCTGACACTACAAATGTACTTGGAAACAAATTCAGGTATTTACCGTTTCCTAAATCTTTTCAGAATTCTTGAATTCTGTAATAATTTCTTAATAGAATTTTCCCCCCACAAATGAGCATTAGTAAAACTTTGCAGAAGAATAAGCCATCTTCAGAAGAGTTTGACTTTAGAAACACAAATTATTGTTCAGAATATCTCAATCTAAAAGATCTGTTATTGAACACCTTATTACTTCTTAGAAGGAATGCATAAAATACATCATATCAGGTTCTATCACAACAAAATAGACTTCACAGCTATTTAAAATAAAAATTAGTACTAATATAAACAAATAAATATACTCCCGAGTATATCTGAACAAGACTTAATGTTTCCATTATACTTTGCATAAAAATTCTTGAACTTCTAAAACTGCAGTTTTTTTCCAGAGTAACTGTATGCCTACCTTGGAACGTAAAAGAAATTATTATTTAAACTACTGTAATGTAACACATATAGTGCTATACCACTGACACTGTTGCATTAGGTTTTTCCTGTAACACAGAAATCCCAAATTTTCACCCAAAACATTTGTAGGAACCTGGAAAATAATTTTTATTTCCTACTGAAAACAACTATCAAGATTTTATTTACAAAATAGGCGGTCAAGTTTTATGTAGCTACATTAATAAGTACAGTAAAAACATAAAAAAAAAAATAAAAATCCTGCCTTGTATGTAGGCTTAGAGAGGACTCTGGGAAGACCTTGTTGTGACCTTGCAACACTTGAAGGGGACTTATGAGAAAGATGGGAACAGACATTTAAGAGAATCTGTAGTGAGTGGACAAGGAGTAATTGTTTAAAACTAAAACTTCAGCCTAGACACAAGGCAGAATTGTTTCATGAGGAAGGTGATGAAACAACAGAAGAGGTTGCCTGGGGAGGAGGTGGATGCCCCATCCCTGGAACCATTCAAGGTCAAGCTGGACAGGGCTCTGAGACACCTGAACTTGTTGAAGATGTTCCTGCTCACTGAAGGAGGTTTGGACTTGACCTTTAAAGGTCCTTTCCAAACCATTCTGTGATTATAAGAATCATTTTTGGAAGTTGGGATGAGTTTCCCAAAAGTTCTACACCCTTATTTTGTTTTTCATATATGAATATTTGGTTGACTAAGGAATCAGCCTTTTGGGGTTAGAAAATGAGGATTGGCTGGTGTCCAGGTGTCACTGAGATTTTTTTTTATTTATTTTAAAAATCAGTCACTAACGAGATGCAGACCAGGACACACATTCATGCTCATGAAGATTTATGAGGCTGCTGCTGTTCTCCTCTCATTTCATTAACCCTGCTGGGGGCCAGTCACATGCTCTGAGTCAGGTGAGGCAGGGGCTGAGCATTTGGACAATACCCACCTCTCCCAAGGGCAGGAAGGTGCATGAGGAGGGGAGCAAGGCATGTTCAGCAAGTGTTTCACTAGCATGGTGCAGTTCAGAGCAGCTGCCTGAGCCTCACACTGCCTGCCCTCCCTGTGCAGGGAAGCACCACCAGATTGACATCTGTCGGTGGGAATGTCCTAGAAATAACTTTTTCAGAGGTCTGCTACTCTGACAGAGATCTATCATTTTTCAGAAGATGACTTAGAAAAGCCCAGCATGGTTATGGAGGGCTGACAAGGTGTCAGGAAGCAGAGTCATGGCTCGCTGCCTGGATGGAATTCTTTGAAGATATTGCTGCTCAGGAGATGTGAGGGACAAACTATAAAGACACAACGTGATGCTTGCCAAAGTGTGTCTGAAAATGGTGTTGTGCTTGATCTGTGTGTCAAGCCCCTGCCCTTTGTAAATGTCTCTTTTTAAAGCTGTATGTGTAACCCTGCATTTACAGAGTCTGCCACAGCCAGTTTGTGAGCATCACTGATGAAATCTCACAACAGTTACTTAAATGGTGTGCCAAGAGCAAATTTTTTCAGATTAATAGTGACAAATACTGCCAGGAAATTTGGCCTAATAGCAGTGTACGAAACTCCAACAGTAAATAGTCATTTGAAAACTTCACACAGTAGAAATAATTTAAATTCCTTTTCATATTTATATCAACAATAAAGGAATTCAAGGACAAGAATGAGAGATAAAAATACTGTTTGGAAGAATGGATTGCCCACTGCATGTCTGAGTAAACAGATTAGCTTCAGGTTGTTTTCAGGAAGAACTGGAACTGGAGAAGCTGTAACTCTCCTCCTCCACGGAGTCTGTCAGCAACTGCTGCATGGAGCTTCACATTCTGCAAGTACTGAGGGGGTCAGGCCCCAGGGGCAGCACCAGCCATGTGTACTGTCCCTGTTACAGTCATGCAGATCTGAGTAATTTTACCTGGGAGCTTGAGGTGATTCTTTTTCATATCAAGTTCTACCTTTACTGTCTCTGAATGCTGAAGGACAATCTGTTGACTCCAGGACAAGGAGTGTCTTGGTTTAGAAAGACAGGTGTATGCAAGGGAAAGCTGGAGCTTCCCTTGGAATGGAGAATGTAAACCCCTCCCTCCAAATTATTATAATTTTGCAGTTAAGAGGGCTTTCAGGCGAAGATATGGGAATAGGAATAACAGTTCTTTACTAG
The DNA here is from genome assembly GCA_013399915.1 of Illadopsis cleaveri. NCBI lineage: Eukaryota > Metazoa > Chordata > Aves > Passeriformes > Timaliidae > Illadopsis > Illadopsis cleaveri. The sequence goes on along the minus strand of VXBB01019604.1, from coordinate 143,549 downwards.
GAATATTAAAAATACCAATGTAGTAATACAAAAAACCCCCAAGAAAACAAAAAAAATCCTAGAAACACTGACAGAGTCAGAACACCACCTGACACCCTGTTGGTCAGGGCGTTGGTAGCAGTCCAATTAAGTCCTCCTGGATTGACAGATGTGGTTCTGTTGGAGTAGAGATGATCCTGTAGAAGGGTGTAGTTTTCTCTGAAGGTCCAGTGGTGGTGAGATGGGTCTGGTCTCCCTGTGGGAATCCAGCACAAACAGGCTGTGCTGGTGTTCCAAATCTGTTCCAAGCTTTTATAGAGGTAGGAATGCTGGGCTCCTGCCCTGGGTGGAGCATCTTCCCATGGGATGATGGAATTGTATCAGCCATGCAGTGAGCCTGGATGGCCCATGGACAGCAGATATCCCCTGGAGGGAGGATGGGTCCTGGCAGGGATAAAGAACTCTGCCCCAGCTGGTTTAACAGCTGCCCATTAACAGAAGACACCTGCCCCCTCCCCCCGGAGTTATGAGGAATGGGTTATACAATAGATAAAGAAAAACACCTCCCCATCTGGTTTCAACAGATGGCAAATACACATTTTTGGTTACATATTTCAACCCAACACAAGGAGGCAATATCCCGCCTCTGCTTCCCAGAAGACCTGGTTCTAATTCCTCAGCTTCACACATCTAGAGAATCTGGACCAAGTTTCACTGCCTGGTGCACAGTAGCTCCTTTGCTGTTTACCAGGAAAAGAGGAAATGTGACCCCCAGTAGCTCTTTGTGCCAATCCTGGCATCTTTGTGAATATGGTATTTCCTGTTAAGATTGTGCAGTTTTGGTCAGATGGCAAAGTTGGGGAACAGCAGCGTGCAGAGCAGCCTGTGGCCCTAAGATGCCATTGTGTCTGTGATGGAATGAGCTACAGGGAGCCACCTGAGGGTTCAGGACCCCCAGAGCTCTAGAGGTTGCAATGGACCCTGCTGGCAGATGGACAAACCAAAATGTGTGTCTTCCCCAGAAAAAAAAGTGGAAACTTCTAGGATATGATAATGGGAGAGGGGAAAGGGTTAAATTAATGAAACTGCCTCACCATCACACGTCAGAAGAAAGAAAAAAAAAGGCGGAGAAAATGAGTATAGGGATCTAAATTTCAGGTTTTCACCTGCCAATTCCATTTACACAGACTAGACACCTCCTTTACGACTGTGAGTTTGGTAAGCTCTGACACAGGTGTTAGGTTGGGGTTTTTTTAGATTTCCATGGCATTAATAAGGTTTTTCCTAAGGAAATCATGCCAGAGACAGGATTTTTGACATTACTTTATCAGTCCCCTTATAACTTCTGAATTTTGGGCCAACTTCTAACCAAATTTGGTTGTTCTAAAAAGTGATATGAAAATAGCTGCAGAGAAAGAGGAAAGAACTTTAACTTTTTCTGAGGGAAAATCTGTATTCATTAGAGAATCCTCTGAGGACTTCAATCTTGGGACATAAAATCTATGAGAAATAGTATTTTATTTTGCTGCTCAAATAACTATTTGTCTTAACATCTTAACAGGATCTTTAAAGAGTTGCATTTAAAGAGAGCTCTCTCTCTCATTTTGAGGCTATTAATCCCTTTTGCTACAAATGTTTATGTGCAAGACTAGTCTTGGCCGATCATTAGGCTTTAAAGCTATTCCCCATTAAGCCCATGCATAAATACTTGCAGTATCAGGTCTTTGCTGAAACTAAATAAATGCTAGAAAGAGCTTTTTGCTGTGGCTGCAATGAAATGTCTTCAGTGATGGTGCATCATGCCCTACAAGTTTTGGGGTTTTTAATGAAAGGAAAAATGGTAACGTTCAGCTTGCTCACCATACAGAGATCTGAAGGGATATCCTTTGTAAGGAGACTTATTGACCCTCTGCTCCAGCATAGTATAGCTGGAAAAAACAAACTCTGGATAAATTAGATAAAGAAATTTGATTTTATGAATTATGGTGGTAGAAAAGTGCCTGCAAAGTGCAATTCTGTTTACAGAGTTTAAAAAAATTAATAAATGTTCTATGGCTATTTACACAAGGGAATGGAAGCTGAATCAAATGTTAAAAAAAAGAACCCAAAAACAACACAGTTTCTCTTGATTATTTAGAAAATATGAAAAAATACCACACTGATGTCAGACTGGCACTGTTTTTCAAGATTTAAAATTAGCATTGAACAGTCTGTTCTGGGAGCCCATGGTTTTGGTACATTTTTTTTCCACCGCAGTCAGCCTGGATTGACTCGCGCTGCTCTCCGTGCTTCAAGTACTGTGGCTGCTCAGGCAGGAATGCAAAACTACAATGAACAACAGGGAGGAGGAATTATTAGGATTGTTTACAAATTTTGATTTGCATGTGGGAGTGGAGATGTTGACAGTTATACTTTGAGAATCAAGCTACCGCAGCTGGATAAACACGTACGGGATATCTCAAGGCCTCGCCTTCTTCCACTCCCATGACAGAGAATGAACCAAATGCAAGTCCAAGCTAATCTGAAAAATAATAGAACAGCTTTCAACAAAACCTATTTATCTATGAGGTCAAAAAGCCTCAGCCTAGTTACACTCCTAGAGAGGCTCTACTTGACAGCATAGTCATACTATCTCAGGGGCTGGGAGCTGTAGTGTTACAGACCACCCAGAATTATTGCTCCCACAAGGCAATGAGAATGGTGCTGTGATTTCACTGCCTACAGACCTCATCTAACATTTAATAGCTTGGGTAGCCATGAGAAACCTGCTGCATTTTTGTGTTTTATGGATCACTTTTCCTGGGTACTTTTTAGGCACTGATAAAACTATTTTTGTAGATTGGAAAAGTAAAGAAGGATCATAAGAAAAGAAATAAACAAATTGGTGTGCAGAGCTTCAGCAAAGGTAGCTGTGATTAGTGGACAGGTTTTATCTTCTTGGGCTTTGATATGTTTGGCACACCAGAATTCTGTCAAACTCCTTATAGAAGTCAAATACCTCGTGATTTTTATGGTTAAAATATAACAGTGTATTCTCTGGAATGAAAATGTGAATGAATCCCAAATGCAAAGGGCTCTCAGTTTTCTGAATCCTGTAGACAAACCTTCTGAGGCCTTTGGGTGCATCAGCAATATAAGTATGGGTGCAGGCTACAGGAAATAAGCACTTGTGAAAGCTATTCTGACCTTGTGTTGAGAGAAGTTTGTAGAAATAAATTCCCATAAATCTATTCCAATTGCTGAATGATCTTCGAGCTGGTGGACTGTTCCCTATATAGGTCTGTTTGAAAGAAAACAGCACACACAAAACAAACCCAAACATAAACCCCAAACAAACTTGAGAATGTTTTTGCAGAGGTTGGGTTTCTATTCTTGCTTCCTCTGAAGTCAAAAGAAATTCTACCATAGGTTTGAATGGGAGCAGATTTCATGGGAAAATATTTGTACACATGGAGATCTGTTTGTGTAAGTGCTGATTTACATATTCAAGTGCCTGTTTGCATGAAGAAGTTTATTTGGGCTCAGCTGTTCATAAATACTGCAAGGTGCATGTAAGACTCCTTTTCTCTGTTACTGTTTGAAAAAGTCTGTTACCATCCAGCTGGAGCTGCAAAGTAACACGATCTCTTTTGTCCTTTCCTTCTTGCCCTCTGAGCTGTCTCACATCCCAAATCCAGTAAGATAGCTTTGAATTATGGGAACCATCATGTTGATTTCCAGGTAAATCTTTCATATCTACAAATAGCTTTTTGTTACAGTCATGCAGGCATGAGTAATGTTACCTAGTAGGCTGAGATGAATCTTTTTATATCATGTTCCGCTCTGGGTAATTAACAGCACACACTTTAATCATCATGCTTTCTCTTTTTGTGGGTTGTTGAGTTGGATTTTGGGTATTTAGATGGTTATGGTTGATGTTTGGGATTTTTTTTTAGTGCATTAGGAGGTAGTGACTCACATCTGTATGTTTGTGGTGGGGTTTGAGTGAGTGTTTTGTTTGTTTCATTGGACACATTTTCAATTCTGAATACTGAAGTCACGTCTAGCACCAAATGGGAATGGTGCCATCATTGTCTTCCCAAGGAGCTCCCAGATTTGTGACTGCAATTCTACTCCATGAATTGTAATGTATCACAAACACAAACACTGCCAGAAAGATTGAACTGAATTCCCGGGGGTCCCCCATGGCCACACCTGGTGTGGGGATCCCCAGCGTGTGTGAGGACTTCCTTTAAAATCTGCTTTCCAGTGATGATTAGCTCTGGTTCAGGGAAAGCACACATGGAGGAGGAAGAGGAGGCAGGAACTGCTCTGATGTTTCCCTCCCAGCTCCTTCAAGTGACTTTGATCCCAAGTAGTCTCAGAATTCAAAGCCCTTCATAATCTTCAGTAGTTATAAAGATGAATATTGGACATCATACCGTTTTTAGTTTGAACTAATCTCTTAGAAAAAAGAGAATGTTAGCTGCAGATTGTCAGTAATGCTTCTGTAGGGCTAGAAATGTTTAATTTCCATCAGGATGCTGGGAACTAAAGCTGACTTTCCACAGTCTGTGATCTACTTTGAATGCTGCAGCTCTTGTTTACTCTTTTGATATATATAAACCTTGTCATGGATAGAGATTTTTGTGTGATTTTCTTTTTTAAATATATCATATTACTCATCGAAATCTTTGGGATTGTTTTTTTTTTCCCCTCCTTGTTTTGTAAACCACAGAGAAATGTCCCACTCCTTGTGTTGTTAATTCCTTGAGCAGTGTGCCAGAAGAATGTGGTGTCATAGAAACATCTCTTCCCGTCTGAGCAGATGGATTCCATGGCCAGGAGTGGGTGGGTTTGGTGTGCTGTTCTCAGCAGCCTGACTCATGTAGCCCAGGAACAGGGCTCCTCTGCAGCACTGATTTGGCAGTGTATGGCCTCACAATATCTATACAAATTGGAATAAACTTGTGGTGTTCTTCCAAAGATGGATGGTTTAGGCTGTGATGCACTTCTTGGTCTGATCTTCAGAGAGAACTGTGAAGTCTTTCCATGTTTTTTTTCCAGACGAAGAAGTTTCTGTGTTGAAGCAAGACCCAGATACTTGGTCCAGTTTGAAGGCTGGCCCCAGTGCTTTCGTTTGAGATACTGCAGGATGGGATAAGTGTTTTTTTCCCCCAGTGATGTGATGTGATGTGATCCCCCAGTATCAGACTGGCATCATCTCCAGTTTCTGTTCTTTGTCTCCTCCCTCATCTCAGCCAAGTCCTGGCTGAAGTGTCTCTGGGCTCTGCTCTCCTGGGCACATCTGCTGGCTGGAGGCACCCAGAGCATCCCCCATTTCCCATGAACTGTGCAGGTCTAACCTCGACACCCTTCGTCACACAGCTGAGTCTCCCTGTGCAGTTTGGGAATGCCCAGAACAGCTGAACCCAGCAAACCACCTGTGTGTGACTCATTCTCTGTGTGTTGTATTATCTGTTTTGATGGCTTGCTTGGAAAGCTTTAAGAAGATTGTATGTTTTCCTGCTATCTGGTATTGCTCTGGATGTGGGTATTCTCTTCTAAGGGGAGAGACTGGGCTGCCCATGCCCCAAAACACCAAAGGAAATGTCCCTGACTGAGATCTCCTAGTAATCTGAGTGCAGCTTTTGCCCAGAGAGTACAGTGCTAGTGTTGCATGTCCTGAGATCTGAAACAAACCCCTTAAAACCTGGATGGAAAGGCTATCAAAAATACTCCAAGATGTGTGAGGAATTAAATCATTACTGGGAAAAAAATCCCTTTTTTTTTCTCTGGATCAGCCTAGGTTTTATCACATTTCTCCCCCTGATTTTAGAATGGGGCACAACTGGTAGAAAATGCAGTTGTTCCATGGTAAATACCCATTTTGAACTTGCAAAAAGATGTTTATTTGTGATCCTAGGAAAGTCTTTGATTAATTCAATCAATTTTTTGGGAAAGATTACTGTATTCTTATTGCACTGACTGAGGGCTATGTTTGATGTTTTCAAAGACTCTCTATTGCTTTGTAGAAAGCTCCAAGTGTGTTTTTGACTTAAGAGTCACTAACCACTCAGTTAGTAACTCCTAAAATCACCCCTCAGGTAGATTTTCATGGTTAAATTCACTACTGAGAGAAGAATCTTGTGTGTGCCTTGAACATCAGCAAGGAATCAGCTGTGTCTTTCCCCCTTGCACCTGAAGGTTCCCAGCCCTGGAAGAGCAGCTAATTTGCCTCACATCCTGAGGCTGTACAAACACAACATGTTCAAGTCTTGGCTCTACTCATTTGTTTGGTTGGGTTTTTTGTAATGGGAATGATAGAGCCCTCCATTACAAGTATCAGCTCCTGCTGTTGATTTCACATTTTTCAAAGCAGTCACTGACTCTTCCCTTGGAGATGGATCTCATCCCTGTGGCAGCAGAAGCTGATGAGCTTTGAAGGGGCAGAGGGAGTCTCTGTGCAACCCCTGCAAACAATGCAATGCTGGGCAAGAAGCACTGATGTGTGACAGCACGTGGCAATGCAGCAGGCACATGTGGTGACTTCTGCTCTGTCAGAAGCATCAGTTTGTGTCCAAGGAAAGGAATGTGCTGCCCTGCTCAGGTATTCAAGTATTCAAGGACAATAAGGTCCTAACCATAAGTCCTCAGGGGATATTGTACTTCTATCAGACACCCAAACAAGGACATTGGCCTTTTTTATATCCTAGAAAAGATGAGTTTTGATTTAAATTATATTTTGGACATTAAATTAAGCCACTGTGTAACTGTAAGGACTTGTTTAAAGAAAAGAAATAAATGCACCTACTCCTGTTGAATATTTTAGCATTTTTCCCTCTGAAAACCAGGTTTTGCCTTGGGAAGGAGGGCTATTTTTATCTTCAGAAATCTGCTATTTATCTTGTAACCATAAGAAATGCAAGCATGGATCTCAGTTGACTTTCAAGTCACATGAAAGTGTCCAAAATATTTGCAGTGAAATGTTCCACTAGGAAATAGCTTTCAAAATTTCATCTAATGACAGAAAACAATCTGTCTTGCCAAAACTTTCCCTACATTCTAACAGGATTTTAGTTTAAAAAGTCTATTTCCTACTTAATAGCAGAACAGCTGCACTTGGAATGCAAGGTGTTTTCAGATTTTGCTGTGTGGGAAACCTGTGTTCAAACACTCCTGCAGTAAATGTAACTGTTTGTTACGCTTCTCTGTTTGCCAAATGTAATATTATTTCTCTGCTAATATTTGTCTGTTGGTGGTTTCATGGTTTCTTCTCAGTTATACCAATACCTGAGAAATGGCCACATAAATGTGAAATTTGAAACTTAGTTTTGATGCAAGATAATAAGATCATCTTAAGAAGTATATTTTTGAAAGCATGGGTGAGTGTGGGTGTGTGTATATCAGCTTTTAAACACGTGATTCTTTTTCTCCTAAATAAAACTATAAATTATACTAAAAATATACTATATACTATTATACTATAAAATATACTATTATACTATAAATTATACTAAATAATGGTGGGTCTGTGTCAGGCACTGTCCCTCATGCAAAGAGTACCTTTGCAAGGAATTCACTGATCCAAAAGTCACTGTTAGTTAATTTTAATATATGTGGTAAAAAGCTCTTCCTAACTTTAAACCTAAGATTTTTGCCCTAGTTTTGCTTGTACATGTGGATTTTATCTAGTGATTCTCCATGACCAGCAACACAGAAATTTGCTGGTCTCCTAAGTATTATAAATATTCTGTCTGTGCTTTTGTATCCAAGACAATAACTTTTCACACAGCACAGTTCAAAATGATGTGACCACAGGGAATAAGGAGAGGAGATAAATGCTAAGATTAGAGATTGTCAGACTGTTTGGGGCTGAAAAAAAATGTAGTCCAAATGCAACACTACTGGAGCATCTCTGGGACCAGGAGATGGAGGAGGAAATATTGGGAGAAGAAAGATTGCTTGCACTTGGGACATGGGAAAACAAGTGCCTGCTATGTCTGAGATAAAGCAGATTTTCAGTCCAGGTCTCTGCAATATGGCAAGAGAAATCTTGAATTTGGGGATCCCACATGTCAGTGAAGTCCCCAGCATGCTCTCTGGTGTTTTTGATGGCCATTTCTGTTCGTTGAGAGGAATGGTGCCAAAGCATCCATGTTTTGTTCCTTATGCAGTGTGGGTTCTAAGGAAAAAGAAAAAACAAGTGAAGATCCAGATCTTTCTTGTTGCCACAGAAGACTCCTCTCGTCCTTGATCTGTTCCAGCTGGGATTGAGTCAAGCTGCTCATTAGGTCTGGAGTGACTTGCTCTTTGAGTGTGATTTCTGTGGGAGTTAACAGTGCTCAGCTGCTCTTTGGGACCTTCTGGCTGGAGTCACCTTGCTCATCCCTCTCTGGACCAGTGCATTTCTCTCCTGCAAGCCTTGTGTTCCTCACAGTCTTCACCACTGGAAATGTTAAGAAAGAGATTTTGTTCTGCTCTGCTGTCATTTTTGGGAAATGAGTGACATTAGAATTACTGGCCAGACTTGTTTCCAAAGGAGTGAATCTGAAGCCATGAAAGGAGCTGGAACTGAGGGAAGAAAAGCAGTAAGGAAAATAGATGTGAAATAATAGCACTAAAATTTGAACTGCAGAAAATTTTGTAATATTTGTCAACTGTGTCTTGCTATATGTTGTCAGCTGTCCTTAACTCAGCTAAAAAGTGGTGTGAGATGACAAAAAGAGTGTAGCAGTAACTGATCATAACTAAAACCTGCCACATCTGAGCTCAGAAATGCTTGCCCCAGGCAGTCTTTTTTATTTAGTTCACTGAGATGAATGACTTGTAATGCTCTTAAATTGTACCTCCCTTGGAACTGGAGTAAATGCATGTCACCCAGCCAGTTTCAAGTCTTGATTAAGGTTTTAAGAGGGGCAACATTATTTTCTTCTGGTGTTGAAGAGCCAGCCTACAGGTAATTGTGGTGTCATTTGACTTCAACAAGACACCACTCTGAATCCTCCATTTAGGAACTGAGCAGCAGGGATGTGCTGGTGTCTAAGACCAGCAGCCCTGTGGAAGCTCAGGCTTGCTCAGATACAGAAACTTCATGAGAGTCTCACTTCTAACATTTGCTGATAATGTTATAACTTTATTGATTTATACCAGAAATCTTTCCTCCTTAAGTATCAGCTGTGTGATTCTCACACTTGGTTTGTGAGGGTCTTTGCTGGAAGGAAAGGAAATCTTGATCTTGGTTAATCTTTACACCAAGCTTGCTTGCTGAAGTGCAGTCCTTATGTCCACTTGAATAGTTCCCTTTTAACCTCATCATTGTTCTTAAGGAGGGAATAAATGTCCAGTGCAAAATGTCCTCTTGGTTGTCTCACAAGCACTGGTGGGGATACTGCCATGGAGAGCACAGTCCTTGGCTGGAATTCTGCCAAGAAAAGCCACAAAGACTTTGTGTTGTAGTTCAATTAATTCAGAAACACTCCTTCAGTTATACTTCTTAAGAAGTTCTATGTGAGATAGAGTTGGACTTACACAAGTAGTAAATACTTTATGTTTGCCCATCCAGAGTTGTATTTTCTCCCTTTCTACAGACACCTGTTTCTAAATCTTACCTGGTGTCCATCACCACAGAGCCAATCAAATACAGCATAGAGAAATCAACAAATTATTCCTTGGGATAGCACGGGGAGATAGATGTTGCTGTTCCAGCTCCATGGATGGGTTACTGGGACTTAAGCAATTTGCTCAGGGAGTAAGAGAAGGCAGGAGCAGATGTGTTAAATGTTGTCCCTGGCCCCACTCCTCAGGTAGTGCATGAGGGAGCTGCTCTCTGTTCAGCTGACAGGAACCCACACTGCCTCCCTTCCAAACTTTATGAGAGCAGACTTGGAAACAAATGTCTCTTTGCACTTTGAGCCCTATTCCTTTTGGAAATCTCAGCTTTGGAAATTTGTTCTGCACAGAATTGAAGAGAGGCTCAAGTTTCAAAATGCAGTTCTCATCTTTGTTGTCATTTCATTGACTCTTCAGCACTGAGGTTTGGTGTTGGCGTGCTTGTAGCCATAAAAAACTGCAGAGAATTCTTTTCAGTATGTGTGCAGGCCTGGGCAAAATGTCCTGCAACATTATGAGAGGTTTTAACTAAGATAAAGAGTTCTTGATGCTCTTCATATCAAACATTATAGCAGTTCTTAAGAATGAAGCTATTTCATCTATTTAATTTCTTTCAGAATATCCACTCGCTACGTTTATTTGTGGAGCTGCAGTGCTTTCTTGGTCCTGTGTATAAATACTGCCCACTCCTTCTTTCCCAGTGTAACTGTGATCATGGCTGTAAGCTGTTGTTCAGCTCCTTAGGATGAATGCCAGTGTAACTACAAACAGTGCAGTTCTCTGCTGCTGATAGCCCTGTTACCTGTGCTTTGCTTTGTTTGTGAGAGGTACATGCTTAGTGTTACCTGGGTAAGCCCCAGACCAACACCTTTATTGCTGCCTGGGTTCCATCAAGTTTTCACAGTGGGAAATCAGGAGGACTAGATTCTGCAAGAATCTATTCATATAGCTGAAATTAGCAGCCAGGCTTCTGCTCAGGAATTATTTACCCACTGTCAAATACTTGCCAAGGGACGCTTTGATCCATGAACGGGATATCCTTGTGACCTTTGTGAAACTCCTCTCTATAACAATGGTTTTTTTAAAACTTCATAAAAACATCTGAATTGGTTTCAGTTTCTAGAGTGAGACTTCAGAAGGCTGAGCATGCAGAAACAAAAACCAGTATGGGAGGTGTATGTGTGTATTTGGAAATTACTGATTGTACCTTTCCATTTTGTCTCCAGGATTTTCTACTCAGTCACAGGGAACTGATTTATTTTGTGATGGGGCACACCAGTGGTTCCTGCACAGGAAACTGTGAAGTGCACATATGGTCTGTGTCTGCACCCCTAGAGACAACCAGGAGATGTGGGAGATGTTTTCCCAGAGTATTCTGCTGGATTGCCAGAAATGTCCCATTTCCAAAAAGTCACAATACAAGCTTTTGCTGTTTTGGCAATATTATCACATTGCTGTGCTACAAGCAAAGCAAGAAAACACAGAGGCATAGTTCAGGTCAGTGAAGGTTTGTGTATGGACAGAGAAGCTCTTTGGGATGGAAACAAGGTTCAGCATTGCTGATCTTGCTGGTGAGGCCAGCTGTGGTGCTCCCTGGTTGCCCACAGGAGGCACAATATGCAAGGATCCAAAAGGGAGGGAAGAGAAGGTCTGGGACCGGGGTGGGCCCTGCAAATGAGCCACGGTGACAGATGTCAGCAGGGAACTCAGGCAAAGCCAGGCCTGCAGGCAGCGGTGCTGCCAGATCATCTGGCCCTCGGGGCTGGGCACCCCTGCTGTGCTACAGCCACAGGGCTGAGCTCCTCCTGGGGACAGGCAGTGCGCTGGGACAGTGCAACAAGCTTCCTCCACACCACACCTGGGCCAGGTTATCTTGGTCCCTCTCTCTGCTGAGGGGTATCTGTGCTAGTGCAAGGTTGGTTTGGCTGGAGTGTGCATGGCAATGTGGTAACAAACAAAACAGCTGGAAAATAAAGGAGGCAAAACACAAATTCTTGAAACTCTTAAAATCTCACTTGGGGTCTGATTTAGCAACTCAAATCTTTTTACATCCAACTGACTTCTTGGGCCTGCAGTCAGAATAGTCATGGCCTATACTTTCAGGTATTTAAACTGTAGCTATATAAGCCTCCATGTAAACATCTGAATTCCTTTTCCCATTCTTGTATCATTTCAGAGTTTGTGGCTATGGCAAAAATGAATGTGGAAGAGGGGAGTTTCATTTATTAATTTATTTATTTACTAGGATTTATTTATTTATTTATTTATTTATTTACTACTCCTCATGAGCCCTATGGAACATTCACAACCATGGAAAGACTTCATCAGTAATTGGTGGGGGAGGGATGGGAAAAGAGGCCTTCTCCTCTGATCTATTTTAGTCCTCCAAGATGGCAAAAAGTACCCTAAATACTGCAAGAGTAGTCCAGGACTAGGAGGTTTACTGTTTCCCCCTTCTATGCTGCCCCTGTTGCTCTGGAGATTTTAAAAGCCCCGAGTGGCTTGAAAGGTAGATGTGACACTGAGCAGGGAGTTGCTGATGGGAGACTCTCCCAGGCCCATGGAAGCAAGAAAACGTTCTGGGGCATTTATTTATTGACAACTGCTGTGACACTGCTGTTTAACTGGAGGGAGGAGCACGGGAGGGATGGTGCTGCACAGAGCTGCTGGTCCTGTGGGGAGCCTCACCTTCCTCTGGGGGGGAAGGAGAGTTTGACAAATACAAAGGGTATCCTTAATAAGGCATTAATTCTGCTTGTTTCACACCACTGTGCTCTGCTGTGGGGCTGTTTCAGATGTGGCAAGTTATGAATGGCAAACTCCAAAGCTCCTGAACACCATCTCCCCTGTGAGCTCTCTGCTGCTCAGGAGATGACTGTCAGGGCTTGGTGCTTGAAAATGGTGATTGTTCTGCTTGCTTATGGCATGATTCATAGGCTTAAAGTTAAGCTGATACTTTAGTACTCTACTTGATATCCTTTGTTGGAGAAAGAGGGTTCTGGGGGAAACCCAAAATATTCTGCTGTCTTGAGTTGTCACTGTCCTTCAGCAATAAGGTGTAATTTAAGACATCTTTGATAACTTAATTCTCTGATTCATAGATATTATACACAAGCAAAGAGCAAGAAAATATACAGGCTTTCTCATTAGTAAATTTTCCTGAAGTTTAATAGGTTTGTTGGAAAAACAGGGCACAAAAGGGGGGTTGCTGCTGTGCTACAGTTATGCCAAAGGGCTTTGCTGGAATGACATATATAAATGAGGATTTGAGAGGAATTTTATTCTTTGGGTTAGTGTTGCTGTTTCTTATTTTTTAGTACATTGTAGACTTAATCATGAAACAGAATAACTAATAGACTGTCTGACTCTTAATTACAAGTGAAGAGCAGAGTTGAAGGAACTTTTGTGGGTTTGGCCAAAAGGAACATTTGCCTTTAATGTTCAGCATTAAAAATGACACTTCAGGGAATTTTTTCATTTTTGCTGGTTTGAGAAACAAGACAAGCTGGAAAAAAAGTCTCAAGCAAGTCAACAAAAAATAAAGTGACCATGGATTAAATTAATATTTTTTATATGGCACAGGAAAACTAACCTTCTAAAAGCCATTTTTAAAAAACATCTCTCCTATTCAAGGCAGAGCTGGATTCGTTGTGATTATGCATAATTATACAACCTTATCTAGGAAATTGGGATTTGTGAGGATTTGCAAGTGAGTTCCCACTGAAATCTGTGTTCCACATGCATTAGAAAACACCACAATTGCTCTGGGAGAGCACTTGCAGGTGTCTCACTCCCTGCTAACCAGCTGGAGCAAGAGCACTGGTGCTGACACTTCCATTTAAACACCCTAAATATTTCTTTGATGTCCTTCTGATCCTTTCTCTTGAGGAGCTGAACGAAGTGAAGCCATTACTGTAAGCACAGAAGACATCCAGTGGTGTTCCAAAGAGCACATTTTTGGCAGCAGCAAGCTTTTCTGGATAGCTGCCTGTGAATTTACGAATCTGTCACATCTGAATCCATTTTGTGAGCCTTCCTGAGGCTGCACCTGTCTCCCAGAGATAGGGGGAAAGGGAGAGGCTGCAGATATGTTATCCATTTGCTGATGCTTCACTAGAGCTGAAAGCGAACAGCCACGTGTTCGGGTCTGATTACAACACCTTGGTGGCAAAGCCGCGTGTTGCTGGTGAGGAGCACTCGGTGGGGCAGTTCTGCTTTCGGTTGTGTTTTCCCCAACCCGGACCGCAGGCATGGGGATTTTCTTCCGAGTGAAGTGTAACTCTCTCCGAGTTATTCTTGCTGAGAAGAGAGAACAAATAGTCAATTAGTGGAGACCGAGTCACTGAGAAAGATTCCCGGCGCTGCTGTATTTATCCCGCACTGGAGCTGCTGCTGGAATAAAGAGGGCAGCAGCGAGTCACGATCGTGCGGCATCGCAAGGGGTGGGACTGGGCGTGCAGGTGACACAGAGAGACATCTTTGGAAAGTCTGGAGTGCGAATTGAGCTAATTCATGTTCATCAAGTGCATATTTGCTGGTCAAATGTGGGCCACAGTTACTCCTAACTGCAAAATTATCCAAGTGTTTGTCTATAAAACATAAAAGCTATTTTATTATTAGGATTTGATAGATTGTCTGGTGTCCTCTTAGGCATAGAAAGTGAATTCAAAGCTTCCTAGTATACTTTCAAAGTGAACTGATTATTGTTCCAGCTCAGCAGCTCTGGAAATGAACAGAAGTCCTTTTAAGAACAAGACAGACTTCTTGGTTTGTTCTTGTCGTTCCTGCCTGCAAAAGAGTTTTGCCCCTGACTGTGGCACTCCTGACACTCACTGGGTGATGTGACTGTCACAGGAAGACTGCAGCTCGTATGGTTTTAATGTTTCTCCAGTCCTACGTACAACGAGTTTGGTGTGAGCAGCCACTCACTGGTGGAACTGAATGCTCTGAAATGGTAGAGGGCATCAAAAGGCTCATTTCTTGGTAACAGCTTTTGGTCAGCCAGACAAAACCAGACTGGATTTAGAGTCTGGATTTAGATTTGGAGTCTGGATTTAGATTTTCGGACGCAGATGCTTTATAGCCCGTTTGGCTTCAGTCAGACCTACCAGAGAGGTATAGATCTGTGAGGAATCAACAACTCATGTTCTTCTCTTTTCTGCAGTTCTGGGAGGGATCTCCTAACCCACTGCATCCCTGTGGACTTCATTAAAAAACCACATGGCTAGGTATTTACATACATTCAAACACAAATATATTCTCCAAAACATAAATGCTTTCTTCTTCCTTTCCTCCTTTTTAAAATATCATTTCAAGGCTGGTAGTGACTTAGAGGATCCACTATTTTTTACTAATTCTAATATCTGTTTTTAAACACCTGTTTCTAGTGGGATTAGAATAGAGAAAGCCCAGAAAGACTTCAAGCTAAGTCCTTCAAGCTAAGAACAGTTTCAAATGTAATTTATGATGTAGCCTTATAGAGGCTAATGTAGATTTACAGATACAGAAGACATCTGTACAAATGCAAGGCATTTCTTTACTGACAAAGAAGTAGTTATTTGCAAATAACTGTTGGGTTTTATTAGCTCTTCTCCCTTTTTCATGGCATGAACATTTTGCTAAAATAGTTTGAGGAAGCCTAAAGCTTTACCACAAATATTTGTGACACTCTGCACAGTGCAATCTATCTCCACAGTAATGCATAACAAAACACTTTGTTCCTTCTCATTCTTGTTCCTGCTCATTCCTGCGCAAATCTCCTGATAAAAGCCCGGGTTTTTCTGGGAAGGTACCAATATATATCTCTTTCACACCTAGCTAAATAATTTTTCACATGGCAGCTTTAAAAGCCTCTGGGCTTATCAGTGGAAAAAATGCTTGGAAAAAGAGATTTAATACTTAAATTAGTTCTATCAGCACTCCTCTTTTTTTCTTTCTTTCTTTTTTTTCTTTCCCCTTTTTTTTTTCTTTTTTTTTTTCTTTTTTTTTTTTTTTTCTGGTTGGCTGGGACTTGTTCTCACAGAACTTCAAGCTGGATTATTTGTGTTAAACTTCCTGACTGAATTCCAAACAAGTCATCTTTCCCCACAACGCTGACCTTTAGTACGAGGCCAGTATAATTTTAATTTGTTTCAAGTTTCCCTTATAAGCAAGAGAACAAGAAACTATACCCCCCTAAGACCTGGTTAGCTAGCTGCGTGGCAGAATATTTTCAAACTCTAAGGGGAAAGCCCCCAGTAAAGTTGGATATTCCAAGCTGGCATTCAAATGGCATGCATCCTGAGTGGGGTTGGCTCCGCCATCTTCCAGGCAACTAGTCTAGAAGCTATGGAAAAACACAGGCTTCAAAGAAAGGTTTAACTAGCTAACCTGATTTCAATCAGGGTTATGTCCTAGTGGAGGCATTGCAGGGCATATTCCAGATTTCTGCCAGCTGTTTCTGGCCGTGCTGGGGCAGAGATGGTGGCTGGGACTGCAGTTTGCTGAATATACCAGGTGCCAGTGCTGCCCCAATCTCCTGCTGGCACCAGCGTCTGTTTCCATGTGTGGCAAACAGGACCCAGGTACTGGATCTGGCTGAATGCAAACCCTTTTTCCTGTCTTTCTTTTTCTCTTTGCTGGAAGAGTTTTAACCCAGATTAGTTCCCTGATCTGTTCCACTGCGCAGCTCCACATGACTGCCTATGCCACCCCACGGGAGCAGGTGAATGTAGGAGCAAGTGACTTGGAAGCAGCCTGCTGTGCTTTCATTTTATAGCCATGATTAGATATGAAGACAGGAAGTCTCGGTCCTATCATGGCAAGGAATTGCTGTGAAATTGGATGGTTTTGACTGAAGAAAATCTTGGTAGTTTCCTGTTAGGAAGAGAGCAACATGTTTGGTGAGACAGAGTTGGGAGGGCCAGCAGTGCGGTGGGCAGCTTGGGTACCCTTGAAAATAAGCAGATCTGCTTGCTACTCAGCTGAACCCAGAGTGCTGAGAAGATGTGCCACAGATAACAGAAGCCAGTCATGGCATTTATGGGATGTCTTTCCCTGTCTTTATCGGGATAAAAGCGTGTTTCCTGTGTGCAGTTCATCGGCTGTTTTGTTCTCAGACTTGCTGCTGTCCATAACTGGAAGTGCAATCATGACTTTTGCAGAGACTTGGCTTTTGTTCCTCCTTGCTGGACACTTGGTCTCAACTGCACTTGTGGGACTGCAGAGGACAGTCCCAGATGTGGGGAAGTGAATTTTTTCCAGCACTAGGTGGCTGTATGGCATTCTGCAGTGTCCTGTACACAAGTGTTTTAAAAGTTGGGAAGAGGGCCATTCTCAAATGGAAAGTTTCTGTGTTTTCACACCTCTACTTCAGTATCATCTTTTTGAAAGTTAAGAAATCAAGGAATGAAGGCATTTTAATTGTATAAGCTTGTCACTGGCTGCAGACACGTTTATCCATGTGGAGCTGAGGTAGTCATGCAGTCCACCACAAAAGTGATGCTGGTGACTGGGTTGTGATTGCTGCAGTTGTGTGGTGTTGCTGCTTTTTGCTTAGAGGCCTAGATATGAACATTAAAGGGAGAGTCTACATGTGTAATATCTGGTCCAGACCTCTCCAAATGCTCCTGCTACTTGGAGGCCACAGACACGAGGGACACGAGGATGGTCAGGAGGGGGGTGTCCACTCTGCCAGGGGACACAGGGCAGTGGGTCTGTCCCTGACTTCTGGTGATCCTCAAGTGTCCTGATGGATGGGGAGTTGCACCAAGCTTTGCTCATGGACCAAGAGCTTTGAGAGGATTAAGCTGTCCCAAGACCCGGCTGTGCCCCGAGGCTGAGTGGCTTTGCCAAGGCCAACACATTCCCCCAGGAGCCATGCTCGGCTGCTGTTTTCATGAAACCCAGCCCTGAGAAGCAATTTGTCTCCAAATGAAAGACAGGCAGTTGTTTTCCTTGGACACTGTCTTCTCTCCTTGCTCTTTTCTCTGCCATGCTCTAGTCTCTGTACATTTCCCTGCCCATGCCCTTCCCCTCTCATTAGCAAAGAACAAGAACTGGATTTTGGCTTAAATATGAGTATAAATTCCCAGTGTCGTGGTTTGTGGAATCCTACATACATAAAGGCTGATGCAGCAGGGATTTGACAATGCTCAGTGGTGCCTCTGGTTATTTCTTCTCAGCGAACTGCAGTGAAAAACCTTTCACAACTGGAATCCTTTATGTGTTTGAGCTTCACCTTCTGAATATTTTGTTCTGATTGAAGCTACTGTAATTTTCTTTTCCAGAGCTCTCTGGGGTGAAATTTGTGCAACTCCACACCAAAAAACATGATGATACAGAACATTTATTTTGCATTTCTACGGTAGCACATCCAGTGTGATGATACATATTTTTAAGGAAAGAGGCCTAGATGAGGATTAAAGATCTTGGGATGTTCAAAGCTTCTTTAAATGTGTAAGGTGAGACATCTAATGAATTAGTAGGTCTGCTGAAATTGTTTATTAAGCCACTAAGTCTAGGAGCAAAATAATACATTAGGTCTTCATTGTGCTGGGTACTGTATGTGGGTAGCAAAAGGTTGGTTTAGGCCCCCAGATGTTTTTTGTAACTGCTGAAATTCTTAAATGATGTCACTTCGCAGCCTTGTTTCATGCTTGTTTTCTCTGAATGGTTTTGAATGAAGATCCCCAGGACATAAGAGTAATGTGCAGGAGTATTTGTCCCCAGGATTTTACACAGTTGATCAGACGTGAAAAGGAGACGCTGCAGTGACTCATCTGACCTTGTAGACCCAAGAGTGCCGACAGTGGTCTCTGCTAAGGTCCCCATCACAAGAATGCAAAGCATTCCAGAAGCTTTCGTCAACAATTCTAGATAGCAGCCAGCAATTTTCTCACCGATGTTACATAAAATGGACAGGGAAAGCAAAAGGCTAATTGAGTAAGTTATTGCAAACTGCTTATGGAATCTCTTTAATTTACATCTAGCAGTGTAAACCCACTGGAATGGTACTGCTAAGGATGGCTGTGATAGATTTTCTTTTCATTTTTTATTTTTCATTTTAATAAGGACAGCTTTCAGTGCTACAAATTCTTCCTATAGCAGAACTGCTATTACAGTAGGCCAAGATTTTGGCAATATTGAAAGATTTGGTGGTGTTTACCTGTAAACTTGTAGAGTTGCAAGGCTGTCTTCCTTGTAATTAAAATCAGAGGGTTTTTTCCCTCAGAAACTTACTGTCCAAGTTTAAGCGGGATAGATAGATACAAGTTGTGGCCATAGCATGTTACCATCTCTAATTGGCAAAATTCATTTAACCATAACAGCAGATGAAGGTATTAGGGAGGGATTTAAAGGAGGATAATGAGGTAAAAAACTTTGCAGTTCCTTCTAAATGCCAATCCTCTATAATCAGGAGGGGCCTTTTAGGAGCAAGCCCGTGAACACCAGCAGGCAGTGGGAGAGGGCACCATGGAAGCTGAGCTGGGCCAGCACGGCTCACGGGGAGCTGGGTGCTGACAGGGAGCCGGGAGCTCCGAGTGCCGGGAGCTCACAGGGATCTGACAGGGAGCCGGGAGCTCTCAGGGAGTCGGGAGCTCAGAGTGCCGGGAGCTGACAGGGAGCCGGGAGCTCGCAGGGTGCCGGGAGCTCACAGGAATCTGACAGGGAGCCGGGAGCGCACAGGGATCTGACAGGGAGCCGGGAGCTCACAGGGATCTGACAGGGTGCCGGGAGCTCACAGGGTGCCGGGAGCTCCCAGCTCTGGCCAGGGAGCACCAGCCAGAGGAGCAGAGCAAGGACAGAACCTCTGTGCTGGCTTATCCAGCCCAAGCACTCATATACATCTAAATAATGTCTTGGAATATCCTTAATGGAGAAGTAGTAGGCTAGAGCTTGGTGGTTTGGGTATATTTTTGGTGTGTTTTGTTGGGTTTTTTTTTTGGGGGGGGGGAGGCTGGGGAGGTCAGTTTTTTTCAGTGTCTAATTTTATAAACTCCCTTGTTTGCCCTCCCAAGGCAGCAGCTGAGCCTGATGTGTCTCAGGGGGGACAGCAGTGCTGGCCGGAAGCGGCCTGCCAGGGCTGCTCTGGGATTTGTTTTCTTTTGATTATGGGAAAAGTAACCCGAGATATTTCTGTGCATACAGAGCATTCTTAATGACTGACAAATCTCTTGTCAAGTAGGTGCAAGGGGGAGGTGCCGTCTCTAAAGACGATACAAATATGTTTGAATCAGGCTTAAAAACCCAAACAAACTTATTTTTAGTGACTTCCAGAATCTTCTACTATCAGGAAAAAAAAAAAAAAAGGAAAAAGAAAAAAAGGAGACAGCTACACGGTTAAACCTGGCATTGCTGCAGTGGGACTTAGTGGAGTTCACTGCAGTTCATAGCAGCAGGCACAGCAGGAGGGTCTCCTCCAGGGTGTCCCAGATGAGCATTACTGATCTCCTCAGGCAGGAACACAGCAGAGCTCTGGGTGTCCTTACACAGTGTGGGGGGCTCGATGAGTGCTTGAGCTGGCCCTCAGCTTCCAGCCATTTTGGCAGAGGAGGAGAGGAACTGGAGGTGCTGTTCTTGCCTTTCTAGTGCTCAGTTTGGTAGCTGGCTCTGCTGGGAAGCACTGGGGAGGACAGAGGACACTCCTCAAGGGTATCTGCTTTGAAATAACTTTGGTATTTCTGCTGGCAAAGGTCCTCTGGTGACATTCCCATGTCCCTCAAAGTTGGTGCACTTGGCACCATGCAGGAGGCTGAGCAATGCAGCTGCTCTTCAACCCAGCCCCTGGCTGGGTCACCTCTGGCTCTCCCACCTTTTGTCCACCTTTACTTTAGTTCTTCATGCTGCAGCTTTTTCCTTCCACCTGAGACCCAAACACAGCAAACCCTAGGCGGGTTCATCTTGCTGTGCTCTCAGACCTGTGCTTTGCTGGGGGAGGCTGTGGGGCAGCATCCAGGAGCCACCCCCAAAGCAGCACCTCTGTTTGGTCCCCATCTTTGGCCATGCCTGGCCCCAGGCTGTGCCCTGCCATGGCCACAGTGGGCACTGCCTCTGCTGCCTGTCCTTGGGTGTGGATCTGCAACTCAGACAGGGAGAATTTCCTCCTGGTAAAACAGGATATTTGGTACGTGAGGGAGTGAGGAGTAACTACTATCACACAGTGAGAGGAAATGTGCTTATGCACATGTAAGTGGTGTTATCATCTGCCCCTAACGAGTAATATTGGGAAACATGTAAAATACTCTGTGGCCCTTTGTCAGTGAATCTGATGTGACCACCTTCCCTCTAAAAGGAGAACTTTGCATGCAACAGCCCTTCAGCCCACTTACACCTCTAAATATGGATTTTTTTACTTGTATATATTGAGTACAGTATTTGCAGTGAGTTCATATATATGGGGTTGGGGCTTTTTTGAGGTGGAAGGTGCTGTAAGGACAAAAAAAACCTTTGCCCTCTTCAGGAGCAGATACAAAGGACAACATGCAATGATAGTAAACTGCTGAGATTTTGGACAAAGCATGCAGAGACTGCTCATGCACCACATCAAGAGAGCTTTGCTGTTCTTCACAAACAGGGGCAGCTGGCACATCACACCCAGCCAGGCTCGCCTCCTCTCTCCTGTTTCACACAGCAGCAGTGCTGAGTCTCTGCCTCTCTACAGAGTGCTGCTCTCTTTGGGGCTGCACCTTCAGACACAAGGCTGCAATTGAAGACCCAGCTCAAGGAAAACAGCAGCCTTTGGTACCTCCTCCTTTGTCCTCCCTGACTGTGCCTGCTAAGCCTGCAAGCAAATTCCTGCTGCAGGAGATCCTTGAACGTGGGTGCCAATAAAGCCATAAACTTTTGGGAAGGGAAATTACTGACTGCAGTGCAGTAGCTGCCTAACTTCACGCTACCTTTTGGCTCATTAACAAAGGAAAATATTTCACCTCTGAAGCGATTGTGATTAATGCAGGTTAAAAAAAAAAAAATCAGCTAAATATACCCTGAATGCCAACATGCTTTATTAAAGCATTGTCTGGTGGCTGCCAGAGCCATTGGTTTAGCAGGTTTTCTTCTGTATGTTGCAGAATACGAGAATCACAGAATGCTAGGGGTTGGAATAGACCTTAAACATCATCAAGTCCCATGTGCAGGGATACCTCCCACTACATCAGGTTGCTCAAGGCCTTATCCAAGAAACATTAAAAGAAGACTTTGTCTTGCTCCACTTTCCTTCTTTTCTGATTCTGTTTGAATTGCACATTCTTTAAGGAATTCTGCTCCTTTTCAGGGGCATTCATGGACTCTTTTGTACAGACATTTTTGTTAATTTTTCCCCATTCTGATAGGGCTTCTGGAAAATGATTGGCCAGTTATATATTAACTGGCAGTATATTTATTAATTTTAAAAACAGGGTTTTCTGGCTTTAAAAACCAAGTTTTTTATCTAGAGATTTGAAAATGTGCTGTGGGTAGGTGAGCAGCTAGCAGCTGATTGCAAGGAGAGTAAGTAATTAAAAAAAAAAGTTACAGATATTTTCTTTTAAATAGAGAATGAAATAACATTTATAGCCAAGTAAAGGCAGATCTAAATACAATTGCATGTCTGTAACTTTTACCATTAACTGCAGTATATTGGGGTGATAAAAGAATGAGCCAAATAAACTGGAGCTGTAGCTTTTATGGGTGAGGAATGTAGGTAGCAAATGAATTATTCCACAGGATAAGACATCACTAGAAGCAGTAGAATGTGTCTAAAGTGACCATAATGTTTGTAGGAGCAAGACTTGCCATTTTTACAAAAGGATTCACATGTGACAGTGACACTGTGCCAGGCCAGCTTCCTCTTCTCCCTTGCTGGGAAATGCCCCAATAAGGAGCAGAAAGGTAAATGGTGCAGAAAGCTGTGATGCTTTTCCCCCCCTATTCTTTTTCTGACATAGGAAGAAGTGAGAAAAAGGATGAACTCCCAGGTGAGCCTAGGCACAGCCAAGTGTGGAGTAGTGTCATCACCATCCTTTTGGGAGACAGGCAGCAAAGCCTGATGCAGGACACCAGCCCCTTTTTTTGCCTCACTGAAGAAGCCCTGTGAAAAGAAAAAAATTGAGAGCCATGTCCACTGATACAGGTAAATGCAGTTAAACATGTGGCTTGCAGGTACTGCAGATAACTCTTGTTATTCTCTCCTTGGCACTGCACCCTGCCACACAGGCCATTTTAATTTTCTGCCCTACACTGTTGTGTATCCATCCATAGCATGTGAGCTTTGAAAACTCCAGGTCAAGACACCGAGGTGAGACCAGAGCCCCACAGTACCTGACCCTCACAGAGCAGAATTTATCACTGCTTTATTTCCCTCTGATATGCTTGTTGCATTCAATTCATGAAGTTTTCAGCTGCAGGCCTGAGATGGTAAAAGACACAGCTTGACACAGAGATTTCCTTTGCTGTCCCAAAGCCTTTGAGGCCTCTCAGTCAGCAGGACCCAGCACAGTGCCAGGGTCAGCAGTGCCAGGCCTGGTGGCACCGTTTGGGAACTGTGTGTGTCACTGTTCCCTTCCTGTGCTGGAGGCACCGAGGGTGTCTCTGACTTTCATTTGCCTCGCCAGAGCAGCCAGTAATTAACTGATCAGTTGGCTTTAACATTCCTGCAATAGTTTAAATGCTCCAAATTTTTAATGAACATGGGTTTTTTGGATAGTCCACTTAACCGCTTGAATTACTGTGACTAACCAAAGCAGACCTTGTTCTTCAAGGCAATGGCTTCCCTGACATGTACATACAAATGAGGGGGTTTGAGGATTTCTTTTTTCAGCTGTGATGCAAACCTATAAGAATTTGTTCTTAAATATGTTGCTGGATAGATACTTTATCACTTCTGGCAAACCAGATCTCCTCATGGTTTCTTACTTTTTGTACAGTTTTCAATTTGTCCTTCTCCTATGCTCTTTGTGTGAGCACAGTGATTTATGCTCTCTAATGTTTTTTACTGTCTTCAGATGGGACAGAAACCTACAGCACAGGGACAATGCAGGTACTGCAGACATGAGCTAGTTCTTAATATGTGTTCTTAAACAACATGGGAACTTGGGTTTGTTGTCTCAAAGTGTTAAGAGATGGTGGGAATTGTATCGAGCACTATGATAGGATCTCAAATGCATTTTATACAGGAAGAAAATATTTTTTTGTCTTCTGGAGTTTTATCAGAAGTTATGGTGAACCCCATAGCTTTTAAAATACATAAATCAGCTGCTGATGAGCCCCAGTAATGGTGACTGAGGAGCAACCTGCAATTTATTCCAGAAACCAATGTCCTCTGTTTAGAGGGCGACATTTTCATGTCTAGCTTAGACACCCAGTGAAGACTGATGTCCCCTACTCCATGTCTGGTAACTCTTGCTCACTATTTCCAGACCTTGCTTAATAGTTCCTCCTTCAAATTTTCTTATCTGCAAGTTGCCCCAGGCCATGAGGCCTGTTGCACCAACTGGGATCATAGTTTTGGCCAATTCAGCTAAATCCAATGGTGACACCAAGTTGGGTGGGAGTGTTGACCTACTGGAGAGTAGAAGGCTCTGCTGTGGGATGGATCAGGACAGGTTGGATGAATGGGCTGAGGCCATCAGTGTAAGGGTCAACAAGGTAAAATGATGGGTCCTGTCCTTGAGTCACAACCATCTCCTTGCAGAGCAACAGGCTGGGGCAGAGGGTCTGGGAATCTGCAGAGAGGGAAAGGTCCTGGGGGTGCTGGTGACAGTGGCTAAATATGAGCCCAGGAGTGCCCAGATGTTCATCAGGACCAGGGCAGTGATTGTCACCCTGTACTTGGCACTGCTGAGGCCACACCCTGAGTGTTATGTTCAGTTGTGGGCCCCTCACTACAGGAAAGACCTGGAGGGGCTGGAGCATGTTCAGGGAAGGGAACGGAGCTGGGAAGGGGTTGGAGCCCCAGGAGAGGCTGAGGGAGCTGGGAAAGGGGGGGAGCCTGGAGCAAAGGAGGCTCAGGGGGGCCCTTCTGGCTCTGCTCAACTCCCTGACAGGAGGGGACAGCCAGGGGGTTGGGCTCTGCTCCCAGGGAACAGGGACAGGACAAGAGGAAATGGCCTCAAGTTGTGCCAAATGAGGTTTAAGTAGGATAATAGGGAAAATGTCTTCACAGAACAGGTTGTCAAGCATTGGCATAATTATCCCTGGGTGAATATAAAAGATGCATGGATGTGGTATTCGGGGACATGGGTTAGTGATGGCCTTGGCTATATTGGGTTAATGGTTGGACTCAATGATTTTAGAGGTCTTTGCCAACCTAAACAATTCTATGATTAATGTACACACAGACATTTTGCTTTGCGCGTGCTTGTGTGTGTGTGTTGATGGTGAGGTGTTGCATCAAATGACATCTTGTCCAGCCACAGATTTATTCTGAGTCTATGGACTGTGGGGACTGAAGACAGCCTCACCAGCCTACTTCACATATTCCTAATTGTGGCTGGTGATGGAGACAGCAATGGGACAAGTGCACATGGAGGTCACGCAGCAACAGCCAATGTTTACGGAGGGGCAGCCCCTTATAGGGACTGTGAATTTCCCGTGCTTACAAATGTGATTGGCTGTAGTCTCAGCCCCGCCCAGCTCACCTGACCAATGACGTGTGTGCATCCATGATACAGTGATTGGCTGTGATCTCAGCCCTGCCCGGCTCACCTAACCAATGACATGTGTGCATGCATCCATAACTCACAGTGATTGGCTGTGGTCTCCTTGTTTGCGCTTGAATTGTCTAATCACCTTCATGCCTGGGACTTGTTTAATCTAGGGAACCAGGCTGGTCCTGTTGGTATCTGTTAAACCAAATTATCTGTGCGGCTCTAGACCAGCTCTAGCTGTCACACCTGACAGCTGCCATAACTCGCCAAACGTCTCTGGCCCAGTGCTGGGATGTCCTGGCAGAATCCTGGTTCTGTGCAGCAGCTGCAAGGTGAGGGGTGCAGCCCTGGGGACGGCTGGGAAGGTGGAGGAGCAGGGCTGGCCAAACCCTCCCAAATCATCTGCACCCCAGGTTCAACAGCCATGGTATTCAACAGTGTCAGAACACACGGGCTGTGGCCTGGCTGCTGTTCCAGGGGCCCAGCACAGTGCCAGGGGCCCAGCACAGTGCAGCCCTTGNCTGGCCAAACCCTCCCAAATCATCTGCACCCCAGGTTCAACAGCCATGGTATTCAACAGTGTCAGAACACACGGGCTGTGGCCTGGCTGCTATTCCAGGGGTCCTGGCACAGTGCATCCCACAGTGATGCCCCCTGGGAGCTGGGGCCTGACTCACACCCACCCTGCCATGACTGATTTTTCCAGTATGTGCTTTCTGCACAGAGGCCCACATGGAACAGTTAAGATTTTTAAGTACTCTGTTCTTTTCAGTCAGGCTGATTATGAGTTGGTGTCAATTCCTGCTACATTAAGATGTCCTAGATTTTTATTAAGTACATTTGTGTCACCCATGCAGAAAGACCCTGTTGAAATGCTTTGAGTTGGCCAGTCTTTCTGCCTTTTTTCTTCAAGGAGGGCATGGATTACTCATTTTGAATGAATTTTTTAAAATAATGAGTGAGAAAATAGCATGTATGTGAGGGCTCTGCAGAAGTATGGTACATCTGTTTCAAAGCACCAAAGTGCAGACTGTGTCCCTAAGACAATTGTGGCATCTGTAACTCTTTCCATTCTGACTCTGCAGAAGAAAAATTTGCCAAAATAGCTGTTGTGGGAAAACCTCCAGGAAGTTTCTTTTCCAGCTGTGAAGTCATTTGGGCTTTGCCAAGCCAGGGTGGCAGAGCTGCAGAGGGCCCTCTGATGGGAGGGTGGCCACACACCCAAAGAGCAGCTTGTGAGTGTTTGATGTCTGCCAGTCACTGGAGGGAAGAACATTCACCAGGAGAGCAGACTGCCCAGCCTGATGGAAAGGAAGGAGAACACTGAATGAGGAAACAAGGAAGGGTCTGGCTGTTGTCCTCTCTCCCCAGCCAGCTGGAGACAAGACACCAGTGCATGTTCTGCCTGACAGACACAGCTGCTCCTGCAGGACCATGGGCTGAGGAAGGTCAATGGGACCAAACTGCCATCTGTACCATAGAACTGGAGACAGGAAAGTGGTAAAAAGCTTCAGAAAGGCACAAGAGATAAACATGCATCTCTTTGAGCCTATCAGAGCTCTGGCCAGTTTCTGGATTACTGTGAGTTAGCAAGAATACAGAGAAAATTCCCCAAACCAAGGTCCAAGTGCTTCAAGCTGTCTGAGTTCATAGCCCAAGCAAATACCTCTCTTGTAGAACACTCCAAAACATAACCAGAGTTTTGAAAAGGAAGTGTTCCTCAATACTGGCTGTCTGACATGTGAACTAGCCAGACTAGTTAAAGCTTAATTAAAAAGTGCCAGAGTGACTAAATTCTTCTAAGTGCAGCTGCAGAACGTTAGCTGTGGGCACATTTTAGACCTTAATTAGTAACACTTGCACTAGAGGACCAAAATCTTTCATGAATGCAGCTGCAATCAATTAATATCAGTTAGGCATTTCTGTAGGCAATACAAGGGTTCCTGAAAATTGTTTTAATGCTCACCTAGATTAAATAAAAGTAAAGTACATACATGCAACAGACTACAAAACCAGAGATAACTACAAAATGTCTTTATTGAAAAAAGCAGATTATAGCATCTAAGGTTAAATGAAACTTCTGACTTTAATATTAAATAACTTAAGATGATAGCAAGTAGCTTCTTCTTTAGATAAATAAATCTACATTTCCCAATTATTTTCTTCAACAATCAAGGGAATCAAACACTGAAACACAAAACCACAAGTAATTCTAAAGACTAAAAGACAGAAGCACATTGAAAGGTTTTACAAGGATATATATATACAAAAATAGTTAACTAATGTATATTTTCAGCATGTAAACTAGTTACATGATATACAAACTGGGAATTCCTTTATTTCCTACAAAATAAAAATCAATGTTGGTCCAAGTTCTTGGAAGAAAACTATATTCTTTTAAAGAAAATGAAAATATTTCTCAAATGAAAACTTAATTTAAGTCAAATTATATACTCTAGTTACGGCATTAGTTACAGGATGAATCACAAACTTTTAAACTTTTCTTGAAACACAAGAAAGCAGCTTTTGTTTCCTTTAGAGCTTTGGTTTACTTTACTACTCTGGAATTTCTGGTCTTAAAGAGTTCCTCTAACCATGTTTTCCTTTTGAAGCTCCACCTTACAAAATATATACACACACACACGTGCACTCAAGTAAAAGGAAAAGGAAAGAAACCCAAACAAGCCCTCTCTGTAAGTTCAGTTCTCTGAGTGCATTCTTTTGTTTTCAAGTGAGTATTTTGGTCCTTTCTTTGGAACATGTCCTCCGTGGACGAGGGACCCTGCACCGCACACAGGAGCCTGTGCTGGAGGGGCTTGGGAAGATTCCCTTCCTACAGGGCAAGGTGCAGCCCTGATGCAAATGAGAACAGGCTGTTACTGATGTAACTTTATGGAAATATTCTGAAAGTACAGTAAAGGCTTCTGAAGAACAATTGCACCATAAGATGAACTTAGGAAGTTTTCATCTGTGTTGAACTGATTTAACATAAGAATGTTCCGTAGGAAAATCATTAAAAGAAGATTTCTCATTTACATAACTCCCCAGGCAGGAGGTAAAATGTGCAGAAACTGTCACTAGCTCTAAAGACTATAGCACATTATTATTTTAGGTTTGATTTTATTTTTCTCTTTGATTTGAAAAAAAACTCAACCAAACCTGGCAAATCTCACTCAAGCCCCAGTTTTTACAGTAAATGATGGAAAAGCAAAGTTGTATTTCATAATACAGTAATGGAATGCATCTGTCTATAGAAAATACTAGAACAACAACTGCTGCTTTCTGGTTTTAAACAAATTGCTTATTCTATATTGACATATTACCTTTCAGAATTTTTATCATGATGACACTTAACAGAGCAAAACTGCACAGAACTACAAGAGACTGAAAAATCAGCATGTGAAATGAAATTAAATATTATTCAGTTCTACAGGATGATCGTTTTGAAAAAAAAACAACCCCAAAGAAATGGTCTGGTATGTACATGTTTGAAAATGTGCTGGCCCTTGGAAAGTATGTTGGAAACTTAAATCTGCCCCTGATGGAGGCAAAGTGTTCAGAAGATGCTGGCAGAGGACTGGGCTGAATGCCAGAGTAAGTCACCTCCAGCTCAGTCCACTGTCAGTGTGAAGGTTTTGCTTCTCTACTGGTAGAGCAAAGCATTTTTCCAGTTCAGCAAGTAACTGTTATTTGTTCCCAGGAACAACCCAAACCATCTCTATGTATCTAATGACCTTTTCTTAATCTGGGTCCCTTAATATATATTGTGAAGACATGCAAGTGAAAATGCCTCAAAGCTAAATGTGGTCCAAAGCACCTGTCTGCAATGGAGAAAGCATTCCATTGCAGCTGATGCTAAAGGTTTATCGTGAAGCTCTGTCACCTTCCATGTTTGTAATAACCTGAAGAATTGACCTAGTCATAGTTTAAGACATTTTTTTGCCCTTTGTCCAATATTTGCTGGCACATGTAGTTCTACTTCCTCCTGAGGCTGGGCTGCTGACTACGGACAGAGGGAATGTGTGCAAATGCAGAAGTGCACGTGCACTCCTGGCCTCTCATCTGCAGGCCAGGCCTCTTGGGCCACAGTGCAAAGACGGGGCACTGACTGCACTGTAGTTCCTTCAAATCCTGGCACTCACACTGAACGTGTTGATTATAAACTGATATATATGAACTGCCAAATGACTTTGCCCAGGAGCCTTCAGTAGGACAGGTTAATCTAGGCCAATGGAAGTCTGGCAGAAGTTCAGGAAGCATCCCTTTTGTTCCTTACTAACAGAAAAAGATAGTTCTCAGGAATTTTTCCTGTTCCCCTGCCCCCCACCTTTCCCCATAAGGAAATTCCAGACTATCAAAAAGTTCTGTTAAGGGAGTTAATTATTCCACTTAGGAATTAGTGGCCATTGGATGCTCTTTGTGCTTTTCAAGAGCACCACAAATGGCTTTCAAAAAGTCAATGGAGCATAAGAAACTAAACTGCAATGGTGTTGCCAAATAAGTCATTCCATCAGTCTGCATGCTGAATTTAACACGGGATCATTTCCGAACGGATCGGGCAGAGTCTCAAGTGTTGAGAACTGGCATGGAAATGTCCCAGTTTACACATGCCAAGAATCTGGTCTGGTATTTCTACTTCCTCTGGAGCTGAAGAATTTTATTTTATTGTAACTTTGAATACAGTTAAAGACAGCAATGATAAATTGCAGCTTCAGGAAAGCTGGGTCAATTCTCATGAGAATGCAAGGAATTTTTTTGACATACAGATGTGTGATTTGCATGTAAAACATCAGCACATGGTAGAAAACAAACCATAAAAAAAGATTCATCTAACTTCCTATATGGAAGACATATATTTCTCCCCAGAGACCTGGGGGTACTGTAAAAGCTTATGCAAAACATGAAAGTGTGTACATTCTATGTACAGCTAATACTTGTTGTAAACACCGATGTTTCGTGGTTTGACTTCTAAATTACTATTCCTGCCATACTGCACTTTGTTTTCCAGTGAAGACAATCACCATAATCAGTTCAAAAGTAATCTTGAAAAGAAGACAAAGCTGAAAAGGTCATACCAAACCACTGTGCCTCTCTTTAATAATGTCTCAACATACAATCATGAAGCAGTTGGTAACAAATGAAGTCTTGGATAAAACAAGCAGTACAAAGACAAGTGTACCTTTGCATAGAACCCTACCGAACAAAAAACAAGTTTTAAAGATGAATTCTTTAGTAAGTGCCAAATGGTCCAGTTGATAGGAATGCATTTTGAAGCCATGGCTACACAGCCAGCAATTACAGAGGGCTGCAACTGCTGACCCTGCATGTGCCAATCTTTTGGATACAATCCCCTGTACCGTGAGTTTTACATCAAATGCTTGCCATGTTTCTTGGACAAGCTAAGTAATTAGTCTTTGGATGACTGTGGGACCCTGTAGGATGGAGAGCTGGCCTGACACTTCTTCACAGAACACCCTTCGTTAACCTCGCTGAAAACTGCCCTGGCTAAAACACCTGCTTGCTCCCTATTCCCTACTTCTGGAATCTAAGTATTCTCTAAGACCAGAATTCAACAAAACTAGCTAAAATGCTAGCATTTATCTTATCATGCTTGCTGCAATATGATAAGGTGCTAACTTTTGGAAAGTAATTCTACACGTCTTACTTGGGTGAAATCTGCACTGAAGGAAGTGAGTGGGGAGTGCAGAACAGCCCTTTGTACCATTGTTTTTAGAAATGCTGCCATTTACAGTTACAGTTAAGTGGTGAATTATTTGTTCAAGTAGACGGTGTCTCAGTGAAAATGTCTAGATAAAAGAATGCATTATGTACAAGATCAGAAAAGGACCCCTCACCTCTGATTCAAAAAATAAATAGTTGGTTTAGATGGTTATTACTGGAACCTCATCTTGAAAGGAACACAAAAGTAACTTTTATATTTTTGTCTTCTCTTTCAAACGGCTTATTGATCCTGGAAATATCTTTCAGAGTTCTGTGACATGCATGGGGTAGCTTGGAGGTGGATGTGATGGCAGTTTGATATTAAGGCGCCTGATGTGACAGCTATGGCAGAGCAAGTGGCCCTCCAGGGGGTAACAACGATGGCCTTCCTCATCATTGAGCTGCAAGCCACAGTCCTAGAAGAGAGAGAGACATCCCAGATCAGTGAGTGACTCAGGCAGGCCTCTCCCAGGCTGCTGCTCTGTCCTGCACGGCCCCCAGAGCTCCCTCCCCACCCCCACAGCTTCTGCCAGGTTCACCCTGACCATCTCACACTGACATGACTGAAATCCAACAGGACAGCCTGGAGTAGTGCCCAGCCTTTTCTTCACCACTGTTTCCCATTCCAGGCTCTTCTCCATCTAATAAATGATGATGCAAATCAAAAGCCTAAAAGCAGGCCAGGGGCTGACCCTGACAAATACAACCTGGAAGAGGCTCAAATAGAGAAGGAGCTAATTCTGCAGCAAGGCAGTGAGCAAGATGTGGGGGAGCACAAGCAGAGAATGAGAGGGGAGAGGAAAAGGGGAGAGAGATGACATATCTTACTTCTGGAGCAGGTCTACACTTTCTCTAATTTGGAATTAAAAGAACTTAAAGACTTCAAGGCCAGTGGTCCATCTTTAGTAGAAATGCTGGTACCTCTGGGACTGACACGTAACTCCAGACAGAGACAGAGATAAACAGAAAAACAACTGACATTGATCCTGCCTGCTGACTCTTATGTACACTGCAATAGAGACCATCCTGATTTCCATCACTATGATTCTGAGGGCATTTGGAAACCATTGAAGTTTGGTGCTCAGATTTAATGTTTCAAGTACGTTACATACTTAGAAATTGTAACTGTGATCAGTTCTGAGAAACCAGAGATTCTGAGTATGTATCTGTGCACTTAATAGAAAGAAAAAAAAAAAAAGGAACAAACTGGGCCTGTAGATGGATTTAGTACTGAAAACAAATGCTAAGCTTTTAACTGAACACAAAGTGTAAGTTTTCAGCGTTCACAGCTCAAGTCTAAATCCTCAAATTTGGCAATGGTGAAATAAGACTGGAAATAGGTTTTAAAGTAAGCTTTAAAACTGGAGTGTTAGTATAGAGAGGTCTTAATCAAAGTATCTGCCAAGGTAATTTTCTGTGTGTTGCTACATATTATATAATGATTTTGTAGCAATTTATACAAGATTTAAAATTAAAATTTACCAATTTCAGATGCCCTACACACGTGCTAAGTGTTTGTATCTTTTTCCCTCTCCAAAACTGAATTCCCTTTCTGCAAGGAGAAAGCCTGCCTTGTCAGTGGATTCCAGTGTCAGAATGGGCTCCAGTGATCTGCAAAGGGCTTGAACTCCTCCACAGAAGTCAAGTGGTTGCACATGAAAGAGATGACACAGAAAAGCTGCAAAGTTTCCAACCTGACCACCGACTGTGAGTGGCCACCAGGTGAGGATGACATCAACAGCAGATAAGAAGTGGCTGCCTAAGTCATGGCAGCCTTTGCTAAAGTCTTCACATGCCTCAAAATACTGGCACTCACTTTTCCAGCAGCATTTGGGGACAGCAGTGTACAGAGAGCCTGATCTAAAAGCATCAGGCAGTAACCCACTCCTGCTGACACATGGCTAACTCTGATTTCTGTATATAAATGCACTCTGCCTTTCTGGGCAGATGTAGGGGCAGCTTGATTTGCCTCAAATGGGAAGGAGAATGGGGAAATGAATAATGAAACAGAATGGAAAATAAACCCCCAGTGGGACATTCCAGCATAAAGTCAATAGCCTGAGAGCAGGGGAAGGAGCTGTCATCTTAGGTGAAACCTGCACAAAGCAATAGTTGGGGGAAGGAGGAGGGAAGTTCAGCTCTCCAAAATACTGTGATTTCCTGTGCCAATTTCTCTTGAAAAAATAATAGAAATGGATGGAGTATCAGGTGTCTGTTGAGAGAGCTCAGTGGATGGGGCCTTCCTTACATTTAGGTACACAGCATTTCAAGATGCCCTGAATTTTGTTGTTTTCTCTCTCAGTCAGAAGATTCTTTGTAAAACCTTTGCACAACAGTGCATGAAGGCAGCACTGCAGTATTGTTGTCCCTGGTGCTAGCAGGTAAGATCTGTGTGGATATTTGTGTGCTATGTCAGAATGCCAAACCTACAGCAAAAGGAAAGTTTTTGATTGATCCCAGCTTAGTGAGTTTGTTTCCCTTCTCATGTTCCTGGATGCAGGACTAAGGATGAACTCAGGTCTCCTCTCTGAAGCAAAAGCACTAATTCCACAACTTGATCTGTGGCAATAAATGTTAAAATGTTCTGCACAATAAGAAACTATTCCCAAAAGAGTGACAGAAAGTCAATGGTATCCTTGTCAATTTCCTAGTAAAGAATCAAAATTCATTCAGCATGGAAAAACCAGATCCCCTAGAAAGGCCTTCCAGTGAGACTCCTTCCCTGAACAGCCAATGTAAATTCAAGTCTCCTCAGATCAGAGCCCTAGAGACTGTACTAGAGATGAGGCAAAAGAGAGCTGGCACCTACTCTTTGTTCACTACCCATCCAGAGGTATTGAGAAAATTCAACCCAACAAACCAAGCCCAGCTTTGAAGTGAATGTATCGGGACAAAACCCCTCCAAAACTAATTTGGTACTGGTGATGGCAGCACCACTTCCAGCCCAGGCAGCATTCACCCCTCGGTCTTCCTCCAGGAGCCAGGGGTGCAAGAGCCAGTGAGTGCAGCCCATGGGGTGAGTCAGGGTCCCCCCAGAGGCAGAGCAGGTTCNTCCACATGGTAGTCCTTGTCCATGGACACCACACGGATGGTCTCCTCGGAGCCCTGGGGGGAGCAGACACAAAGTGACAGTAGTGTCTAGGAAGCATTTTTTCAGTCTTCACGCAGTGCCCAGCTTGTTGCCTTGGAGAGCTGTTTCCCTGGGGGATCCCCTCTTCCCCCCTGCAGCAGAGCTCTGTGAGCACCGAAGGTCTTGACCCCGGGACATGGCACTGCCCCACTCCTTAGCTGTGCAGCAGCAGTCTGGGTGTCTGGCACATCTAAGCTGCAGAGGTCATTTGGGAAGTGTAGCCAAAACCTCATTCTCAAGGAACAAATCAGTCTTGAAATCAAGAAATCTTCCAAAGGCACCCAGGATCTGAACACATTACCAGTGAAAAACCTGCTCATTGGGTAACTTTTCCTTGTATACATCCTGCTCTGATTTCCAGAATTTGTGTTCCTCTCGAACCATCCACTGCACAGCTTTTTTGCACATGCACATGTCACTGTGTGTCCCCACAGGGACTAACATACCAGTCTGGCAGGTAATTACATGCACAGGCCAAACCTCAGTGTGAGGGTGGGTATAGCAGAGTTGTGCAATTCCTGCCTGAGCCCCAGGCCCTGCAGAGCAGCCCATACCCTTCTAGTAACCTCACAGGCTCTTTTCCTGATCCTGTCTGAAGACAGAGCTCATTAAATTGGTCACCTTGCATTGTTTCCAGTTGCAGGTGTGGTTAGAGCACCAGGTATGACGTGGACTATGTCTGAGAGAAGCTGTGGGCAAGTTAGCACCTGCACTGCTAGACTTGAACTAACCTAAGAAATCTCCCTGGGAAAGAATATGGAGTGTGTCCTGCTAGTCATCAGGTGAGTCAGCACTATGGCTGCCTTTGATTTATTTTTCTTTCTTTCTTGAAAACAAAAAAGAATTATTTTTTGAAGACCCAAATTCACTGACATTTACGTAGAGGTTTTCTCCTCACAACCCATCAGGACAAGCAGTTCTTGTTCAGCCTTTATAGGGTTTTTTGGTTATGTAAGATGTGGCCAATTAACAGAAATACTAATGACAAATGAGAGCAATGTGCAGTGATGGAGGTGAGCATGTGAGAGGCTCTAGTGTCAGGCTTTACTGGGGCACAGCAGCTTACAGGAGGGAAGCTCTGGCTCTGTAAAAACATGACCAGAGGAAAAGCAGGGAGATGCTGAGGCCCTTGTTTACAATGAGCTGGTCAGTGACCTCAGCAAAGGCTGAGCAAAGCAAAGGGGGGTCCTGCACCCACCAGAGCAGAAGGGAGCCCCACTCTGGGCTAACTGTGCCAACAACACTGTCAGCACAGGCTGAGCTTGCAAGCAGGTTTCACTTGGTTCCATTTGTGTTGTTGCCTTTTCAACCCCTTTAGGAACTTTCATTCCATTGCCACCTCAGGACAACAGACTGTGTGGCCTTGTCACAGGGTCAGGGTAACCATCACATGCCTTTTCAAGGGCTTTGCTCCCTGAGTTGTTCTTGCAGCCCCAGTCAATGTTTTCAATTAAATGAGGTTTCTAGCAGATTAATGAAGACCTGGACAGCACCCTACAGATACAAAGTACTATGCTGTAGAAGTAGTATTACAACCTCTGGGAATGTTTGGGAGTGACTTTACTGCTGAACTGTGTTTAATTTAGTATCTAACATAGTACAGATTCTGGGAGAGGAGGGAAAAGCCTTTAGTGTGTTTTCAGAAAGTGCCCATATGCCAACAGGTGTTTTCCCTCAGAGTCAGTGCATGTTAACACCTACCTGTGCTGGGAGGATCGGCTGGTTACAGGAAGCACATTTTGGTGCAAAAACCCTAGGGTGCAAGAAGAAAGTGTTCCAGTCACATTTAAAGTGTCTTCAAAAAGTAGAACCAAGAGAGCCATTCTAATCATGCTTTGTTTTTAGTAAAATGGAGATCCACAGGATTTGAAACGCCTCTAATTGTTTGATGATATTAAATGAAAAGGAGATTTGGGAAAGGCTGATCTACCCCAACTTTATTGTTTAGGTCTTCCTGACCTTGAGGCATAGTGAATCCACTCCTCGTCCTGTATATGCCGTTTTTCTTTCCTTCTTTTTATTTATAAAGCCATTCAAATTCTTCCAGAGCCTTGATGCTTGACTACAAAGCAGCTCCTGACTTAGGGACTGTCACCCTCTGACATCAGAAAGACATAACCATGCCAAACAGGACAGAGGCTGATCATGGCCAGAATCTACCAGCTAAACACACACATGGGCTTATGGTCCACAGCTGCATTTTATGACAGTCACTGGACCAACCAACCCTGTTGGTGCCAATCTGTGTCCGTGTAACACAGTGAGATTGGCACCAGCAGCGCTGAAGTCAGGGTGATTTACTCCTGCTGCATAACTAAGTTATTGGTTGACTGGAGTGAAGAGCAGGACCCCTTTGCCTTTCAGCAGAATCAGGAAGGAGTCCAAATGCAATCTCTTAAACGTCCACCTTTTGTTAGGTAAGAATCAAATTGTTCTAACACTGTTAATTACATGTCTTCTGTCTCAGTTAACAAAACCTACACCCATGTCAAGCACTGCCAGAACCTCTGCTCTTGAAACAGCCAGCAGAACCTACCAACACTTGCAGAAGTGGCCTGGTATAATAGTGTTGGTAGTCCTGAAAGAAGTAGAGGAACAGCTCCCAGGAAACATCCTCTGACACAATTCGATTTTCAGCCCCACTTGGCCACTGTATGCCGTACTGGGCCCACAACATACTACTTACCAAACCTTAAAATACTTTACAAATGCAACACCTTAAAGAAGCAGCTGAGGGACATCTGAGCAAATAGGAGTGACCTTTTTATGTATCACAAGGCTTATAACTACATCAGTGATTTAACTACTGTAGCTTTTCTGAGCATGCAGTGGATTTGTGTACTCACGTATGGTAGTCTTTGACACAGTAAATATTGTTTTCAACATCTACAGTGAAGGGGACTCCATCCAAACACTCGTTACACACCACACAGCGGAAGCAGCCAGGATGGTAGGACTTTCCAAGGGCCTGTAAGATCTTATGAGGCAAACAACAAAATAAGTGGATGCATGATTACAAGAAATATTCTCTCCCCATAAATCGCTGTGTCTCTCTCATTCTTAATAATGACAGTGAGAAAAGCACTTCAGGATGAAATTACCACTGCAGATCTGTCAGCAAGGGGCCTCTTAAAACAACCAACTTGATCATTTTAGTGGGTTTCAATATGCAGAGCAAGAACTGAAAATCAGACTAAGTCCATCAGCTTTAGCTCTGCTGGGCCAGTACTGCCAATGGAAATTAAAAATGACTTCACAGACCACTTCTGGGGAAATCCCAAATACAAGTTACTGGGATACAGAGTTACTTTACCAAACTTAACAGGCTGTGACAGACAGAATCCAAACTGGTCATTACTCAAAAAGTTAAATAACAAAACAAGCAAATAAAGAGGTGCCTCTTTGTTAACTAAGGATCCTAATCTCTCAGAGTTACTGACTGGTTATCACTCAGTCATAGGGCCCCATCAGTTTCTGACAAAATTCCATCACTATCCATGTGTTTGGATACTGATCCATGCACCTGCCCAGGCTTTTCCCATGCTGACCTTCCTTACTGCATTTTAAAGGTTTCAAGGAAAGATCTGGTGCAGCCTTGGCTGCACTACTACAGAACAGATCCCCCACTCCTGACATCTCCTTAGGTAACACTCAGAGTGGCACTGGGATATTGAGGGGGACACTGCAAGCCCATGAACAAGCCCCTGGGAAGACTGAGACACAGTTATCACTGTCAGGCAGCTCTCAACAGGTTATAAGACCAATTCCATACATTTTGGGTGTAAGAAGTATCTTTGGAGGGTAATTTCAAAATTTCAGCTGCTAACACAGTGCTCAGCTTGGAGCTGCTGGGAAGCTTGAGATGAAAAATCTCCACAGACCAAGCCCTCTCTGAGGAAGCCCTGTAGTTCAGTGAGTGGTGTCAGACTGTTTGACTGGTAAGGCTGTTCTGAGCCAGAGCCAACTGGTCCCTGTGCTGGGGGTGGTGCTGCTGCAGGAGTGTGTTGTGGTGCCAGCCTGGCACAGCTGTGCAGCCACAGGCCCTGAGCACAGGGCAGCTCCCCATCCAGCTCTGCACAGCCCTGCACAGCTCCTGCACAGCCCTGCACTGCCCTGCACAGCTCCTGCACTGCCCTGCACAACCCAGCATTGCCCTGCACTGCCCTGCACTGCCCTGCACAGCTCCTGCACTGCCCTGCACAACCCAGCATTGCCCTGCACTGCCCTGCATAGCCCTGCACTGCCCTGCACAGCTCTGCACAGCCCTGCACAGCTCCTGCACAGCCCTGCACTGCCCTGCACAGCCCTGCACTGCCCTGCACAGCCCTGCACAGCTCCTCACCCATCCCTGCACAACCCAGCATTGCCCTGCACAGCTCCTGCACTGCCCTGCACAGCTCTGCATTGCCCTGCACAGCCCAGCATTGCCCTGCACTGCCCTGCACCGCTCCTGCACCACCCTCAACAGCCCTGCACTGCCCTGCACTGCCCTGCACAGCCCTGCACTGCTCCTGCACTGCCCTGCACAGCCCTGCACAGCTCCTGCACAGCCCTGCACAGCTCTGCACAGCCCAGCACTGCCCTGCACAGCCCTGCACTGCTCCTGCTCAGCCCCAGCTCAGCCCCAGGCCAGCACACGGCAGGGCCAGGCGCTCCCAGGCAGGAACCGCCAGAATTAGCCAAAGAGGAGTGCTGAATTCCTGGAGCTCCCAGAGCTGTTTCCTTTTGTCAGAGCACACTTGCTGATGGGAGAGAGGCAGACAAGCACCTGCCAAGCTTCCAGCTACTGAGCTCCACCAGCAAGATATTATGGACTCTTGCCTGGGATTCTGCAACTAAGGGCCAGCTCAAAGCATGCAAGTCAGGAGACCCCTCCCCCTCCCAGCATGACACAACACTAGAAATTTGCTCTTGGGCTAAAACGAACAATATCCTTGTCCAACCAGTGGTGCCAGGATATGAGCCAGAATCCTCATTAGTGAAGTGTCTGTTCCAGCTCTGACTGAACCTCCTGTGCTACACAACAGCCACTTCTCTTAGGCATGCTGAGGTTCATGCACACTTTAAATCAAGAGGAAAACAGATACACTACAGGATCTGCCCTTCTTCCTTGTGCAAACCACTTCATTTTGTTTGGGAATTCTTGCTTAGGAAGAGCACACAAAACTCTTCCTGCTTTCACCCACTGAAATGATGCCAGTAGTATCTGGCCAACCCAAAGCCCTTTGATTTTTTTTTATTACAGAAGTAACTCTGACTACTGGCTCCCTACAAATCCCAGTGACAAAAATGCATTTTAAATGAGGTGGAGCAAGCAAGAGAGGGTAAACAAAGCAAGTCACAGAGCAGGTGACAAACCTCAGGACTACTGATAATGTCCCTTTCTGCTCTATCCCAGATTCCACCCACTTGACTGAGCTCTTGTCCTACAGAGCACACCCACTGTGCTCCTTCTCATATTCTCATACAAATATTCTCATACCATATTCTCATACAAAGTTGTGCTGCACTTTCCCCCTTTAGTATTAAAATTCTATTTTATTTTAACTCACAAGTGGCAGAATAATAGCCTTCCACATTCTTACGCAGCAAAGAAGCCCAACTTTCTGTACTAAACAGTAGTAACAGAGCATGAAGGTATTTTTATTTAATGCCTCAGTTTCAAAAACTATATTGACAGCAGTGAAGACACAATACCAGCCTGGGTAGGGAAAAGCAGATGTCTCACAGTGCCCATCCCAAGTTACCCATCATTAGGAGTTTAGGTCTCTTACCATTTCCATTATGAGGTGTCCACAAACAAAGCACTTGTCTGCTGTTTGCTGAAAACCTGAATACTGTTAAAAGGACAGAAAAGAAAGGATCATTAGTAGCCGCTCCTCTAGCCATAGAAACACCATTTAGGTGAAAGCTGTGCTATTTTCCAGCCTGTGCTGTGTATGACTCAGGTTTGGGAGACTGACTCAGAAGCCTTCACTCAGCTCTTGCAGCATGTTCAGATACCAGTTTGGCCTTTCTGATCCACTAAAATATTTCCACTGAGATTTCCAATATAACAATATTATTGTAAGTTTGATTTTTTTATTTTTAAAGTCTAAATGGAAAGTTTGTGTTTGATGTGTGGAAATTAGCTGGAATTTACTCTTTTGGTGGTTGTTTTAAATAATGTACTACTCACCTCCCAAATCCAGCTCAAATTAGCAACCTCAGACTTTGGAGCTACATTTCACTCTGCTATTTGCAAGCTAGAAAAACGAAGACAGGCCCAAGAAGGATTCAGCTGTCTTGTGGATATCAAGCCTTCCAGCCAGGGAAGAATCCAGCAGTGCACTCACAGGAGCTTGGGCAGCACAGTGTGGGCGGCAGTAAGGTACAAATGTGGCCCAAAGCCCAGCTGCCAGCCCGTGCTGCAGTGCCAAGGGCACGGCTGTGGGGAGAAGCAAAGCTGTGTGTTCCCTGCCTGAGCAGTCCTGTCCTTAACTTTGTGTCCCCATCCCCAAAGCAGATTCTGTTTTAGATGCCAAGGTCTGCTTTTAGCCCTCTGTTTAGAGGTACAGGAAAACCATCCAGGTTATCAGACTGACCTACCAAACCACAGCCTGCAAAGAAACATCCTCCTGAGGAACTCCAGTCATGTACACTTGAAACTGGTGTTTGCAGGGGCTGAGCTTTCCCCCCACCTCAGCTGAGAGCTGTGTGTGCACCATCCTGCCAGGGGGAAGGGCTGCCCACCTACCTGGGGGCATTGACAGCGATGCTCTCTTAGCAGAGCTTATCTGGAGTGCGCTTTAGTTGCACAACATAAAAGATGAGGAAGGGGAGGATGAATGTAAACCAGAGTCTTCTTCCAGAACACAGGTTAATTGACTGAGGCACTGAGCATCCTCTGAGCCCCACCAGAGTGTGTATCTTGCTCCATTCCCCCCTGGTTTAGTGGGGATTAACTGTCCCCTCATGTCAAAGGCCTGTGGTTCCCTGCCTGGAGCTGCCATATGTTTTCCTTTTTACTGAAGTGAGGGGATTACATGTTATGTTGAATCAATAGGTTGGATACAAAATTATTGTTGCTATGCAACAAAGTGATTATGGAGGAAAAAGTCTCATAGACACTTTGACGGGTCCATAAGTCAGTAAATGATACAGCAGCTGTCACAGCCCAAAACTTACTATGCCCTAAGAAACACAGCTCATGCAGTCTTAAGAACCTTCAAAACTTCCCTAGAAGAGATCAGGGTGTTGGGAAACAAATACAGAGGTGGGCAGTCCTAGCTGGCTATTTCTACAAGATACTACTTTTATTTGCTTTTTCGTTCTTCTTAGTGATGCAGAAAAAAGATCTCACTGCTTGGGATGTTTCTTGGCTGTCCCGTGGCTGAGTAACCCTCTGGCTAGACTGCTTCCTAAGGCTGGGAACTCCAGGCTTACTGGAAACAGGTGGGCAGGTCCTGGCAACACAGGCAGCAGAGGATTAACAACAGCACAAACCCAGCTAATTCTAAAATCCTGCTGGAATGAATTTACCAGTACCATCTGGCTGTCATTTGATAAGGAATGCAAAGGAGCATTCACCCAGCTATTGATTAAGAGAGGACATTATTCCCCAGGAAGAGAATGGCACAGTGGTCAGATTAATGGCATTTATTGCTAACTAGATTGTCATAAATGATACTGTTTGTCAGAAAGAAAGGCTTTGCTGACACAAAATCACTCTTTATATAACTAACCCTATTAAATTAAAACCATGATTTGTTTTTAACAAGAGAATTGTTATTAGTCAAACACACAGAGAACTGGATTACCCCATTAAGAAGACTTTGCAAAATGGCAGCAAGTCTAACAGCAGTGACAAAATATTTCAGGGGCTCAGGGAGCTGTCCTCTACCACTACACTCTTCTCTCTGCTGGTACAGGGTCAATCCCAGACTGAAGGCCTGGTTCAGTGAGATCAGGCTTTTTGAGCCAGGTCTGCTTGTGTTTTAATCTGTTTGGACTGGAAAAGAGTGACAGCCTCAGAGCCCAGCAGCACTGTTTTCTACAGGATGGCAGTACTGCTGCTAAAAGCAGTAAATTATTTTCTCAACATTTCTGGAGCTTACTGTAAACTGCTTCTTTGCACTGTTTGATCCTGTTTGAGTGTTCAAACAGGACTACTGTACTAAGCTTTGAATTTTAGAAGCAGAATTTAAAAGCCTTAAAATACTAATTAAAATTGTCAACGTCTGTCTTTGAAGCACTTGATTATTAACAACCTTCACAGATCTTGTGTGTGCAATGGGAGAGGAGTTGTGACTTGCTCCAGACTGCAGAGAAGGCACAACAGCCTCTTTATCATCTCTCAGTACACCAAGAGCCTCCCAGGGTGGGCTCCCAGCATGGCTGGGAGGGAGAAAAACTGGGAGAAAAGCTCCCCCCGAGCTTGTGAGCAGGTAACTGAGAGAGGAGAAGGTTTCACTACTCAGACTTGGAGCCTTTCTTATTACTGACGGAGTCACAGACGTAAAAGGAGCTTTTGAGCACACCAGCCCCCATTCCCAATCTGGAGCTGTGAAAAACAGGCCGAGGTAAAGCAGTGAAGTGACACAGGCTGAGAGGCAGGACCCTCATGGAGAAGCCAAATCTCAGCTCTGGTTCCTGATCCCGTGGTATTCACAGGCACAATTTCATTCAGGATCTAGGCAGTGTGGGGCTCAATTCTAGCCTTATTCTGTAAGGGTTCCCTCTGTGCCAGGCTCTTTCAGAAAGTGTTTTGTTGGCAGAGCAGTAAAGTGATGGGAAGGGAACAGTCAGAAGTCTATGGACACTCTGTATCCACAACAAATGGGAAGTGTAATGTTGAACTCTCCCTAATATCCACTACAGATACTCCTTAAGCGTATATAAAAACACTGAGAAAAGTTATTAGAAGACCAGCTCCGAAATTCAAAGCTGAAAATGAAGTGTTACCCTTTACTCTCCCTTCTGTGACTCAGGAGTACACTGCTGGATACACCAGGATGCAAAGAAAACAAAGTGCAAGTTGAAGAGCTGGCATATTATTTTTCCTGATTTCTTAGTCTGGTCTCAACTGTTTTCTCCCTTATTTACCTTGTCCTTGTCTTCTCCACCAGAATAATAAAATCTCATTTTATATGCACAAATCAAGACCTTGTAATTCAGCTCCTCAATGATACTTATGTAAAATAAGATTCTGGGAAACTAAATAAACCTTGAGAAATATGTTAATTATGTTAGAATAGAAGAGTAAAACTAAAGTAGAAGACTTGGCTGGCTGAACTTTCCTTTTGTTTGCTGTCCAATATACTTTGATTATCAAACAGGAAAAAAAAAAAAAAAAAGAAATCTCTAATGATCCTGTCCAAGAGTTTTTGTTTCAATGTAAGAGGAAAACAAGACCCCTTCTGTCCTGAATATTTAGGCTTGTTAGTATCCTCCTGTGATAATCCTGGGATTTATAACTCTTCTGTCTAATATGCAATATATCTAAAAGAAATTAACAATGAATTTTGAGCATATAATGAACAATTATGCATGGAGG
This sequence comes from Illadopsis cleaveri, assembly GCA_013399915.1. Taxonomy (NCBI): domain Eukaryota; kingdom Metazoa; phylum Chordata; class Aves; order Passeriformes; family Timaliidae; genus Illadopsis; species Illadopsis cleaveri. The sequence continues at coordinate 99,988 of VXBB01019604.1, read as the reverse complement.
ATAATCCCACCAAGGACTATGAGAAGCAATTTCTCCTGCCTGTTCTCAGTCCTGTAGCAAATCTTGGTTGTCTACCAGGGTTTTTTAAAGTTTGATGTTCCCATCATGATTTTCAAAGGAAAAACATGCAGAAAATGGTGTGTCTGGAAAAGGCTTCAGGACCCAAACTTTCTACCTTAGGCAATGTCAGGCCTTTGAAAAGACATGTCACTGCTCCTCCCTCACATGCCTGACCGTGCCCAAGGAGGGGCTGCTGCTCTTCCCTGCTGTTGTGCACTCAACAAAACAAAACCTTCCTCCTGGAAACAGACCCTGGAATCTCATTCAGGCCCATTGGCTTCTTTGATGAGGATGTTCAAAACCTGCTGAAGGTTTGTGCAAGCAGAGCCAGTGGGTTACATTTCAGTGGGTGTGGCAGCTGCTGCCCCGGTAATGGTATGAAGCTGTAAAATCTCCAATTCACTGCTGCAGCACTGCAGTCACCCAACGTGGCTGCTCAGCCTGGGCTGGGGATTCCTGCTCTTTTACGCTTTAAGAGCTTTTCAGCAGGATGATAAGGAGGTTTTGCCAAAATGCTTCAGGCATTTAATTCCGAAAACTAATTTCTGAATTGGGTGCTATGCTAATAAATGTATTCCAACCCCAGGCTGCCTGTAATCCCTCACAGCCTCTCTGCTCCTTGGTTTCCCATTAGCAGAGCATCTGTCTTCTCACTGCTGCATTGTTTGCTCTCTGCATGGGACCCTTACTACATGGGACACAACAATGTAAGAAATTCATGGGATCGCGTTAAGAGAGGGAGCAAGTATCAAATTTGGTTTCATGCAGATGGGGTTTTGTTGTTGTTTTTTACACACATATTTAAATGCAGCGATTAAAATGAACTGGACAAAATGGGGCCTTCTCAGGCTCAAAGATAAAGGAGCCTCGTGGCAGGTGACAGATTAACTAAAGGAAAATAGTCCAGAACTTTACTCTTCATCCTGCTGAAACCCTTTCATATATCCTGTTGCTTCACTCTGTCTTGCTGTCTGTGAGGAAACGCTACACAGCAGTTTGCCTCCTTGCTTCTGTCTTTCCACTTTGTTATGTTTAAAGGACAAGGACGGGGCAAGGAGGGACTCCACGCTCTGCACAGAGCTAGCAGGTGGTCTGGCCATGCACAAAACTCAGGAATTCAGCTGATCCTGAACTCCGCCTCTGCCAGTCAGGCATTTTACTGCCCCTGAGAAGAGACCAGCCATTTACATCCTACAGCACCTACAGAGACCCTGGGTGAGCACTCACCAAGGCTGCTTGCTGTGTGATTAATTAGGACCCATTAATGATTTTCTTACCTAGATCTTCCTTAAACAAACTCCTGTGGGAGCTTCACAGTGACAGTGATCAAGAAAAAAGGCTGAATCAACAGCTTTAACTCTGCATCATATTACAGAGCCCAATGTTTACTGACTTGACTCACACTGCACAGGGCTATACTCTGCTGCAGGTTGTTTACTGTCACTGCTACCAGCTACTGCACACACTGAAAGTAACTGTTTACACAAGAACCTATCTTCCTGCAAAAGAATTATCTGGGTTTTATTCGAAACAGTTGTTGAGAGATTCCAATTCAGAACATAACAGCAGCTAATACTAATGTTTATTACCAAAGTGGAAACATGCCACTTTCTCACATGGGTCTTTTTCTAACTCTGCCATAGAAAAAAATTAATGCTGTCTGCATACAAGTGTTTGGCAGGAGTTAAGACATAATTAGAAAGAGCTCTAGTTCTTTTAAGTGTGCTTCAGTTACTTTGCAATGTAATATTAAGAAAAATGGATAGTCTGACTATTTGGATCACCATCTCCAGAGGAAACAGGGGAGTGATTATCTGGCATGAAACCAACTGGACTTTGTAACAGGCTCTTCCAACATTCCACCAGCAAATGTAACATCGGGGATAGTTACAAAAGGCAGTCAGTAGTGAGTGATACATCTCAGAAAAACCTGTCTTTGCCTTACCTTGTCTCCTTTGCCATGGCCCAGTCACATTCCTGTGACTCATTTAACAATCTGCAACCCAGTTCAGCAAATGCTGAGCACCCTTAGTGAACACAGACCTTACTCACACACTGAAATTTAATCGCATTTTGTTTATCTGCATTTTCACCTGGGCCCAGGTACTGCCTGTGTATTGCTCTTTTATAAGCCTGAGATGTGTCAGGACTCCAGCTGGTTTCCTCGTGTGGCCCCAGTGCTGCTCAGTGAGCCCTGTGGTGTGTCCTGCACGTGGTGCTCACAGCCTTCACCCTCAGCTTCTCTCATTGTTTATGGGCCCCAGCTTTGAAACTTTGTCCTCTGGGGTGAATCCCTGGGAGAAAACCCAGATGCCCTCCTGAAGACAATGGGAATTCTGCCACCAGCTTCAATGGACTTGTAACTTCTTGATCCAGGATACAGCACTCTGGAATTGTGCTGCAGTAAGAGGCAAAGCCAAACTCTCAGCTCCACACACTCTTCATGGTGATGCACATCCAAGTCCGAAGTGCAGAGGCAGACCAATATTTGACCAATATCCCTAGATAGTATGAAACTTCAATTTTAAGCCATCTGTAGGTTTGACCCAATGCTTCAATTCAGAATACCCCAATTAATCATCATTACTGTCAAATTCATTTATAAAATAAACCCAGGATCACTGGCATACTACAAACTTAGGGAAAACTTAAGGACGGAAAGTTTTCAAATTTTTTTGGCAGGGAGGGGCTGGAGCAAGACATACACAAGCAACAACATGAGTGCACTCCCTCGTGCCCTGATTAGGAACATGCTCTAAACTATTTGTCTTTGTTTTCAGTGACTGCATCTGGAAGCACAGCAACACTTGGCATTCATGATGCCTCTGGAACCTTCTGTCCCAACCTAGAGCTAGCAGCACCTTGAAAAAACACTCACAGACTTCCTTATGCTTCTGTCCATCAGGAATGTTGCAGCAAATCCCCTTCTAAGCTTTGATTCCATCATTCTTTAAACATATCAATGAACTCCCATGTCTGTCTGTTCTCTGACTGGAGGATTTCAAGAACAAGTCTCCTAAATACAACATCCTCCCAGTTATCTAGAACTCCATGTGCTCTGTGATTCCCATTGGATAGGAAATGGACACAAGCTGCAACTTCCATCATTCACCTTTTCAACTGAGTCTATTTTTTTCTAAGAGTCTCACTTAGCAGAAATGGGCTCTCTGACTAATGCATCAGTCCCAGGGCTCCCTCCCAAGGGGGTTTTCCAAACATTTATAGTCACTGAGATGGAAAATCAAACCTCTGACTCCAGCTGACACCAGCTTCCATTACACTAAATAAAAACTATCTTCCGAGGGCCCCAGCAAGTGGGACAGGCCATTTCCCACACTGCCAGGCTTGGAAAACAGCATGTGCACAAACTGAGAAGAAAAGCCTCATTAGTATTAATATTTACACTGCAGCCATGCCCAGGGGCCCTGGCTGGGGTAAGGGTCTTGCTGTGTTTGGTGCTACAGGAGATGAAGGTGCAAGCCCTGCTCTGATGAGCTGCTCATCACTCAGCTGCTTCTGAGGTGACATCCTGTCCCTCCCCCCATGAAAGGCTGAGCACTTCCATTTCCCACCTGCCTCCTGGTCTTGCACACCCTGATACTTCTGCATTTCTGAAATCACTGGGACTTTTATGGTTGTGGATATAAGACAAGGCCCTCTATGCCCTCTGTAGCCAACTTTTGCATTGCAGTGACCAGCAAAAAGAAGTGTCCTGGGAGGGGACCATGGGTGGCAGAGGGCAGAAAGGGATCCAGAAGCCCACCAGAGTGGATGGAGAGGAGAAGGAAGGCTGGAGAGAGACTGCAGGGCTGCAAGGGGCTCTGCTGAGGCTGTGGGATGCTTGCCCTCCTCCTGCCACAGCCCTCCTGGGCTGGGCACCCTCCTGGGGAGGGCAGGGAGGGCACCAAAGGCTCCTGCAGGTTTGCAGTACACAGAGTCTCTTCATGGTTGCCATGTGCAAAATGCAGTTTTTAGAGCCTTTCTCTTTGAGGATTTATGGGCAGAGTTCCTCCAGTCTTACTCACTGAAATGGATGAACAGCTCCAGATGAAACTTTCAACAACTAATGACAGCAAAGTTAGCCAGAGGCAAAAACCAAGAATGAAGAAGTTCAGCCTAAATGATTAAATTTGGCAAAGTTTTAAGACAGTGAAAGAGAAAATCTTGAAAGGGGAAGTTTCAGATGACCTTACTGCAATGCACTGCAGCCTGTGGTGTCTGTAATAGGTTATTTCCAGAGCCTCTGAGCGTCTTCCAGTAGTGCATTAAGCAATGTAACTAACATCTGTCACGAGGTTCATTTTCCCTCTCATCTCCTCCCTCGAGGGAAATTCTCTCATTTCTTAACCTCTACTGGACCCCCACTCAATAATGTTCATTACCTCAAGGGAAAATGGAAAAGCCTATCAAAAGAGGAAAAAAAAGAAAAGAGATAGATAATAGATCTAAGATTCAGGCTGCTTTGGTGACATTTTTAAAGTGTTTTTTGCCAAGCAAAACAGTATTTTCAAAAAAAATTCTTTACATGATATTCAAGCATAGAAAAGGAAAGACAAATTAAAATTATTTTTCCTTCACCCATGATTATGCAGCAATTTATCAACAAAATGAAACATGAACATCTGACTGGGATTATTTATTATACAGTAAGGCATTTATTTTTTGTTCACTTCACCAGGAACAGTGTCTCTGTTATGGCTAGTTAGCCATCTGTGTCCAAAGAGCTTTCAGGAAAGGATTAAACTGTCATTTGTTTTATTTCCTTTCATGAAATAACTCTCCTAACAGGACTGGGGCAAGACTTGGGTATTGCTGGACTTGTTACTTTAAGGTGGCATTTAAAGGAGTAACTGGATCTTCCCCAGAGCTAAAGCAAAGCAATGTAAAGTTTGGTGGGTTGTTTTTGTTCTGCTCCTCACACATGCAGTATCCCACTGGAAATGGCACAGATCAGGCAATGTCTTAGGCAGAAGTAGAATTATTTGTGGATTTATTTTTTTAATCTGATTCATTCACTTCATTCAATTAGCCAATAAGGGTTTAAGCACTGAGAGAATGTGCAGCTAATCAGGGCTGGAAGCTGGAGGCTGACAGAAACAACCCTGGGAGGCAGAGGTATTCCAGGTATTCCACGTCCTCCAGGTGCAGGGGATTCCCAGCCATCCATTCCCAGCCCCACAGAAAGCAGCACCGTGGCATCCCCTGCCCACCTACACCTGCACAAGTGGGGCAAAAAACTTCTGACACTTCTTCTCTGCAAAGAAAGAGCAAAATAAGCCACCTGGTGTGGAGACTGTGCCCTCAGCAAGAGCAAATGTGGGAAAACTCTTTGCCAGAAGGATGCAGAAGGATGTACCCTGTGGCTCTTGTAGGGACAGTGAGTGTGGGGTGTCCTGGGCAGCCTCACAGCCTCGCCAGGAGCACCAACACCAGCTCACTCATGACCTGTGTCCACAAATCAAAACCATTTTTTCACGAAAGGGGAAGATTTGGGAAGCTTGATGCCAGCAGCTCCTCACACCACACTTTCACCAACTGATTTTTTGGAAGCCAAAGCTCTCAGGTGCTCGCTGTGCTCGCAGTGACAATTGTGCTCTGTTCAAACATGTCCTGCACAGGAGCTCACAGCCACAGTGCCCATGAGAGACCCCTGCAGCAGCTGCACCCAGCACTGGCTGCACCTCGAGGGGGACACTTCAGCCAAGGAGGGCTCTTCCAAGAGCCAAACATTTGAAAGGATCAGAAAAAGGGTTTTCTCAAGGTCTTGGCTTCAGGGAGCACACATGACAGTGCAGTGAATTCCACATACCACCTCTGATTGAGTGAAGAGCTGATTTGTCCTGAGTGAGTGGTAGTTAAAGAGCCAGGTATCCCATCTGAGCCACTGACTGCAGCTCTGGAGACTGCTCCAGCAGGAGCTGGTCTGGCACAGCAAAATGCAGTATTGCAGGAGAAATAAAATACTGACATCTATAGGATGTTCAATATTTCTAGCAGCTACAATAGGAAGAAACCCATAAATAATATCTATTCTTCACTAAAATTTTCTGCATTTGTTCACATCAAGAGCCATTTCAGCTCTTCTGCCCACCATTGCTCAGGTGCTACTCATTGCACCCCAACATTGCTAATGTCCTCTGGACTGGCCTGCAGGACACACCCAGTGTGACCCCAGGGATGACAGGAAGAAGCTCCTGCAGCAAATGGTGGGATGAACAGAGGCAGCAGTGGGGGTGGACAAAGGGATCGACAAAGGGAGGGAGTCCCCTCCCTGCAAAGGGGACGGGCTCTCCTCCAGGTACCAGGGGCTCCAGGTGCCACCACTGTGTCCCCCACCGACAGGACAGCCGCTTCCCCTGGGGATGCCTCCTGATGGCAGACACATCAGGGGCTCGTTCAGGCCACTGCTGCCTCAGTGGCGCCGTCAGCAAGGAAACATCGACCTCTCAGTGTGATCCTGGAACGCCGGGGAAGGTGCAAACGCAGCCAGGGACACACAGCCTGTTGTCACCCGGGTGTCACCAGTGCCCCCAGTGGGACAGCACTGCACCTCCTGCCCACATCTTCTGAGGCTGCTCTGCTTTCTAATCCTTGCTATGTTTGAAATAACCCGGCCACGGGCTGTGACCCTGCTCCCAAACCAACAGGAGCATTTAATTCTCCTGATCAGTTCCCAGAAAAACAAAAGCCAAGAAGGAAGAAGGACACCCAGGGCAGGCAGCATTTTCTTAGCAATACAATGATAATGCAGTCAGACTGTATCTGTTTACATTCCCAAATTGAATTAATCTTTTTCTTATCCCCCTGCCTTAACTTCCCTAACATTCCACTACCATGGTGTCAGCAGGGAATCCTGCTGCACTGTAATGGAGCTGCACTAAAGAACTGGAGCCATGGTAGAGACTGAAATTCTCAATTATACAGAAAAAGCATTTCATTTTTTGCTTTGGACTGAAAATGCCTCTTCTTAGAAAGGATTGGGGTTTCCCAGTGTTCAAGAGGAAGAACTGGGAAGATGAAGTAGTTAAAATAATTTCCTTTTAATAACTATTTTGCAGCCTTTTTCCTTTCAACTTTGAAAGAAACTTTGTGCTTTCCCTGTTCACAGAACTCTAAAATAGGCAAGGTTGTTTGATTTCATTAGTGATACCATACAATTCCTAGGATTCTTGCTATGACATTTGCTCAGGGGAGCTGAGAGAAGATGTAATTACTTCCTGAGAAGCAGTAAGATCACCACAAGCAGGGACAACGTCAGAATTTGGTTTCTTTGCTGACTTACACATTGTCCTTTAGTCTGCTTCTCCCCCACCCCTCTGCTACTGGCAATCTGCTAAAACACACCTGTGGAAGTTTGGGCTTTTAAATCTGTGCCTTAAATGTCCCAACAGTTCCCTAACTTGCAGAAAGTTTATTCCTATCAGGTCCTTAATCTCGGTTTTCCTGGGAAAATCTCTGCAAGTATCTTCCTTCAGAAACCCACTACAGATCATGCCTGAGCTAAAGAGTTTTCCCCCCCATCCCATGAAAACGGAATGTTCTCCAAAAGATTAAGATTTTTAGATTTAAAATTCTTGTGTTTAGGCTGAAATTACAAGCTAATAACAACAATCATGTCATTAAGTCTGGATGAAAGGTTTTGATCATGGGGAAAGTACATTCCAACACAGTTCAAATGAAAAATCTCAAAGGTTTGAGCCCCTCCCTCTCACACTCCACCTCCTCTCCCCCTCCCTGTGCTTCTGCAGAAACACAGTAAAGAAAGAGCTGAAAAAAGCAAGGAAGAAAAAAGAATTTTCTCTCCAGAATGCAAGCAAAACAGTAACAAATTTCAATTATAACAAGATAATTATTTTCTGCACAAAACACATTTTGGTTTCTTTTCCAACAGGCTCCAGCTCACAGTAAAGGTGTAACACAAAGGCAAATACAGCTTGTATTTTAGGAATTTCCATGATTTTTATGGACTGCATTGATGAGAAATGTATTTGTGCCCTTTGAACTGCCAGTAACAATTTTGTTGTGGGATATACTTTGAACAATTCCTTTGCAAAAAGCATGATTATATATTCATTAGAAATGGAAAGTCATTCTGGAAGACCCAAGCTTCTAAATTAATGGTATTTCAATAAATAAGGCGGCATAAATTCAACATACTGACTGTCCAATTCATCATCCTCTAAGCTAAAATATATCATTGCTCTCTAATTGCAGTTCCCAGCCATGCCATCCTCTTCATCTTAATTCTAAATGGTCTGCACTCATCGAGTCATTTGTGGTGCACTGCACAACCCTCACCCTTCATTGCATGAATATTTTAATTTTGGAACAACACAGCTCAGCAACAGGCTTCATTTTTCTTTTCCTGACTCAGTCTCTATTAAAGTAAAGCATTTACAAAAGCTCTGTGAGCAGGGAGAGAACCTGGGTTGCCCCTCCATGGCCAAGAGTTCCCAGCTAATCACAGATCAGCCCCAGAGCCCTGTGAGCAGAGCAGTGATTAAACTGGGCCTCAACAAAGCAACTTTGTGCAGAGCCCTGACGTGCTCCCAGCACAAACCTCTCCCTCCTGTTATGACTGGTATTCCCCAGATGTTTGACTTCGAGCTCAGGCTTGGCAGGCGAGTCTCTGTGGCTGCAATTCAACTCCCAAGCTCGAGCAGCTCCAGTGTTTATCCTCGTAATTCACACTTTGTGATGGCTTATGGACAGTTATGTCCTTGGTTTTACAGCCACCACTTCAAACCAAGGAGTCAGTGGCAGATGCTTCCCAATTCCACCACTGGCAGGAGGCCCCACATCATCAAACCGTCTCTCAAAGCAAACAAACCAACATAAAAGAACAAATTGCTTTAGAAATAATTTTTAAAATGCCTGAAATCTTACTTACTAGGAAGTCTTCTTCACAGTACACCTTGCCATTGACATTGTAGAATGCTTTTCCTCGTAATCTTCTCCCTGTTAAAAGACAGGACCATCAGAATTTTGTTCTTCATCCCCAAACCCAGTTGTTCAGGATGCAAAGTGAGAAGCACAACCCCTGTACCTGTCTGTGGGGTCTGTTCCTGGCCCCTCTCTTCCCTGGAGGGCCCATCCAGAGTCAGGGCGGAGGGTCAGGCTCTTGGCTCTATATGGCCTTACCAAATCAGGAACCAAACCTTGCCTTAGGTACCAACTAAATGTTACCTTTAAGTGCAGGTTATGGAACCCAGCTGATGACAGTTTCTGAAAAACTTGAAATCTAAGCTCAAAATTTATCTGGGGGGAAAAGGCTCCTTTGCAAATTGAAACAATTTTCTTGGCAGGTAAAATCGCAGCAGGCTCACTGCAATCAACAGCAGCAGCATTTGTCTCCAAAGGACTACACAAAGGATACTGCATATGGATGTTCCTGCCACCCTCAAAAATATTAATAATCAATGCCACAGCAGCTCCCTGAGACACTAAAGCAGTACAAGACACAAATGACAGAGGGAAGGGCAGTAAAATCACAGGGAAAACAAGAGATTTTGTATTCAAGTTTTGACGTTTGTCATTTCATTAAGCCCATGTGGAACTTGACTGACAAAGCCTGTGACAGTCATTAACTGATGGCTCCCTTTGCAGTGAAGAAATGCACAGCAGACTCCAGAGAGTCCCAACAGGAAGGATTCAAACCAAGAATTCAAGATCCACCAAGCCAAATCAGTTTGTAGATTCAGCAGATCAGAGCTGTCTTACACCAGAGCTGCTCTGTTGCAAGCAGTGCTGCCTCACCAGGGTAAAACAAGAGAGGGAGGAGGGAAACCACACTGATCCCAGCTCACCCCATCCCCCCTCTGCCAGGGTCCCACTGGCCAAAGCTCCCAGGCCTGTGGGAGCTCTCAGCAGCCCTTTGCAGCCCCAGAGGGACAGTGTCTGCCTGGGGCTGTGCCAGCAGCAACACAGGGCAAGGGAGAGGGTGAGAGGAATTCACAGGTCAACAGATCCCGTGTCACTGCTGGAGCTTCACTCCATGGAATCAGCCTGGATGTGTCCTTCAGCTCCACCAGGAGCAGCACCCATCTCTGTGGAGGGTTTGACACTGAGGGCTGGTGAGCTGAGCCAGCTGGCCAGCACTGAGGGGCAGCAGTGCTCCCCATGGTTTCCATAAACAATGTTGAGGAAAATATGATTAATTTTCAGTGTTTGAAAGCGCCTTTTACACGTTGCCACTGTGATCTGATCCTGGGAAACAGTGTGTGGCACAAAGGAGTTGGGATCTGGGCTGATGCTTTTGGGAAATCACATGCTGCATGGGTTGTCTGGTGGTTTTACTGTCGTGGCTGAGGGAAATGCTTCTTTTGTGTGCACATTCTTGGGCTGTCGATCTCATGGGCTGCTGTCTCCATACTGCTGGTAGGTGGAGTCAGCTCTTGTTTGTCTTTCCAGCTGCCCGGTGGCTCTGGTGGGGACCAGGACCCTGGTGACACAGGCAATGTGCTCATCCCCTCTGAGAGTTTTAGTAAATCTGGGCCACCCCCTGAACAAGGCACAGGGCTGGAACAGCAATCAGGGGACCTTGGGGCCTCTCCCAACTGATGCAGGAGCAACCACATCTACACCTTCCCTCCTGCTTGTCAAAGCTGTTTATAAACCTCTCTAAGGGAAGAGTAAAGTACATGGAATGAAAGGAAAAAGGGAAAGAGGCCAGAATGGCTTTGTAAAGGACATGTTGTCTCTGTCAGATCCAGCCTTGGCACGCAACTTGTCTTCAGCTGGTGGCCATGAAGTGTCCACCCAGAATAGGGACTTGCCTTGGATGTGCTGATGCAGCACTTCCCCCGTGCTCACCCACCCCAGAGCTAGGTGTTTGTGGCAGGGGAAGGATCTGGCTTCACTGGCTGTGCCCTCAGCACACACCCACCGTGGTGAGAAAGCAGCAGAGGTGAGCAGGGACAAATCCCAGCACTGGCTGCTGGAAGGATCTCTGCAGGAGCACAGTGTGCCAGTGCAGGGAGGCACCAACATCTCCTGAGGCACTGCAGGAGGGGCAGGAGGACCCCAACATCCCACTCTGTACCCCAGCCTGCCAGGGCTGAGCTTGATAGGAATGGCACAAATTCTGCTCTGGCTCTCTCCTTAGCTCAGCATCACTGGCAGGAGCCAGTGGGGTCAGTGCTTTCCTGGACTGGGATGGAGTGGGAAGCCTCTGATCCAAACCAACAAGGCAAAGCCAATGCTCTGGAGTGCCTCTCAGACACATCGGGTTTGGCAGCTGACTGCCCTGTGCCCGGCCCCATTGTGAGTGTCCCCATCAGCCCTGCACTGCTGGGATCTCTGCACTGCTGGGATCTCTGCACTGCTGGGATCTCTGCACTGCTGGGATCTCTGCACTGCTGGGATCTCTGCACTGCTGGGAGCCCTGCACTGCTAGGAGCCCTGCACTGCTGGGATCTCTGCACTGCTGAGAGCCCTGCACTGCTGGGATCTCTGCACTGCTGAGAGCCCTGCACTGCCGGGATCTCTGCACTGCTGGGAGCCCTGCACTGCTGGGATCTCTGCACTGCTGGGAGCCCTGCATTGGTGGGAGCCCTGCACTGCTGGGAGCCCTGCACTGCTGGGATTCGTGCTCCCAGCCCACACCACAAGCCCCACCTGCCCAGCACAGAGAGCTGCTCTCCCTGCCCTACACCTGCCACCTCTGCACCACACTGCACTCCCAGCACAGCACCTTTCAAAACTGTGGGAAAACACCATTTCCCCCATTTTTCAGCTGAAAAAAACAAGACACGTATTAGGGAACTGACTTGCCTAAACTCATAAAGCAGGCAAGCAGCTTGCTCACATGATAATGACTATTACTAGCAATGATTAGTAAGATTGACAGGCCTTTTACCTTAGAAGAATTTCATTCAGGGACTGTACAATAATTATCTCATAAACAAGAAACAGCAAGTTATCCCTCAAACAGCCATGGATGCCTACATTGGCTTCTCCATCCTGCATTTTAGAAATAAAGGCAAAAGTGTGCATTCCACTGCCCTCTGGAAGGGCTGACTGAATGACAGCACTGAACATGCTCAAGCACCACCCTCGAGTGCCTGGGCATCATGTGCAAACTGCAATCGAGGGAAGTGCTGGCAGTTGCAGCAGGGAGACAGGAATCCAGAGAGAGGCACTGCTGCTGCCCCCAGCCCCAGGGCAGCAGGATGGGAGCAACACCCCGATGCTGGGATGCCTGCCCTGAGCTCCAGGTGCTGGACAAGGGGGCTTCACCTCTCAAGGTGCTGGAGCAACTCAGGGGCCCGCCCAGCACCAGCCTGTTGTGTGTAGCTGTAACCTGTTACTGTCACTGAGGCAGAAATTACGAGTAAAAATCCCCTGATGTTCCTTTAGCCAGCTGAGCCAAGCACCTGGCCAGCCAGGGAAGGTAACATCACCCTGCCCACCGGCACACGGGCCCTGCTGCTTGGCTTTCCTTTGAATGACTGCGTCTAGCCAAGCCTGGTTACTATTTGCTTTCATAATATTGAAACAAAAAAAAAAATCAGGAGCTTCTGACAAAACTTGATGCAACTTGCTGGCGGCTCATTACAATAACAATGAGCAGCCCAGCGCAGAGTTCACCAGTGTGGGGTTTCACAAACACTGCACTTGGTTCCTCCTCCTGCTGGATTCCCACCTTGGCACGCCTGCCCTGTCAGACCAGTTTGCAGCAGCAGCAGCGGGGAAGCAGCTCTGTTTCACACCCGGCAGAGCAGCAGAACAGGGAATGCACAGGGAATGCACAGGGAATGAACAGGGAATGCACAGGGAATGAACAGGGAATGAACAGGGAATGCACAGGGAATGAACAGGGAATGCACAGGGAATGCACAGGGAATGCACAGGGAATGCACAGGGAATGAACAGGGAATGCACAGGGAATGCACAGGGAATGCACAGGGGGACCCGGCTGTGTGCAGGCTCTTGACACCAGCGCAGCAATGGGGGGAAGCCCCTTCTCCTCCGAGTGCTCTTCAGCCTTGTTTCCCCACAGAAAACAAAGCTTTTGCACTACAAACAAGTAACTTCCATTTCCTGCCAGCCCCACCTTGGAGGGGGAGCGAGCACCGGCTAAGGGAGTTCCACCACCTCGGGTGGGAGGCAGAGAGCTCACCAACACTCCAGCAAACTGCAAACATTCACGAGATAATCCAGCAGATAATACAATGAAAGCTAGAAATTACTCTATCCCAAGGACCGATCACAATTGGTGATTTCAACCAGCATAACAAACATCCAAAAGAATGCACGTTTGTGGAATTCTTAAACAGGACATTTAACCATTTTATAAGTCTCTGTTATTTAAATGTGTCTATCAATTACTTCCTGCACAATTTTTATCTCCTACATGTCACAAACTAGAAGGAAGGAATGGGAGAGCTGTTCCTTTATCAAAGGATTCAATTCAAAGACAACTTGCAAAAGGAAAAATGACCCCCAGTTGACACAGGCTGTCCACAAGTATTCTCCCCAGTCTCCACAGCACTTTGCTGGGTGGTGAAAACACACCAGCCAGGGAGCCAAGATGGAGTAAAACTTTTTTCCAATGCTGTTTCAAATGCTGCTCCATGCCACCATGGAATAAAATGTGAATGAGCCCAGGTTTTACAGTCTTGGGGACATGGCCCAAAAGAGTACTGCAAGTGTCCTGCCCCCTCCCCTCTAGCCTGGAAAGCATCTTCTGAGCCCTCCCTGCCGCTGCTGGCCCTGAGTATTTGCCTGTGGGGAGGTCAGTTTATCAATCACAGCCTTCAGTGGAAGATCTCCTGTCTCACACAGGATGGATGCAACCGGATCAGGGGCTGGCACCCCCTCGCCGCTGTAAAACAGGAGATAGGAATGTCTCACTGTCACAGCAGGGTTATTAGACCTAATTACTGTTCGCAGCGTGCTTTGAAGTTGAAAAGTGCCAAGCATTATTATAATATTTTAAGTACTTTGATGATTGAAAGCACACAACCCTTTGGTAATCATGATTTAGTAGTACTGTAAAGCAAGCAAGTTCATGTGAGAAGCCTGCATTGTCTCCGTGCCTGACGCTACTCAAACACAAACAGCTCCCCTCTGACATCATGGGAATGCTGCAGCCCCAGCCCTGCCTCCCAGATAATGCCTGGTGCATCCCAGAGATTACCAGCGTGCTGAAAAACCCCCAGCAGAGCACTCCCTCACCAGCAGGATCCCTCTCTTGGTGTTCTCAACAGAGATTTGCCTCTTTAAACTTCATGTGGGGAAGTTTCAGTGTTAGAGGGGACAAAGAGCGAAATGACTAATAATGTCCTGTTATTTCTGATGTCACAGCTGTGTGGAACAAGGATACTATTTCAGCCACAAAACGTAATTAAACCTTCCCATATGGAGTGCAATCCAAGAGTTCAGTTGTAGGTATAACTGCTAAAGATAGGAAATTCGTTAAAGCAGAGCTAATTAACAGCCTGAACAGCCCAAGTTAACACCGAATATCACTTCAGTGGCTGCCATTCCTGCTGGCTGGGGACATGGCTGTGCAGCACAGAGGAGGTGCAGCCAGTGAGGGGGGCAGGCAGTGGCCAAGCCGTGGGCAGCTGCAGGACCAGGCAGGGTGGCTGTCCCTGTCCTGCACAGCACCAGGGCCCTGCCAAAGCCCCAGGCATGGCCATGCCCTGCTCCTGCTGGAAAGGGGCACCCAGGAGCTCCTGACTTGTCTCACTGCAGCAAGACAGAGCCACAGCATCCTTCTTTAACAGCTCTTTCTGGAGGAAAAAATAAATCTCACATTGCTTCTCTCCTAGAGATTCTTCCTCCTTCCTCTTTAAGGAACTGTCAGTGCTAAGGCTGATCAGACATGCAGTGAGGATCTCTGTGCTCTGGAAGCTCTGGTCCATGACTTGCCCAGCTTCCTGAGTGTGGCAGCCCGAGCTCTTCATGCCTGGCTGACCAAAGAACTGTGCCTGTTTTAGTTAGCAATATTAAACATGGACCTAATTGCTTGTTAACTGCTTCAGATGTCATCCCTGCAGTGACTGATGTGACACCAGCACCAGGACTTGTCTCATCCCAGCACCTTAAGTGACAGTCTCCCAAAGCCTTCAGACTCCAGTGATATGTAAACACACACATAAAGGATTAATACTCAACAGCATTTGCTCAAATATTGCCCAGCTACCTTAACAGTGAAGGAAAATTCCCATGTACTGCCCCAAAGCCCTGTGCAAGTGGAACGAGACACAAAGTGGCTTGAGCTGAGCAAATGCTTCTGCCTGCCCACTGCCCACCTTGCCACACTCTCCATCACTGCCCAGTGAAATGTGAACTTTTACCAGGCCAAACCTAGTTTTTGTTTTGCAAAAGGCCCTGGCTCTTGGTCTGGGGCTGCCTGGATTCTGAGCTAGTCTGTGGTGCACCCAGGGGCTGCCCACACTCCCAAAGGACTTTTCCAGCCCAGGGTCCTCCCGAAGGTCCTGCCCACAGCAGCATCACAGGAGCACCTCTCCCACCAACCTCTGACACACACTGCAGGCAAGCAGTGACTGTCCCTTCACCCATGTGACACCACCTGATCACTGAGGAACTGGGACATACAGAACTCAAAAGCTGAAGGGCAAGTGAAACCTCCAGAACCCAAAACAGCTCTCCACAAACCCCTAGGTTGGACAGCCACTATTTCTGAAGAGTGGAAGCTAAATTTTAAGTCACCAGATGAGTCCAAGAGGTGAAACTTCAAGAGAAATACCAAGTTTACAAACACAATAAATAATTGAAAACATTAAGCAATAACTAGACATCCCTGCTACTTCCTCTGCCTGGACATCTCCGGCTAAAATGGGGGCAGAATTTCACCCAGGAGAGTTGTTTCCTTTTAAGCAGTAGAGGAGGTTTGCCTGCCTAGGAATTGAAGATGTGCCAAAAGAAAACAAAAGCTTCTAAATACTTTTTCTTCATTTTTTACCATTCCTCCTTCACTCACATGTGAGTTTGGGCCTGCAGCTTCCCATCCCTCCCTCTGGCTAACACTGCCTCCCTGCACAGAGGTTTTCTTTCCTCGGGGTTTCTGCCACTCCACCCATGGCGAGCGGGGCAAACCGAGGCTGCTTTAGCCTCTCAATAACTGTTAATTACATTTTTCTCCTCGGTCTCCTACAGTGGACTCACACAAAGCCACCAAGCACAAGCTCTCTGTGCTGGGGTCCCGTGATGAAGCTGCCACCACAGTCAGGGTGCCAGGAGGGGACTGAGCTCCAGCCCAGCCCCTGGGCTTGGAGAAACTTCCATCCCCCCACGGCCCCCTCCCCTCCTCAAAATGCCCAGGCTTTGTGAAAGAAGGGGTGAAATTCTAGGGTTTTCAGGGCTTTAAAGATAGGGGAAGAAAAAAAAATCAACGCCAAATTCCTTTGAATAGAAGATACTGCATGTTGGCAGAAGCCACTTTTCACAGACTCCAGCCGTTTGAAATCTGAAACACTAAAAAGTGGCTACTGTGGATGTGCTGTATTCTTCTTTTCAAAGCAATCTGGCACACAATTTTGCTCCCCTGTTCCAGGACCCAATCCTGCATTCCTTTCACGCTCAGACTCCCATTGACTTTAAGGAATGCAGGATTGGATCCTAAATGTGTGCTTTACTCACACAATAGCTCCTCATGGTTACGATCTATTGAGAAAGGCACACTTTAAAAACCATTTGGAATTGCAGGCTCATCCGCCAGGCCAGAATGCCTGTAAAGATCTCCCATTATTTCAGGAAAAATGCTCAGCGTCTGGATTGCACATACACACACACTCTCACACGTTTTCCTGGTTTCAAGCTGCAGGCATGGCTTAGCTTGAGATGCATCAAAATATTTTGAGCACTGACCTGATAGCTCCTAAAGAAACCACGTGTAATTTTAGGCTTGAAAAAAAAAGCAAAACTCCGGGGAAAGAAAAAGAAAAAAACAAGCCACCAAAGCAAACATATAAGCAGTTGAATCTTAAGGTCGGTTTTTCACAGAACTTTTGTAAAAACCTCTAAAAGACCTGCACTGGCTGAGACAAAACAGAGCCTTGCACTGCTATTTTTGAGGATGCTGTATATTGAGTTACGAGGCTATTACGATGCAAATCTCAAATGTACAAGCTTTTTACTCAGCCATAAACACAAAACAGTATACATTGTCCTTTCAGAAGAAAAGGTTTGCTGCTAAAATAGCAGAAGCCCTACGTAAATAACCAACATTCTTTCTGCCTGAGGTCACTGACTTGGCCTATTCAATTCCAGGCTAGTCTGGGATTTGACAATCTAAGCAGGGGAGAGGCCCTTTCCTTTTTTTCAAAAGAATGCTGGGATTTTATTTGAAATTTAAACTCTTGCAAACAAAAGGTGGCATCGTATGTTGGAGGCCTATGAAGGTGGAGTACAGGATGTGTATTGTTTTCTCCCTTTACATAGGTTCTTTCAGGAAAGAGTATTTAGAGTCTGTGAGCAAATTCTAATAAAATATTATCATCAGGTAGGCAGACATAGCAAGATATGAACAAACACTTTAAAGAGATTAGGAGATTCAATTTCAAGAAATATTGATGTGGGAAAAGCAGAAAAAATGGTTTAAAACAATAATTTAAATTATAATTTAAAATAAATTATTTTCAAATTAATAATTGGAAACCATTGTTTAAGTTCCTGTACTAATTCATGTTTGTACACCAAAACTGAGCTTTTCAGTGCAAATTAACCGTGCCTACAAAGTCAGCATTCATTCTCACTCTCCATCCCAGCACTGCCCTGGGGAGGCAGATGGTAGTTAACTATTTTTCCTCCCAATTACCGTTGCCCATCTCTCACTCGGACTCTCGCAAAAGCACACACTTGTGAAATACAATCATCATCTCCCTCCTGGGCTGTTCTCCAGGCTGTGCACTGCCCTGTGCCACCTCTCCCGGCGGGAGCAGCCCCGGCCACGCCCGCACCTCTGGCTGGGCTGGAGCTGCTGAACGCCGGCCTGAGGAGCTGCCCCGGGTACCAGACCCGACAGAAAAAGGGCTGGCTGAGCTTTGCACTCTCTAACGAGAGGTACAAGCCAGATGAAAACACAGCACTCCATCACTCTGACATGTTCGTAGCCCAAGGTAAACTCGAGACTCTCCTCTGCAGTTTACCTCTAACTGCCATGATGTCGAAGTGAAAAACTTCACTATCTTCCCCGGGATTTTGCCCCGTGGCAGTCACAGCACGGAAGGAAACACCTCTGTACCCAGGAGATGCTCCTTTGCTGCATCCAGCCCCCTGCATCTGCATCCCTGCACTGTGGAGCTCTGCAGGACTCAGCCCACCACAGCCCCAAGCGGGTGCTGAGGACACGGAGGGCACAGCTCTGAGGGGTGCAGGGCACAGCTCTGAGGGGTGCAGGGCACAGCTCTGAGGGGTGCAGGGCACAGCTCTGAGGGGTGCAGGGCACAGCTCTGAGGGGTGCAGGGCACAGCTCTGAGGGGTGCAGGGCACAGCTCTGAGGGGTGCAGGGCACAGCTCTGAGGTGTGCAGGGCACATTTCTGCCCCAACCTCGCTGCATGACTGCAGCTGTCAGACTCCAGCAGGATTATGTAGATAGATAGCTAATATCTTTTGTTACCTTGCTGGAAAACTCCACCTTTCTTGGCAGGGTATCCATAATCTCTGTGCCATGTTTACTCTAGTGTGGAATTCTCTCTTCCTTTCTGTCTCCTCCTACTCTTTGGTCAGGTTATTTAACCGAAGGGTTGCTTAAAGCTGCAGGGACAAGAAGCTCCCTGACCTCTGGCACTCTGGCAAGGCGTTCCTGTGCAGACTGTATTATAAACTTAGCAGATACTTTCAAGCTTTCATATAATTTGCTAAAGTTTAAATTGGCAGATGTTTCCTTTCTCTCCCACTCAGATATTTATTCTATCCCATACCACCCATCAATTTCAGGGTTAACACATAAATTATTTCCACAGAGCTCTAACAGAAGAACTAATGCTGAAAAAGGGTTTGCAAAAACATAAGCCAAGGATATATTTAAAAACAGAAATATAACTGCCTGCATTGATCTAACAGCTACTTTGAGTCAATATATTAACATATATCTTAAAATACATTACTTAACAAGCCAGCAAGTGGAAACACAAGAAAATGTAAAATAAAGCTCCCAGTGTACTTCAATTTAATGTTTTTCCCTCAGGGCTGGGTTTACAAATGCAAAAAAACCCCAGCAAACCATGAGAGGCCTCCCCACCACTCGACAAGCTGGGAGGGCAGGGGGTATAGCTCTTCCCCCAAGGTAGCTTCCACTGTGGGAAGCTTTCACCATCCCATCACAGCCTCTTGTTCGTTATCAGCAAAGAATTCCAATTTTCCAGCTGCTGCCTGTAAGCCAGGACTTAAAAGAGTACTTGTCTTATCACACCATCCCAGGGTCCAAGTGCCAGCCCAATCTATGGCAGAGTAAATCCATCCCCAAAGTACAGCCCACTCCAGCCCCAGCCTTCCAGGCAGGACACAGCCTCCCAGCAGCCTGGCTGGCCCCCACCCCCGTGTCGTGCTGGGTGGCTCCCATTCAGCCTCCAGCAAGAGCCACCACAATGTCAGCAACAAGGATCCATCTATCCTGGCATCCTGTCTCCAGATCTGGCCAAGAGTGGAAGTTCACTGGGAAGGAGCATTACAAACAGGGCTCACACAGCTGCAGTGTTCCCAAGAATAATCTCTCAGCTTCCAGCAGCCAGCACTTAAGGCCTTCCTGCACCACAGGTTGCATCATAACTATTATGTTTAATAGCCTCACTGGACCAGTTCTTCTCTAATTTGTCTAATTTCTCTATGACATCATTTATATTTTTGGCCTCCACACTGTCCCTATGGCAGTCCCACAATTTCACTGTACATTGTATGAAATTTCCCCCCCCCTTTTTTTTTTTGAGCCTCTGCTGATCTCAAGCTTCTGTTGCATCCTAGAGAACACAGCAGCCTCTGCACTCACCACCACCAGACTAAAGAGCTCTGTAAGTCAAAGTCTGAAACTTCGGCTGCACCTAGATATGAATGGGATGCACATCTCCAGCACAACTGGTATTTTTATCTAGCAGCATTCTGAGACTCTGCTCAGGTCTTCTTTTTACAACACAGGTGTGGACACACACATGGAACACAGTCCCTGAATCAAAGTTCACACTGTGAGATCTCCCTAAGGGAGACAGGACCAACCTCCCAAGTTCTACACTGCCCCAAACTCCTGAGCAGCCTTTGTGAGGGGTGAGCTGCTGAGAAACACAACAGGAGGCAATTCCTATGAAAATACATCCAAAAGAAGATGCTACGGTAGTCCAATGAGACTAAAGGAAGAAAATAAGGAAGAAGAAAAAACAATGTTTGGTCTTCAGTGTCATGTGGTCATTCAGGCAGGGCAAGAGCCCACTGGAGACTCCACCTACAACCAGCAAACGCTGGGTAAGGTTGTTGGACTGAGGGTGCTGCAGACCCCTCACCACTGCTACCAGGTTCTTTCCTGCAAGTCATTGCTCTCCATTCAAGTTCAGCCTCAACTAAAAATCCCAGCTTAGCCAGGCTCTGAAGTAGATCAAGAGAAATCTGAACAAGAGATGGAAGAGCAGATTGTTGAATGCCATCTTAGCATGGAGTGAGCTGCAGCATCACCTCTCCTAACATTCAAAAGAGTATGTTGAACAAAAGGAGTGGACACAGCCCAGTCCTGTGGCAACATGCAGGAGAGCCTCAAGGGAGATGAGCAATTTCCCTAAACTCTCTCCTGCGCTGCCTCACAAAAACAAGAATGGATTTGCAGGGTTCAGCTCCCTCGCAGTAGCACCATGTGAGTCAGCACCCAGCAAGAGCAGCATCAAAGGGCACTGCTGCTGAACCTCCACAGCCAGCAGCCCTTGGGTTGAGTCATGCCCAGAACAGGCTCAGCAGCCAGCACCAACAGCACCCCATGTTGGTGTAACCAAGCTCACAGTGCACAATTCTCCTTCCCTAAATCTTTGCAAAAAAGTGAGATTGTTAAGGGCCACAGTGCCTAGAAATGACACCTTGAGCAACAGCTGTAACCCTTTTCTTCATGGGACAATAGAAGAATGTGTCAGGGAGTGGTCCTTGGGTCCAGAAGCACAAAGAAAACTTAGAGAGCATAGTACTCAGTGAAAAAAAAAGTTCAGAATGACAACGTATTAAAGCATCTGCTAGCTTTGAAGGACATTCTTTGGGTTTAGATTATTTAGCCGTAAATTTGAAAGACCTGCACAGAGAACAACTTTCC
The DNA here is from genome assembly GCA_013399915.1 of Illadopsis cleaveri. Classification (NCBI taxonomy): domain Eukaryota; kingdom Metazoa; phylum Chordata; class Aves; order Passeriformes; family Timaliidae; genus Illadopsis; species Illadopsis cleaveri. Next base: position 78,677 of record VXBB01019604.1, on the reverse strand, counting down.
TGTTGCCCACACTGGTAAACAATTACACTGATGTTAATAATGTTACTTCAGATCTATCCTGGGTAACTTGGAACAAAACCTTGCTAGGACCTTAGATATGTGTTTTAGCCACTATTCCAGTATTCTTTGCTGTAAACAAAACAAAACTGAAAATCACAGTTGTACTCAATTACTGAAATGGACTGGGATTTGCTCAGCCAGTTTGAAATCTAATCAAAGATCAGCCCTCCTTGGGCTGCCCATGATATTTTGTGCTGGACTGACCACAGCTTCCTGCAACAGGTCACATTAGTACTAAATCCACAAGGAGCTCCCAAGCCAGAGGGGCTGAATAGGTACAGCCTCCTGACAGTACACTCACTTCTCTTGGCACTCAGGTACAATAAGGATATTGTTCCTTTAATGCTTAGCTTTCCTTTCAAGAAGTATGTGAGATTTCAGCCAATTCTCCACAACGATTAGTTCAGGATGAATGTACTTAACTCAGGATTCAGCTGGAAAGAGCCCAAGTAGATGCAATCAATTTTCTACTAAATCCACTTCCTTCCTCTCTTCTCTACCCAGCATGAGACATCAGCTCTCCACTAGAGCCACTGGTGACTAAGACACTGCAAACCTCTGCCTTCAGCCATGCTCCTCTCAAAGCTGGTTACACCTTCTGATTTCCCCTGGTTTTGCATATCCTGTTCACTTGCCCAACATTTGGGCTAGGGGGAAAAGGCTCTAGAAGCAAATATGAAAAGGCAGCTATACTGCAAAGCACAAACATCAAATGCATTGGCTCCCGTGACCCCGAAGTTAATCACTCACAACTGCACAGGATCATCTGCAGAACTTCACTGATAAAGGACTTCCCCTTTGTGCAAATTTTGAAACCTCCTTGAGGTTTCAATGTGCAGGTACTGTATGATCTGCCAGCTTCTGTGCTGCCATCTCTGGATGAGAACCAAATTATCTTCACCATCACCTCGCCAAGCCCCACAGGACTTCAGGGAGAGCAGCCACTGGCCCCTCTGCATGAACCAGCCTCATGCAGCCGGGCCCAAAACAGCACATTGTAACAACAGGGATGATTTGCTACTTGAACCTAAATAGGGTAATAAAAAATAACATCCATTCAAAAATAAGCCTTAGAAAACATGATCTCTGGCTTTCACCTTCATACTTTCTTAAGAGATTAAGTAGATGATCTCCAGCCGTATTTTCCTAAGTGCATACATTCTGCTTTGTTAAATAACTCATGGAATCAGCAGAACAAGTCCTGGTGGCTGTGTGTTCTTTAGGCCTTCTTCCCCTAGTCCAAACTTTTGATCATGCTCCTCTACCAGTAAAAAATGTTTGCACATGCATTCCAATACACGTACATTTGTATATTTATAAATTATATACATCCATTTGTGAAGTATTTTCTTCCTGCACCCTAAAGATCATCTTGAACACTTTGGAGACTGCTGCTGTAGGGACCACTGCATTGTTAATACTGATTCAGCAAATTGTTTCCATGGGTCTGAGTTTACACTGCTGTGGTTCCTAAGGTCAGTAATCCACTGACTCACTCAATAAAGTTATTTGCATTACTTCCAGGAAAAGTTTTGCAGGCAGTGCAGTTGGAAGAGTGACAGTGCAGAGTACCCAGGCAGCCAGGGGAGTTGTGTGACTGAAGTTCTGTGACTATATCTAATTTAATGTCAGGACATAGCACACTTGTGTTTTAGAGCACACAGACAGACAACTGCTGAGATGTAACAGTGAGTAATCAAAAACGACTGCTAAATCCATTGCTGCATTTAAATATACATCAAATCAGACACCTTTCACTCTGCACAGCCACAGCTAAAAGAGCTGGAAGGTATTGGTGGCTGTGTGCTGGCACAGAGTCACCACAGCAGCAGAGCCAGCCCTGCTGGCTGGAGTCAGAGCCACCACTAATGCCACTTCTTCATACAGCAGATACTTTAAAAGTGTCTCTCCTCCAATTCCCTGCCTGTTTCTTGCCTGGCTCATCATTCACTTTTACTACCACTACTCCAAGCACAGTGCAAGTTCACAGGATTTTGGTAAACAAATAGTTAATGCTGGAAGGTTTTAGGTAAGAAAAAATCAGCTTGGGGGCTGGTGGAGAGGAGGAGAAAGCACCAAGCCTAGGAGGGCATCCAGAGCAAGAAGCACTGCTGGAAGCCCTTCCCCAGCCTCGGGGGCTGCCTGCCTGGCCCAGGCTGGGCTGCAGGAGATGGATTGGGGAGCAGCAGGGGATGGCAGGGCCAGGGCTGGGGCTGAGCCATAGCCGAGAAGCAGTAACAGCACGCAAGGATGTGCACGGAGTCCTGAACAGGAACAGGAAGGAACACAGGGTTTTGTGCACCCATAAAAGGAGCCTGGGGAAACAATAAGAGCAAGACAGTACACAAAGCAGCGAGGGACCCCGTCACCAAGCACCCAGCACTGCTGTGCCAGCAGCACTCCATGGCATGAACCGGCAGAGGGGAGGGAGGGTCTCCGTGGGACTTGAAACCTGATCCTCCAGGCCTGCCCCTAACACCACAAGGCAGAAAGCACTCATGGGGGATTTTGGGAATGGCTTTACAGGGCCTCAGTAACCTCAAAAGCAATGGAGTTTACCTTGGGGTTTCTAAACTCCATTGCAGAGTCCATCAAGATTAACAGCCTCCCGGGCACCCTCCTGCCCCAAAGTGCCTCTCCCAAACAGCACTTGAAAAACCACTGAGCAGAAGATGCTTTGAGAGGATGAACAACACTTCCTGCCCCACAGGCTGCCAGGCCTCTCCAGTCATGTCACACACAAACACAAATCACACTGAAGCTACATCTCCAGCTGTCACTTGGCTTTGCAGGACACGGGACAGAGACTGAAATGCTCTTTGCCACTTCAGCATAAAGGGTGGCTTATTCACTGCCCAGGAACAGCCACTTTGTGGATGAAATGCTGAAGCCCCTGAGCACCCACCACCCAAAACAATGGCAGGAGGTTACTCTGGCCCATGACCACAGGACACAACCAGTTCTCAAGTCCCCAGTGTCCGTGTGAAATGGAGTGAGAGGCCCAAGTGTCCAGCAAACACTCAGCACCATTCCCAGAAGAACCTCAACATCATTCCTTCCTCACTCCTTGCACACCCTGAGCCTGCAGGGATGTTTGGGACAGATGAGGAACATGGAACTACACCTGAAGTTATTACACTCCTGCTCTCTCCACTGGTTGAAGAAAATAATGCTCACTAATTTGAAGCCAGGAGAGCAGGTAAACCCTCACAAGAGGATGGGTCAGTAAGAGGGAACTGTTTAGGGGACAGCCCAGCACTAAGAGCACAGCACACAATCTTTGCTCCATCAGACACCTGGGAGTCAGAGACCTGGGAACTGCCAAAAGGAGCCACTAAACTCCCTATAAAGGGAGAAGCATTGGATATGGATGGGCTGGATGCTGACCACTGGCGAGGCCAGGGCGGGGTTTGCTTCAGGTTTCCTTTCAGAAAGCACTTACTGTACCTAACTCAAGACTGTGGGATCAAGTTTGCAAGCGTGACAGTTGCCTATTTTTACTTGTGTCAGTTCAGTGTAGAGCACCCACGTGTAGGGTTCATGCTGGTAAAATAATAGGAATTTCACAAAAAACCCATAAAGTAATTCCTTCCTTTTTCTGGCATGGTGTTCACAATCAAAGCCATATTGCAAAATTACACAGTTTTTTTACAGCTACAGGGCAGAGACTCACTTGGGGTAAAGCACAGGATTACTGTCAGTGTGATGAGAGCAAGCTCCTGCTGCCCAGCTCAGAGCTCACACTGCCCTCCATGAACTCAAGACTACCCCAACACGAACTGAAATGGGATTTGGCCATGAGTGATGATAAATCTAGAAAGTCCCAGAAGTTTTGGTCAAAGTCAGGATTTTCAGGAAATGAGATATTTATTGGAAGCAAGGGAAAAAAATAGCTTTCTGGCCAAGATTGAATTTACTGAGTTTCTTCCTGTTCTGTGTTTTAAGGGAGTGAGGCAGTGAGGGGTGGTTGGAAACAAGAGCTCTTCATTACCTGGGTTAAAATGAGCTAAAATTTTCTGAGAATTCCAAGGAGAGGAGAAAACATCCACTGCTGGTAAATAACTCTGACCTGTAGAGGAGAATTTACCAGAACCAAGCTGGTCAGTCTGTAACAGTAAGTTTATAAGCAGGCAAAACATTCAGGTCATGTCAAATACCAGGGGTTACCAAAGCACTTTCCTTGGTGCCCAAGGCCAGCCCACTGCTGCTATGATCGGCCAATCCTCCCGAGTCCTCTCATTTAAATGAGAAGAATTTATGGTTGTTTATGTAGGCTTTACGCCAAGCCTGTTTCTCTGATAAGCTTCTCTGGTGCATTTGTGTCTCACATCCGATTTAGAGTCCTCTGAATACTGGAGACAGCATTCCTTGGATACTGAAAATAAATTAAAAACACAACGCTGGGCTTGGACAGAGGAATGGGAACGCTTTTGACGTGGCCCAGGCACAAAGGGCTCTTGGGAGTAGTGCTGGGAAAGCAGGCTTTTAAAAATCTTGCATTAGTCCATTTATTTAATGATATATAATCCTCAAACTGGTCTCCCATAAACTGTAAATACGCATTATTTGAGAAGTAATTAGTTTCAGTAGCACGCGGTAGCAGCTGTATGGTTTGGCTGCCAGACACTGCAAGTGTTTCCTCCAGCAAATGCATCTATTTGTGATATAACAATAATTACTGAAAGATTCACAAAACTCCTCACTTCTCTGGTGCTTTGAGCTCAGAATCACCACATAATTTCAAAATACTGAAAGCAGCACAGTATCACCCAGGTGACAAGGATTATGTCCACATGAGCCAAGCCAGACAGGCAAAGTGATCTGTCCAAGAGGACAAGAAGCCTTAGTAAGTGCAGCAAAACCCTGTCCCCTGCCTCACTGCGCTGATCCACCCCTTGGTGACCACCAACCTACCAATCCTCTCAGCTAAGAATTTTTCCTCTGTCGTCTGCCAATATCCTCAGCCAGAAGAAAGCCTCAAACACAGAGAGCTGAAGTCTGCTGCAACTGCATATTTTATAAGTGTGAAGACAAACTTCATAAAAAAATTTTTCTTTATTTTGTTTTGTACATGGAAAGATTCTTATGGGAAAGAGCTTTTCTAGACCGACAAGAAGTCAAAGCATCCTTAAGGTGAAGAGTGGCAGTGGAAGCCTTTGATCTGCAAAAGGAATTTGCAAGGTAAAACCCAGGCTGCTTTCTGGTGAGAACTCTAATGTGTTTTCAGGCCATACAGACAACTCTCTCTGGAAATAAGCAGTTAACAAGAATTGAGGATGAGATTGTAACCCAGCCTGGACAGGGGGCATGGCTGAGGAGCAAAGCCAGAGTCCTCCTGTCAGACAGCACAGGAGGTGAAGGCAACAGAAGCAGCAAAAAACAGATTTCCTGATCATGCTGTGTCCTCTGCTAAGAGCTACAGTCCTCGTTAGGCTGGGCCTGCAGAGCTGGCCTGGCAGGAGGGGAGAGGTCCTGTCCCTGCACTGTCACCAGAAAGTAACAAGTCCAAGACTAGAAACAGCAGGGAAACAGGTAACAGGAATAAGAATAGAAAACTATTTTGAAGTTTGGAAAAGGAGCTTTTACAGGTGAGGAAGGACAGACTGAAGTTTCCATGGCTGCAAAGTGGGATAGTCCTGCCTCCTTGATATGGGGATGATGAGCTGCCAGCAGTCCTTAGACACTGGGAATTCCAGGAAAAAGAATGTCCAAAGACACGCAGAACAAATCAAAACGGGAAATTACCAGGGTACAGTAAGATTTCAAAGTGCCAGAGGAGCTCACTATTTTCTGGAGAAAAAGGTGTTGCCCTCACTTTTCTAGCTCGTGAATGTTTGGACTTGCAGTCCAGGTTTTTCTCACGCAGCTGAACATAAACTATGTATATTTTTAGAGATGTTTTCATATTTCTCCTCTGAGAGGAGAATTGATTGATGGTGGTATCCACCATCCAGGTTAAAGAGGTGGTGACCTAAATGACCAATCTCTTGCCTTTGTAAAAACTGTATTTATGGAGTTGGATGTTGATAAGACACATGCTCACTCACACACTCACGCAGACACTCACACACACATGAAGAATGTAGAATAAAGTATTAGCTTTCCCTTCAACTGCTGCTGCTGCCTCGTTCTTTCTGCGGGTCCGATCCTCCTACACATGGACCCGAGTGTGGCATCCTGCTACAAAAAGGTACTGACAGGGAGTTAAGATCTTGACTAAAGTCATCCAATGTGCCTGTTTGAGATGGAAAACAGAAGATGCCCACACAGAAACAGTAAGAAAGTTTCAATTCCTCAGTAGGAGAGGAGACACATCAGAGCAAATGCAGGCAGAAAGAAGAAAAAGACAACACATGGGGAATGGAAAACTTCCCACAAGATGCATCAGAGACAAAAACTGAAGTTTAATCCAACACACCAGGAAAACAATCAGGTAATGGCGGCCCACAGACCCCACTTTGGTCAGTCCAGAGCAGCAATGGTGAGATCAGCTCCAGGGGCAAGGAAAGGTGGAGAGTCACCCAAATGCCAGGGGAGGATCCAGGTGATACATGGCTTTAGGACAGGCTCAACACACGAGAGCCTGAACGTGTTTATACACATGGACAGGTTTTGTATGAGGATAAAATGTACTGAGACAGGCACTAGGAAAGAAACCATCGGTTGGTTGGGGACAGGAGAACAGATTCCCTGAGTGCTGAAGGACAAAACTGACTAACTGCATGTGTGGACATAGAATTGACTTTTTGTTGAAGAACTGATGATGATCTATATTACATAAGAAATTATTTCAGAGTTTAGTTTGCAGGTTTAGTTTTCAGATGGGCAAAGATCAAGGACACCACTAAAGCATTTTTTGCACTTGGCAAAATATACAGGGACAACGTACAGGAGAAACAGATCAACTGAATTACAGAAAACCAACCCTGTGTTTCTCCTTTAATTCATTTTCTTCTCCACTTTTTCCTTCCACCTGTTTTTTGGTAACATTTAAAAATTGCAGAACCTGGAAATGGGAAACAGAAACATCTGTTGACAATGTCAGTGACTTGTCTGTGCTCTGTTCTGGATTATCTGGATTTCTTCCCTTTTGAGAGATGAACTCAAGAGCAGCCCAAGAGAATGTCTCCTTTTGTAGAAACTGAGGTGTGTTCCAATAAAACATTTTAAATGGGTACAGGGGAAGGTAAGAAATGACAAAAAAAAGAGTAGAAGGGAAAACTGAACACCCAAAAGATGTGGGTTTCAGAGAAGACCATAGAGATCTGCAGATAAAAGACACCAAAAAGGAAACAGGGAAATTTGACCAAATATTGTTACTCTAGACAGTAAGTGACATTTCAGACCCACAAAACTATGCAAAGAAGTGATTAGGTTCTCTGGAGTTTTTACAGAAACAAAAACCAGAGACAGAAACCTTGTTAATTAGAGCATATTTTTTGTATTTTATGTGTTTTCCAACCCTTGAAAAGATCACAGGTGCTGTCAGTGAATGCTTCCGCATTATGAATACAAAAATGTTGTGGAAGGAATACATTTATGGTCAGTCAATGAACACAGAAGAAAGTTTCCATCATCAGTTGCCAGGCAACCCCCACCAATTAAAATAACCATCAAAAGCCATATATTTCATGCTGGAATCATTAATAGCAGAATGCAATTACAGCCTTTCAAGGAAACAAGGAGACAGGGACAAACCACCAGCCAACTATTGATCACAAGGCCTCTGATCATCAGAAATAGAGAAGCATTTCCCAGTTCCCTGTCAGCCAGGTACTGATCCCACCACCTTTCCCTGGGGCTGAGCCTCCAGCTCTACCACAGCTGCTAAAGCAGCTCTCAGAGAAGAGTGGCACTGTACCAAGGCACACACATCCAACCAAAAAAAGCTTTAAGCACATGCATCTTCAATATCTGGGATGCTCCCACAGAAGCCAAGTAATCAGACGAGACACCCCTAAAAAAACAGGTTCTCTCCTAGAGCTGAACTAAACTTAAACTAGTCACAGAATTGAAAACATCTCATGACACAATATTTACAGCATAGTCTGTAGAAGAGACCCAGCAATGGACTGCTTTATATCCAGCCCAGCACACAGATCAGTGCCCTGCTGGGCCAGAGCTACCTGGGACAACAGACAGCAGTGCAGAGAAATACAAAATGCCTCCTAAAACGTAAACCCCAACTACATAAATTTTAAATAAAGGAGAGTTTCCTGCGTCTATCCCATCTCAAACATTTCTGATGACCCTTTTCTATCCCAGTGTTTTTGTTCTAAAGCCTGGGATATTATCAGACTGACCACGGATCAAGATGAAACATTCTCCTAGCAATCAGTACCCAAAGGTACTTGGGCCCTTACATGGGCTGGTATCCAGGTTTGACTTTTAATTAAAATTGAGATTACATTCCTTTGCTGAGACTCAGTCATGGCTCAGAGTCTTGCACATGGGAGCCCAAACCATGTGAAGCCAGCTGTCATCTCTGCCATCCAGTGCCTCTTTCTACAGTGAGCACCTCCCTTTCCTGAGTTCTGCACTGGGGGCTGGCTGGGCCTGCTGCTGCAGACAGACCTGAAATGGCTTTATCCATCTCTCCTGATAGGTGTTAAATGGGAAGTGTGGGGCTGAGCACAGGCTGTAACTCATCCCAGAGATGCAGAGTGACTGAGGCAGAGCTCTGCCCTCCTGCAGCAGCAACAGGAGTTATCTCAGTGACACGTCTGCACCAGCCACAGTCAACGGCACAGACACCAAACCCTCCCTCCTACCCAACCTCACGCCTCCGCACGGCGCTCAGCTTTTCCTGGGAATCACATCTCCAAGGATCTGCCCCCCACACAACAGGACCTGCTGCCAGCTCCAGACATGGCCTGGAAACCACCAAACATCCAGGTGGGCACAGATTCAATCCAGCCACAGGCCAGAGTTGTGGATGAGCAGCAATGGCAGGGTGTGAGCTGATGGAGTCGGGAAGGATGTTCCTACAGCACAGCACTGAGTCACTCCTCAGCTTGGCCCCTGAGCACCAGGTATTAGCCAGTGCCTCTGGCAGGATTACAGACCAAAAATCCCAACGTTTCAGCCTGCCCTAGTTCAACAATATGTGGTTAGCAAAAAGCACACAAGGACATGACCTACCCAACAAGCCTGTCACTGCACGGCCCCTGGCAGCAATGCCCATGAGCCCCTCTCCCTTCAGGTTCCTGTTGGGTTTCCTAGATGCCCAGAAGAGTTGCACAAAGTGGCTGCAGAAAGATGAACAGATACTGAACCTGCACCTAGGTCAGTGAAAAGTCAGTCATGAGGCACCAAGGGTGAACCACTGACACAAACACACACACTTGTACCACTGTGATTACCAACTCTAACACTGCTGGACATACACTGTGAAGCTCACAGATTTGACACTGAATTCTGTTTTATTTTATGGGAAAGTCACATTTACAGACAATTTAATTTGCAGCTACAAAGCAAGTACTGGCAGTGTGCAATTTGGATGCAGCGACTCATGCTAAACTTATAAATACACCATGGGGACAGAACAAATACAAATTGAAAATGAACCTTCCACTGGGAATTTGGGTATTTTAAAAACTCACCAACTGCTGTAAATATACACCGAAGGGACACAGCTTCCTTCAGATGTTCTGTGCCTTACTACCACCAAGAGCAAACAAAGGTTCAACTTGGGGCAGCAAATACGCAAAAGACCATTTCCAGTGTCACAAGGAACTTCTCTGGGACATAAGCAACCTCCTATCAATAAACATCTACACCTAGTAGCACTGAGTGGCCTCAGACAGAAGTGAAAGGCAGGTTGTGACTGTGGCCATGAACGGACTCCCTTTTCCCATCAGCTGGGGGCACAGGCTGGTTCAGAAGTGCTCTTCATACCCTCAGGGTAATAATAACAATACTCCCACTGTGGTTGTCCCTCTCCGGCCTTTGAAACCAGCAGCTCTGTCAGCCCGGCCTGGGATCCTCTCCCAGAGACCTGGATGAGCTTGTGAAGGCTGAACAAAGGCAGCAGCACTGCCCATCATCACTAAACTGTGACATCTTTAGCAGCTGTCTCTCAAAACCAAAGTGCTGTCTGACCCCTGTGAGGGCTCTGGGCTGGCCAACAGCCATGAGGTGAGAGCTGTATCCCTTCAGATGCTAGTTTGCTGTAAGCTTCTGGTTGATCTTGCCGTGATTTTCTGTGCCTTAAAACCTGTAGCAAAAGCTCCAATTAAAGATGAACAGCATGCTCAAGCATTTGCTTTCACATAGGAGAGCAAAACATGCTCCTGGTTTTCATGGTGAAATACATCTCAGCTTTGAGAATAGAGCCTTCAAACCCTTAGCTCTGCAAAGCTCATTCCCTTACACCCTCTGAGTTACAAACAGCAAACTGATACTCCTCATTGTAAAGATTTATCTTACTGCAGTTTCTGCCATCATTGCCACTGGATTAAAATATTCAGCTTGAAAAGATGCTGTGGACGACATTATGATCTGCAAACTGAAGGTGCCTGGTAAGTTCTCTTCTTTAATGAGTATCAACCAGAGCCCATTAATTCCTGCAACTGTTCACCTGCACTTAGATCACACAACTAATTTGGCACTACAGCAAGTATCCTTCAAGAAATCCTGTCATGCTCTGAAATACTATCAAGAGGAATTAGATGATGAGCTGTTCAGGCAGATATTTTTCAGGTCTTGTCTTCTATAAGCAAAATCTGCAACTGAGTTCCTGCCAAAGCCAAGATTTTATACTTAACAGAAGGGACAGGTTATCTTGTTGCCCGAATTAACATCTGTTATTTAAAATTCAGCAAAGCAATTTTACATATGACTAATATAACACATTTAAACACATCTAAGTGCTTTGCTGAATCAAGGCCTAAAAGAGATTCTGCTGGTGTCAGGGCTAAGACAGAGTCTGCATTTAAAAACCATCCTAACAAGCTTCAGTTGTTTCCTCTAAGAGATTGTGAATAAAGATCTACATTGAAATACTTCATCTCAGGAAATCAGACCATTTTGGCTTCTACCTTACCTGAAGAGAATTATTTGACCTCTGAAAAAAAGCTATCTGAGGAGCATAGCTTTAGGCAGAAGGCTGTAGGGGTTTACAGAGATGTGGCAAAAATCTACTGACAGAGCAAGGATCTGAGACACTGAACTTGCTCAGTTATGGGAGCAAGGCTCAGCCATCCAGAGTCCACTGAACACATTTGAGAGGCAGAAAAGCAGCACATAAAACATGTCCAATAAGTCATCTACTCTCCCTTTCCATTTTAATCCTAATCTCAGTTTACTGGTAAAATCTCCCTTTTTTGAGGAGATTCTGTACAACTCTGAATCAATATATTACTAAGGGTTTACCCAAAGCTGCCAGAACCTAGGAAGACAATTACAAGATTTACCATGTGAGCATTTTACCAAAATGTCTAGAGGGGACAGAAGTTTCCTGTTTATTTACTGTGCACCTGAAATACTTTCTCACCTTTCTGCATTCATGTCCTCAAAGAGAGAGCCACCCTCACTACAATAGACCCCAATACCCCCATTCCAATCCCTACACCTCTACACTGGCAAGGCTGGAGCCCCCACAGAGAGCTCTATGCCTGACAGCCTGTTTTGGGGTTTCCTCTTAATTACAAGCAACACAAACCCCCAGCAATTATGTGAGAAACAATGGTGGGAGTGGGAAAAGAGAGCACTGGGAGCTCCTGGGAAGACACAGGATGGCCTGTCTTGGCACATGCTGCCCTCTTCAACCAGGACACCCTGACAGATGGCACCTGGCACTGAAACTGAAAGAACTCAAGTGCCTAAGAAAGGGCTCTGACTCAGGCAGAATTTCCACTTCTCTGCACAACTGCACTTGCCTTTGCAGAGTTGAAAACACTTGCTGCCAAGTGATGAAATGAGGCCTTGGAGGCTCCATCATTCATTATCACATTTCAGCCTGAGTGGTCTCCAAACCACAACTTTTCCCAAGGGTTTGAAATATTATTTTATTTATTTTTTAATTGTAGCTGGTTAAGTATTGAGCCCTTATCTAAATCAGATATCTTCAGGCGCAGAAATATTGTTCTTTGGCTATTGCCTTTTATTTTCTACAACCATTCTATTGAAAGTAAAACTGAAAACTGCTGGAGGTGAGCTCAGATCATTCTTGTTATTTGAGGGGAAAAAAGACAGACTAAAAAAGATAGGCACTCTTGTGCTCTTATTCTCACATTTCTAATTTGCGTTCTGAGGGCATGGCCATGTTTTGGGGTTGGGGTGTCTCTGTGAGAAGCTGCCAGGAGCTTCCCCGGTGCCGGCAGAGCCGATTCCAGCCGCTCCAGGACGGAGCCGCCCCTGCCCGAGGCCGGGCCCGGCCCTGACAGCGGCAGCACCGCGGGGGAACATTGAGCAAAGGGCAGGAAATCCCCGTGGAATTGCAGCCGGGGGAGAGGAGCGAGGACGTGGGAGAGCAGCAGC
>VXBB01019604.1:49064-66092 GCA_013399915.1 Illadopsis cleaveri | reverse complement strand
GGAGCTCACTGTCTCCTGTGGGAGGGACCCCACACTGGGGCACAGGAAGAGTGTGAGGAGCCCTTCCCCTGAGGAGGAAGGAGCAGCAGAGACAACCTGGGATGAGCTGAGCACAGCCCCCATCCCCCTGCACCACTTGGGGGAGAAGTGGAGAAAGCTGTAAGGTTAAACCCAGGAAGAAAGGAGGGGTGAGGAGAAGGTGTTTTAAGATTTAGTTTTTGTTTGTCATTCTCCTACTCTGATTTGGTTAATACTTTTTTTGTTGTTGTTGTTTTGCTGTGTCAGTGACTGTAAGGGATCTCTCCCTGCCCTTATCCCAACTCACAAACCTTTCCTTATATTTCCTCTCCCCCTCCAGCTGAGAAAGGCAGGGATGGAGTGGCTTTGGTGGGCACCTGGTGTCCAGCCAGGGCCAACCACCACATAAACACGCACAGGACCTACAGCATGGACAACGGTTTAAGCAAAGAGAACTAATGGACCTCTCTACTCTCCTGTCAAAGCCTCACAAGGAGCACCAGTGTGTGCTATGACCCCTCGTCCAACAAAGATCAATAATGAGCACCCACTTACCTAAAGCATGGCTCAACTTAGAACATTCTCCAAAGGGACATTTGGACTTAATTTGAAAACAAAGAATAGAGAATCCGCCACTTCTCTTGCTATTTTGTTCCAGCAGTTAATCATCCTCATTGCAGAAAAACTATCTTTGATTTCCTATTTGAATTGTGTAATTTCAGCCTCCAGGAAAGATCTCTTGTGTTTGTCTCTAGTAAACATGAGACCACTTTCTAATGCTTTTTTATGGTTCACGTACTTACAAGCTCCAGCCACATGTCCTTTCCATAATTTCTGATACCCAAAATACATTGGGCTCTCGTGCTTAGCTTTTCTCCAGCCTTTAATCATCTATTGAAGTTCTTCTGGGCCCTCTCTGGTTACTCTCATCCATTTAAAGGTAGGCACCAAACCTGCAGCTCAGGATTCTCACACAGGTCCCAGCAATGTCACAAAATCATCTCCCTGTTCATGAACTGCAGTCCTGTGGGAAGTCTCCATTTGGTTGCTTGCCCAGGAACTCCTGTAAAGCCTTTTCAGCACCACACTCAAGGGTGCAGTTCCCACAGACAGGACCTGCATGCCCTGCTCCCAGGGTCTGGATCTACTGGCACTGTACTGAACCACTCTGCATTTTCCACGGGATGCACAACCCAAAATACAGTGAGAAACAAAAGAGTTCATGCACCACCCTCCTCCCAGCTACACTCATGTTGGTCCTGTTTCAGAGCTGAGAGGAAAAGCTCTGCTTTGGACTCACCCTGAGCTTTGATCAGGTGTTTTAGCTGCCCTCAGGCACTGCAACCTGTCTCCAGTGCCTGCCCAAGGAAGTGCCCAAACACTCCCCTTCCAACAGGGTGGATCAGAGGTTGCAAACAGAAGGAAATCCAAACCCTTCCCCCTGGTGAACTGTCCTGGTGGGCCCTCCAGCCCAGAGCAGCACAGTGAGAGGCTCAGAAGACAACCTGGAGCATCTCTCTGTGCATTGGGTGACTCATGGGAAGCTGCCTGAATCACCAAATTCCAGGGCCCTGAAGGGTGGGGCAAACAATGCTTCCAGTGGACATGTCTCAAGCTGCCTCGTGGTAGGTGAACACTGGCCACACACACCTCTCCAGAACAGTCAGAAAAGCTTGTTGTGTATTTAAATAATTGAGTTGTGTTTGTATTTTGCTGTTAAAATAGACTTATTGTCCCTTACACATTTTTCTAAGGAACAGTGACCTGCATACAGAACCTCATGGTAGCAAACATGCAGCCTGAGTACTTAAAAACAACATTTCTGCCCTAGAGAGGAAGCTGGAATTCACCCATGCAATTAGGTTAGGTTAATGCTGTGGATAGACATTATCTGATATCCTATTTTGTAATCCTTTGCTAAGCAGGATGCTGTTCACTTTGGGAGCCAACAAAACAGCTTCTCATTTACTGTCAGACCTGAGCAAAGTCATGAGCAATCCCTGAGGGTTTGAGTTCAACCCCACATCTGGTAATTGTCCAGAGCCATTTAGAAAGGTCACTAAATTCTACATTCAGGTTGAAGGTTTCTTTAAGCCAATCTTTATCAGTACAAATCTCAGCAGAAAAGACAACACTTCTCCTGTCAGAAGTGAACTTTACAATGTTCTTCTGATTATCAACTTATTTGGCTCTATGCCAATAACATTTTACTCTTTTTCTAATCCTTAATTAATCCTTTTAATAAACAATCTGTGCTCAGCACATTCTGCTCAGAATCAATTTTTTGATTTGTTTATGTATCATAACAAGATCTTCAATATCCAGGCAAATATTTTTATATATAAGGAACCTCACTAGATGAGTGCATAAAACAAGAAAAATCACCTGACTCCTGAAAATTGAGCTCTCACACTTTCCTTGAGCTTGGTGGGAATTTGTGAGCTCTCAGCAGTTACAGACAAGACATTGAGGAAGTCTTCAACTTAGGTTCCAAATGCCTGACTTAAGGCACACTTCTGAAAATGCTGCCCTGAATTTTCCATTTCCCCTGGCAAAGCCAGGACTTCCCCAAATCACACACAGAAACATGTCTTTCAGAGGTCCCGAGAACAGCAAGGAGGAAACAATGATTTAACATCTAGTTTTCTCCCACAAAAATAAAATCTGGTAGTGGCATAAGACATTTCAACACACAGTTTCTATTTGTTCTTGTCACATTCAACCATAAGTGAACAATTTTTGAGCACTGTGCATACACAGAAATGACAAATACACATGCGTGACTAGATTTGCATTTGCAAATAGAAAGTGACAAAAATATGGTTTTGGCTGAACAAATTTTACCTTTTTTTTTCTATAAAAATGATACATGCACATTACAGTTCCATAAACGCAAGTGATTTAAAGCATATAGTGCTTCTAACAGCCAGGTTGAAGCCATTTTGTAAATGCAGCCCTTCAAACAACCAAACACTTACTTTTCTGGGCTGCTGCTTAGGAAAACACCATTGAGCACTTACAGATGGGAAATAAAAAACAACTTCTGAAGCTGGAGGCCTGTGTGGGAATTCTGCCTGGGGAAGCAGGCGGGATGAGGTCTCACTCAGTGCACTGTTGCTAAAGGGAGCTGCACGAGAAGGGCAGGGCAGATCTGACTTACCACAAGAGCAGCACGTGAAGCAGTTGGTATGATAGAGGTTACCCATTGCTTGGCAAGCCTGGCTCGCTCCATACACACCTTTTCCACATTTTATACAAATACCTACAAAGGAGAAAGAGAATCAAAGTTAAAATCCTCCACAGCTCCTGAAAACAGCTCCAGGCTGTTGATTCACAACACTCACGATACCCCCATCAGGCCCTAAATCAATGAGCTCCTCACTCTGAATAGATTCAAGTACCCAAGAGAGCAGCAGGCGGCTGTAGTGAAACAAATGCATGGAAATTAACCCAAAATTAAGGGAGGCCAAGCCTCTCCTGGTGTTTCAATGCAGGGAGACTGAGGCTGGCTACAGACAGAAACCCAGAGGAGGCAGGTGCAGCCAGAAAGGACAGAGAAATCCACACACTCCCTGCAAACAACTCTGCCAGCCCAAGAAACAATTCAGTGAGACCTTCACAACAAAGTGCTCCACCACATGACATTCAACAACCACTGATAAAACAACAATTCAGTCCAAGCCCAAAAGATTTCTCCTTGGCCCTCTCCACAAACAACGTCAAGCACGTTTGTCAGCAGTGAAAGCCACTGGGAAAATGGATGTCAGTCACATTTAGTAATTGTTTAATTCCCCATGAACAGAGGATGTAACCTCATAAACACAACCTGGCACCTTACCACACTGAACAGCAAAGCCTCTGCCTTCCTTTTGGTCTCGGCAGAAATTCAGGCTTGCAGTTTTTGCTTCAGTGGGCTCAGAAATTCACCTTTACTGCCCACGCCTGCTCCTGGTGATGCCAGGGATGACACCCTCTCCTCAGGAGACCAAAGCACCAGGAGCCAACAAGTCAGAGGTCAGCTCTACACATGGCAAACTCACATGATTTCAGTAAGCTCTACAAAGAGAGGTTTTTTTGGATGGTTTGGTTTTGGGGAGTATTTAAAGCTATTTCCTCAAAGTTTTTTGGGTTTTTTTGAGAGTCTTTTGCCTATGCATTTATTTCTATCTATGCATAAACTCTTTAAATTCAAACCAAGGAAGGGAATTAGTTCAAGGATCACTTTGGTTTTGTATCCCTGGGAAGAAAAACTTAAACTCTGGGGAATCCATGTCCTTCTGTTACACTATTGGGACTACTGATTTTTAAGTTTTTCTGAGACGTCCATAGGTCTCTGTTTAATCCTAGCAGGACAGTCCATCAAGACAAGGCTGGTGATACTTTTTAAATACTACAGTAGAAAATAAAAATGGAGAAATTTTTTTGCTTCAAAGAACTCTAAAGAAACTGCTGCTGTGTTCCGTTGTTTGAGGCTCCATTTCTACAAGTGCATGCACAAGCCTGGCCTTAATCATTGGCACCAACAAACTGCTAATACACCTGAACCTAGGAACTACAGAACTACAAAACTGGGCTTTTATCTTCCAGAATTCTTGCCTACTGTGCTGTGAACATTCTATGTAAGAACATGCAAAATAAAAATGCAAGTTCTTTGGGGGAAGATCAGTGTATTATGAACAGGTGTCTCCCTCTTGTCCTGGGAGACATNCTGGAGCAGCTCCTGCCCCTCCTGCCCTGCCCTGGGCCTTTGCAGAGCTGCTGCTCTCCCACATCCTCGCTCCTCTCCCCCGGCTGCAATTCCTCGGGGATTTCCTGCCCTTTGCTCAATGTTCCCCCGCGGTGCTGCCGCTGTCAGGGCCGGGCCCGGCCTCGGGCAGGGGCGGCTCCGTCCTGGAGCGGCTGGAATCGGCTCTGCCGGCACCAGTGCAACACACCCTTTCTAAAACTGAACTGCTTCAGTTTAGAGCAGCATCAACGCAGCCATCAGTATCAGCTGTGGAGTGTAGTCAGATTAATTGGGATACTGGCAAGTTTAAAAAAGTATTTTTCCTATACTACGAATTCCAATACTGAAATAGACCATTCATTAAATCACAGGGTTTATTGGTGTTTATGCCTTTAACTCCCTCATTTCATGTCATTCAGCTAGCTCAACATCCTGGCACAATGTTGCCATTTTAGATCATTTGTCAAATGAAATTATAAATTTAAAACCCAGTACATCCATTAATGCTTTTTAAAACCTTAAACCTGATATCAGAAATTTAGGGATGCAAAAACTGTAAGATTAACAGCTACCTAAGCTAAATTTAGTGAGACAAATTAGCTGCCATCCAGATCGATCAGTTTATTGCACACTTGTTAAGAAAATGCCAGTCCTTGGGCAAGCTCAGCCCTGACACAAGAAACGGGAATTTCAGAACATTTGTTGCCGTATCCAAAGCTGCCAAGTCTATTCATTTATTTGCAACCAAATGTTATGGAAAAATCTGTTTGCCATGAGTTAAAGGTTAACAAATCAAGGATGGCTGTTGATTCCTGTGGACACTGTGACTGGAAGAGGTGTCCTGTGAGCCAGCAGCTGCAGGAATTCCTCACTCCTGGCAGCAGCACAGAGCCCAGGACTCTGCTCGCTGTCCCACTCTGTCCCCAGGGCTCTGCAGGGACCCTGGAGCAGGAGGGGCTGCACAGAACTGGGGGGCACACCTGGAACAAGCCGGTGTCACCTCAGCATCAGGCCCTGCTCCAATGTCTCGGTTCACCCTTGGCCGTGGGGACAGAGGAAGCCCCTTTAGAGCCCCCAGCTCCCTGGGCACTCCTTGCCCACCTTTTCATGCCAACACTGGCAGCTTTTGATTATCTGGCTGGCTGGCAGGTTACACTGACAGAACTACGTTTTCCCATCTACACTTACAGCTCTTCAAAGAAGAGCAGGAATCCACAGTCTGTAACTGGCAATTCTGTCTGAGCTCTTGTGCACAAATCTACTACAGTCCAAACTGCTTTGATAAATGAAAGTTATTACCTCATTTCTTTGCCATTGCTGCACTGAACCATCAGAAGCAAAAGAAGGATTTATTGTGGATATTAAACTTGCACTGGCCTCTCCAAGCAAGTGATTTGTTAAGAGCAGCTGTCAGTTTGTTAACTTGTTTTCTCCAAGAGTGTAGTCATTAAGTCCAGGAATGAATGACCACAGAGATGATTAGCATACTAAAAAAGTGTATGTAAAATTCCAGAAGTGTATTTTGGAAAGTATATCTGCAGCTGCAGTGTGAGTTTAGTGTGAGCTCATAACTGCCTAGGAAAATCCCTGATTACATGGCTGCTCAGGTCTGCTTTTCCACCAGTCACAACCCAGACTGCACACTGTGGGCTTGTGAAGCCCTGACATAACAGCTACATCACTCTTCCCCTCCTCCCCAGATTTAATTCCAAGGCTTGTTAAACCACCTATGAAGAATGTTCTGCTGCAGAGCAAGCGTGTCTCATTTCTGACACTTCCCTTGACATGACTTCAGATCAACTTCTGCCTTTATACAATTCCTTGCCCCTCCTGACACCTCAATTCTGAGCAGTCAGCTGTACCCCAGATCTCTAACACATCAGCTGCTAGATTTCTACCCTGGTCATCAGCTCTCCTACAGATCTGGTGTCTGTACCCAGAAAAAGACATTACGAGATGTATATACTCAAAGTTGCCACGAAGGTTGGCTGAGCCAGGAGCACAGCATCACAGCAGCCCTTGGCGGGGGTGGAGATATGTTCACACCCTCACAGAGTGTTTAACCAAACTAGAGACTGAACAAACATTCCATGGAGCACAGCAAAAGACCATCAACAGAAATGGTACTAGAAAGAGAAGGAGCTCCCAGAGACTCCCTGCTGGACTTCAGCACATGGCCAGTCCTCCTCACATCTTTAACCAGTCCACTTCCCTGAGCTTGACCACATCAGTGAGAACATCATCCCTGGACACAGGCCAGGCAAGCCTCCAGCACTGCACAGCAACAGAGCTGTCAGAGGCTCCCTGGGTAACTCATACACCAGCAAACACAGACATCAGCACCAGCAGAAGATCACACAGGCATTTTCTGATGTGTTCAGTGACACGGCTCCAGACTTGAGACCAAATGCAATGCATTTTAACTAGCAGAGGTATCAGCATCAACTTATTTTTCAGTCTGCTGGTACTTGTAAGAGTTCCCTGTAGTAGCCTGTGCATTACAAGAAGTTCAGTTTGGGACCTGTACATCAGATCCTATAATGCTCTTTTGGCTATGCTAGTACAGGCTGCTACTTCATACAGACTTCACCAGGCAGTCAGAATTAGAAAAAAGACTGATAAATGTCATGCTGATCATGGCAGATATTTAACCCTTTTGGCCAAGCTTTGCCCTCAGACACAGGTGGAATTCAGCCTGTGCCTGATGCCATCCTTATGTAACCTAAAGGCAGAGGTTTAGCATGAATGCAAGAAAAATGGTCCCACATGGCCCCTCAACTCCAGCAGGCAGCAGCTGTGTGAGCTGGGAGACTCCAGCTACCACAGACTGAGCACCATGGCCCAGGGATGAGCTGCAGCTTTACTGTCTTACAGCCACACCGTATCTCCAGGATAACTGCTACATGCTGCCTACAGTAGGAAACAACCCAGCCCTGTCATCAAGAGTTATGGTAAAGCTAAAATTAACAACTAACACATGGCACAGATGACTCCCTCCCTGCCTGCCTCTGCAGTTCTGGGAAAAGGGTGGATGAATGTCATACTGGGCCTCTGCAAAATCCCCTTTTCTTCTCTCAAACAGGAAAACCATTTCTGCACAAGCCCCAAACAAGATTCTCCACACCTGCAGCCTATCCATGGCACAGGGGCAGGCAAATGAACTCACACTGCCATGGAGCAGGGAGAACAAACAAGGAGGGAAGCCTCAGCTCCAAACAAGAAGCCGAACTGCAGCAAGAGCAAAGGGCTGTGGAGGGGCTGTGTCAGACACCTGCAGGTGCCCCTGGCAAGGGGAGGTGTTCCCACACTGCCTGCAGCCAGTGATCTCACACAGGGTGCTGCTACCACCTGTAAAATGTGTTCTGCTCAGAAGCCAGGTAAACAGTGAAGCCCCAGAGCTGCCCTGGGCCCAGGCAGTGGTGCCACTGCTGCTGCAGCACCTGCTGAGCTCCCAGCAGCTCCCCTGCATGGGCTGTGGCAGCTTGGATTGAAGAGGTGACCTCAGGGGAGAAAAATGCTCTTTCCTTCCAAAAACCACAGGAGGAGGGATCTTGCAACACACACGTCATCCCACAGGCACAGAGAGAAGACATGAGGCACCTGCACAGGGCAGAGCCAGGCAGAGGGAGGGAGCAGCCCAGGGAACCCTCCCAGCCTCGCCACCATGGGCAGCTCTCACTGCAGGGTGCTCATCTGTTACCTGACAGGTACCTGTCAAATGTACCAAGGATTCAGTATCTAACACAAAATGAAATCTGGTATGTACAAGTTATAAATAGATACAGCCTGGACACGATCAGCAGCAACATCCTGTGCTAGGAATGATGGAGGGACTGCCTGGCTAAGCTACCAGCACTGCCTCTGCCCCAGGCAAGAGCAGGAGACATCACAACTTGAATTAAGGTTAAAAATGACAGGCTAAGAAAAGTGAGAAATGCTCAAGTAAATGTTTTAGGCTCTCCTGCCAAGCCTCAGCCCATCCACACCTGGCACCCCAACACCCAAGAGCCATGAGGGAGCTGACACCATCCAGCAGCACAACCCCAACTCCAGCCTGGAAGTTCCCACTGCTCCCTGCAGTGCCTGTGCTGGAGTACACTGCACTGGAGGAACATGGGCCACAACACTTAACAAATCACAGCTTCAGCAAAGCAAGGCAAGAAGCAGCCTGGGAAACTTCTTGTTGTCAGTGTTAAACCTTGCTGAGATTTTCCCCAGCCTTACTTTCGTCCTCAAGGAACAAACAATAAACTATTTAGGCCGTTGAGATATGCATCTGCTGACTTTAAAAAGATCTCCATCACTTCAGTGCCTGTCTCCTACAGGAGGCTTTACTCAATTAATACACAGGAGGGATGCAAGAGTAGAACTTTACTCAGAAAAATCGAAATTTGAGATAATTTTTGTTTGGTTACAAATGCAGCAAAGTTCACATTCACTGGAAGTTTTGCAGAAGTGAAGCTCTAGGTTCTGGAAAACTTCCATTACTTCCACTCTGCCTGTTGCTTAACAAGGCTTGCGTGGGACAAAGCTGCTGGGAGAGGTCATGGCCACAAAGGAAGGCACTGGGAACAGTTCCAGGAATGACAGTGCTGCTCAGAGCACAGGAGCCAAGCTTTACCTGCCTGAGGGATCAGCGCTGCCAGCAGGACTCAGCCTATTCCTGCTTGCTCTGAGAGCAGCCATAGATGCTGTCTGTTCTGCTTTGCCCTTAACCCTCCCGGAGTTTCAAACACAGGGTGAGGTGATGGGCAAGTGCTTGGGAACACAGGAGGCCACAGAAACAATTCACAAACACCACCCTCCCTGAGTCCCTGTTTCAGCAGCTCTGAGCCCAGGGCATGTCTGTCCTGGTGAATCAAAGCAGCTGCAGGCCAGCAGTGCAGAGTGGAGATGCCACAGCAGCCAGCACCAGCCCCGATCAGCAGCTGCTGCAAACTGCAAGGCTTTTGTCACTGCTGAAGTAGATGCACCCCGTGGCTCAGTGAAAGCCCAAAGCCAGCACAGCAAATGCTTATTGCTCCATACAGTCTGTGAAATGACTGCTGTGAAGCATGAAATGACTGACACTGTCTGCAGGGCTCAGCCCACCCCTGTCTCTGCAGAGTCCCCTCTGCGGGGCCATCAGCACCCACACTCCTTTAGTTACACTGATGCTTCCTTTACAAACATTCATTCATTTCTGTGTCTTGATGTAGTGCATGGCAGTTCCAGGGTAATTTAAACTTCTTATTTGGCACTTAAGAGAAAAATCTTTTGCCACTGAGGCACTGAAGTGGAAGATGGAGGAGTTCTCGCGGCTGCTCCATGGGCTGTGCAACTTTGGGTTGCTTTGTCTGGTATTCAGAGCTCAGCTGACTGCTCAAGGCTCATGCTCACGTTGACAATCACAGCACAAGGAGACTTGCAAATAACTTCTGCAACCAAGGTACTAAGCAAAAATAAAGACAGAAAAAAATCCTGTTTCTACAAGTACCTTGTGATGACTGGGATTATCAAAGCAAGGAGACATACAGCTGGGGGTGGTAAGGGAGGTGCCATCACGACTGGCAATGAATAACTTGGAGGGAAGGTCTGAAAAACACATTCCCTGTCCTACTGCCCCTTCACTGCTGAACACCTGAGTGTCTTCTGTGGACATGAGCCCTCATACAGCCCAAAGGGACCAGGTGAACAAGGCCCTTCAGCTCAAACACACTTATTTTGCCTGGAGCACAGTGAGTGCAATTACATTTATAATTCAGCCAGTTGAGGAGAGTGGAATTTCCAGCAGTGTAGAAGCAATCAGAGGAGGATAGGCTAAAAAAACTGGAGCTGGTACAACTGCTGGCAGAGGAGGACACAGCACCACAGCCAGAGTCTCAGCGAGCCCAGCACACACACAGGCCCAGAGCCAGCAGAACTGAGCCATGCTCCTGCAGCTCCTGGTTGCAGTCCAGACTCAGCAAATACCAACATCCAAAGCTCCACAGTGCTCCTGGGAAAATTCCCTGTTAGGAAGTCGGTGTGAAGCACCAGGGGCATTCAGCCCAGCTCTACACTTGAATTGACAAGGAAGAGGGCAGACCTTCACACTGCACATCCCAATAATAATGGGCAACAGAAGTGGCAGTTCACAGAGGGTGACAGAGGAGATTTTCCAAAAAAAAATTTACTTGGTTGTTAATTATCATGGATACTGCAATTTATACCAGTTACTGGTTATACCAGCTGGGGATCACCTGAGCTCTGGGGCAAGGATGGTTGCCCATGCCATTACTCCAGACTTTGGCACAATGCAGGTCAGACTGTAGACCTTTGATGTTTTATTTAAGCTTTTATTAAGCTTTATTTTCCAGTGACAGGTTTACAGACATTGAGACAGTTTTATTACAGCAAATAAACAATAAACTAAATATTTAGAGCTCATATAGCCATTGTCTTTCTTTTCTGCTGATGCCACACATTAATCTACACACTGCAGACTTTTTCTACGTAAGTGACAGTGTTCACAGTACAGAACCAGTGAGAAAACCTACTGCACCAGCCCCCTTTTCCAGTTTTGATGTTCTTATTTACCTTTAGTTTGTCTTGGCTCCTTTCCATATTAAATGTGAGTCACTGACACCTCTGTGGCCTTCAGAGAAAAAACCCTCTGAGATGACATGGAAAAGTCAGAATCAATTAAAATACTTCAGCTTACAGAAATCCGTGCGACCAGGTAACAACAGTGATACCAAAAGCACCAATGATGCAGCCCCAACTACCCTGAACTCCACAGCACGTCAGAGCTGCAAACATCAGCTGCACTGACGTCAAGCTGGAGACTTTTCATTACATTCTCCTGTCACTGCACGTACGAGTCATCACTCTAACATATGGCAGAAAAAGGTCATATATTACAGCTGCCTTCCTTGACATATTTAAAATGGGTTCATGATTAAACAAGGAGACTCGTCTAAAAGTTTCCAGGTGCACTTTCCTATTTTCTTAGATAACGGTCTATTTCCAGCATGACAGTCTGGAACAGGCACGGAATTACGTAACCACGTTTGTAACCAAACTCAGCAGCTCCTTCCACAAGCAGCTCCCAGCCCCACATGGACACGACAGCCCCACAGTTCCAGCACCCACCCCACAAATGTGCTGGCACCTCTCCACAGTTCACACTCGCCCCAGGGAGGTGCTTCAGTATTCCCAGAAGCATAAATAGGTTTGCTCAAACACAACCATGCATATAGGTAGGTATTATACCAAGCTAATATTTAGAAAGACTGAACTATTCACTTAAGGAAAGCTGGAAGTGGCTTAAAAATATCTGTCACCTCGACCCTCTGAACCAGTTTTTTTCAGCCACCTCAAGTCCAGTGACTCAAGGAAGCTTTGAGAACATCAGAAGGAGGAATGTACTTTGCTGTAAGGTACAAGAATGACCATTTCAGGAAGTAATTTGCCCTAGGTTTCTCCCACCTTTAGTCATGAAGGACTTTAGTTCTCAAGTACCTGGCAAGCCTCAGCTTCCTCACCTTGGTGACAGTGAGAAGCTGTCTCCTCTGCAGCTGTAAGGCTGGGCCCAGGGAGGTACTCAGAGCAGACAGCCACACTCCTCCACTCAGACAGGAAGATGCTCAGACTGTAAGAAAAGCCTGTCCTGATCTAGCAAGTTGAAAACCCTTGAGACAGCTGGTCAAATACAGCTCCAACGACATGTAAACAGGATATTCTAAGTTTGCCTCCTCTACCTTTGGGAAACAGCAGCACTAAATGCTGGGTTCATTTCCTGCCTGTGAATTTAACTGGGGGGAAAAGTAAAAGTTAGAAAATCACCATGCTGCCCATGTGTTCAGCTGCTCTCCAAGGCAGACCTAAGGTGGACAAAGGGGGTGTTCCAGGCTTTTGTCAGACTCCTGTCTGCAATGATTCCTGCAAGAGGGCAACTCTGAGCTTCCCACAGCCACGAGAGGACCTGAGCTCTATTCTCACTTCAGGGACTGGCTCCCCCACAGCACCACCAGACCTGCAGGAGTGGGCAGGTCTCCCTCTGACTGACACTGAACCTTCCACTGACACGGGCAGCAGCACAGGAGGCCACCTTCCAACACCTGAATAAATCCAGCTTAGCACCACAGAAAAAGATGCCACACAGTGTAAAGTACTGAGAGTTAACTTCATCTTGGCGGGATTTCTGCTGGGTCAGGTATCTTCTGTCCAGGCTGCTTTGACTTTTTGCTGGATCAGGTATTGTCAGTCCTGGATCAGGTAACAGTCTGTTCTCCACCAGCTGGAATGAACTCCAGGGTATGTGGTCTGCCTGGATAATTCGACACAAATGTGAACACACACTTGATCCACATCCAAATAACATCAATGAACGATCCAGAAATGCACAAATATTACACTCCAGACCATCTCTCTCCCCTACTTTGACCTAGACTGTCATCCTGACATGAAACAGGAGCAAAGTGGGTATAAAAGGGCAGAAATTAGGGGGGAAAAAAAAAAAAAAGGAAAAAGAAAGAAACTCATGGTGCTAGTTTTCTGTGATGAAAAAGGTGTGAAATGGGTATGGTCACAACACCCAGCTAAGAAGCACATGTTAAACCTTCTTATGCCCTCAGTTACAAAGCTCTCTCCCAGACAGTGACAAACCAGCAGCCAGAGCTGCCAGACTGTGTCTAAAACACTTTTTTTTGCCACCCACCCTTTTCTGTTCTTGCAGACAGAGCAGTGACACAAGTGCCTGGCTGCTCAGGAAAACCTGGGCACTGAGGGAGAAACGTCCAAAACACTGCCTTAGATTGGAAAGGACCTGGCACAGAAGGCAGCCCCCACCTGTACCAGAGTTTTGGCATCATCTGCTCTCTTCACAACCTGCCCACTGCACCTGCAGCCAAAGCTTTGGCCCACAATCCCTGCAGAGAAACCTGCAGGCACTCAGCTGCTAAGCTGCTGCTAGTAAAGAACACCTGTCCTGCAAGAGCATTTGGCACTGAGATGCAAACAGGGAAACATCCCTGGCCTCAATGGCTCCTGTCAAAGAGCAATTTGCTGGAGGGGCAAAGGATTCCTCTCTGCTAATGATCCCTGTGCACAGTGCTGGCACTGGGGCCCAGCGAGTCCTGTCTTCACAAAACAGCTGCCACCCAGCCCTGCAGGACACAACCACACATCACAGGAGGCCTGTCCCCAGAACTACACTGGTGCCTTCTCCATGCTCACCCTACTCACCACCTCCATGCCAAGACAGACAGGCATCCTCTTCTCAGGATGAGTTTTGGAAGATGGACTCTGTTTCTTATAAGCTGGATGCCAGACTCAAGTCAAAGTGAGGAACAAGACACGAGATGCTCTTCTCTCCCACTCCTGACACCTCACCACCCAAATATCTCTTATTTAGTAACTCATCAGCTCCATCGCCCACAGTCATAAGACAGCAAAAGGAGTTGTGGCTAAATTTCTAGCAACTCTTGCAAAAATACAACTAAAACACAGTTGAAGAGCAAATTCTCCTGGTATAATTATTCTTTAAAAATCTTTCTAGAAATGGCAAAAATCACCTCCTCAACAACTGCATAACCAGGGAAAGAGTGAGCAGATAGAAAGGATTAGGAAGGTAATTTTTCACTTTTTTAGGTACAGTAAACATCTCAAAATAGATGTGATCTTATGAATTTCACCAGCCAAACCTCCCTTCTCCATTTTGAAAGGTTACATGACGTGGTGAAATGTTAGTTAATTTATGTGTTAGAGGACTGGCAAAAAAATAACAGAAACCTGTAACCTTTTCATAATTATAAGTCAACACTTAAGTGATATGAGAAGCCTCTATTCATAGCCACTAAAAGGAGCATTCATTCCTCTTGACATCATCCCTTTACCGTTACGTCTTGATGCAATTTTCAACAGCAGGTGAAACCACTAAAAATTGGAAACAGTGTGAGAAATTTTCCTCTCTCTGGTTTTAATTAAAACACTCAGGAAAACGGAGAAGTGATAAAGAGAGGCAACCCTTTCCACCTCAGCTGCTGCCTGTGAACCCGTCCTTGGAGAGCCCAGTGCAAACCTCACCTGCAATGTCAGGGGTATTTTCCCTACTGCTAAAGCAGTGGTTCAGATCAGGATCATGGCAAAAGCAATAAAAGATAATTCACATCTGTTATGAACTTATGTGGCAGCTGTTTGGTGCCCTTTTAGGTTCCAGGGGATCCACCTGAGAAGTGGCACTGGCAGGGCTGCCTTTGGGAAGCCTGGATGAGAGCTGAGCTCCCCACAGGCTCCCATCCCAGAGGGACCTTCCACCCAGGCACGGGCTGGGAGCTGCAGTGTCCCACCCAGCACACCCACACACACCAGAAGCTGACACACCCCACTCCCAGCCCTGGTTCAGACCCAGCTTTTGTGGGCAAAGTGCCCAGATGCTGAGGCTGGACCAAGCACGTGGGCACCCAGGACACGCATCCAGCTCCAGTGTCCCCACGATCCAGGACAGTCAGCCTGAACTCCTGCTCGAGTTGCTGTTGGGTTTCCTTTGCCCAACACTCACCCTGGGCCCCAGAGGGCCTCTCTGCAGAGCTGCTTCCAGCCAGGTGGGCTCCCAGCTCTGGATGAGGCTGTGGCTCCCCAGATGAGGGATGTGACTTTTCCCTGTGTTGAATTCATGAGGTTCCCATTTCCACATTTCTGCATCCTGTCAGGGTCCTGCTGAGCACCACCACGTCCATGCAGCCTATCAAGCATTCCTCCATGGTGGGACAATCCACAGACTGGGCTAGAGGGGTACTCTGTCCCATCACCCCAGTCATTAATGAAGATGTCAAACCCTACTGACTCCAGAACTGGCTCCAGCACAGACTTCTGAGGTGCACCACTAGTGACTGGCTCCAACTCAGCCTCATCCTGCTGGTCACACCTGAGCTCAGCCAGTTTTCAGTCCATCTCAGTCTCTACTTCACCAGTTTGTGCAGAGGGATGTTATGGGTGACAGCATCAAAAGCTTTATGAGACCAAGCACCACTGCTCTCCCCTAATTCCCCAAGTTTTTCATCACAGAAGGCCAAACCAGCATCCCTGCTTCACATTTTCCCTGGTCTTCCTTTCTCTCACATATCTGCAGAAGCACTTCTTGACTTCCCTGTCTTTCCCCAGGGCCAGCTCCAGATGAGCCTTGTGTCTCCTGACATTCCCCTCAGGTCACCTGTCCCTGCTTCCACCCCTTAGATATTCCACATACCCTTTCCATTTCTTTCTTCAGAACCCCTTGCTCATCCATACAGGCCTCTTCCTGCATGTCAGGATGGACCATTCCTGAACCTGGAGACTGCGAGTCTTTCCTGACCCCTTTTCACCTCTCCCTACCTACTTTAGAACTCCTGTAAGTCCAAAAATACAGAATTTATATAAAAAATATTTGAAGTCAGTTCAGTCTACAGAAATGCTCTGCCCTGTTGTAGGTACTGGCAGAGTCTGGCCTTCAGCTTCCAAGTAAATCTCACCCTGTCTAAATTCACAGCAAAATGACATGGCTAAGTAAAGAGCTACCTGTGAATATTTACACATTAAATGCCTACTTAGAGATTTAACTCCCCACTGGATTCACTTTGGACTTAAAAATAAGCATAAATGCATTTCTGAGTCTGACCTTTGATCAAAACATTCAAGATCAGTGTGTAAATCACTCAGTTGGGATTTTTCCTTCTCATGTGTTAAATCATTGCAGCACAACCTAATGCAAACATTCCCTTAATTGCACAAAAGCCCTTTTGGAATCTCTCCTTTCACTGTATTCACCAAGAAATAGGTTCCTCAATGCTCCCTTAAAAAAACCCAACAAAGCAACTAACAAAACCCACAAAACTTATCTTTTGAAAACTAGCTAAAAGAATTAGTTTAGTTGTTGGGGGTTTTGAAAATTTATTTCTGCTTAAAAAAAAAAAAAAATACTAGAGCCTTTGTTTGCAGATGAATGTAACCTCTTCTGTAATTATATCCATGAAAATAAGGGCAGCTTTAACCAAATCAATGATGAAACTCTCCACTGTGCTTTCTCTGTAAGGTTAAGAGTGAAGTACTGAGTTGGTACTGAGCTGGTGCCTGCACATCCCTTGCTTCTCCCACTGGTGCCTTTGACAGATGAAGGATTTTATAATTTCTCCAGAGGAGCTAATTGTCCCTCTTAGAGAAGGAATCATTGTTGATCCTCAATTAAAACAGACTGTGCTTCACTCTAGTACCAGTCACGAAACATCATCTGTGGTTGTCTTCCACCACAGCAAGAGATGTTTCTGTAGGGAAAAAAAAAAAAAAAA
>VXBB01019604.1:33386-45564 GCA_013399915.1 Illadopsis cleaveri | reverse complement strand
TTTTCTTTGGGGCAACCTCTGTGGATCACCTCTTTCTGGGCTGGTTCTTCACAGGCCTGGACTCCTCCCAGGTGGGAAAGAGGGGCTGAGAAAGCCTTTTCCCAAAAGAGCCACCATCAGTTTGCTCTTACACAGCATGCAAGGCTGTTTCAGCCTGACCCAAGCTATCCTTGCTCTTTTTACATTTTCTTAAGAGGTCAGGGAGGTTTTTTGGGTTTGCTTTTTTAAAAGGTGTGGTCTGACACTCCAGTCATTCTACCCCCATGTGGAACTGCCCCACTGCTCTCAAGCAATGTGGGATTTGGCTTAGTGAATTGCCACATCTCCACTCTGCCAGAAATTCCTGCAAGGGGCAAACCTCATCCCTGCTATGCTCAAAGCCTCAGGCCCAAACCTGCCATGGATTTGGGTTCCTCCCTCTCTCTGGTAGTGACCAACTGCAGGTGCTGCTGGTGTGGCTGCATGTTGCCCTCAGTTTTCTTCATTTTGAGTGTTTAGAATCTTGCAAGTAGATTCTCACACAGCCTAAACATAAACAATGTATATTTTTAGATTGTTTTTCATATTTCTCCTCTGAGAGGAGAATTGGTTGATGGTGGTGTTCACCATCCAGGTTGAAGAGGTGGTGACCTAAATAACCAATCTCTTGCCTTTGTACAAACTGTATATAAGATAAAGTCAAATGAAGAAGAATAGAGAATATAGAAGAAGATTGTAAAATAAAGTATCATTAGCTTTCCCTTCACCTGCTGCCTGCCTCATTTCTTCTGCGGGTCCAATAGTCCTACATATGGACCCAAGTGTGGCATTCTGCTACAGCTGCACCACTCTCCTTGGACAGGCAACACCTCCCAGCACTGTCACTCTCACCCCCTGGCACAGGAATGTCTCCCTCAAAACCAACAGACAGAAAGACTGGGAGATTCTCTTTCCAGGCAAAGGAAAACAAGCTTTTTTCCTAATTGTTTGTGAAACAGCATCTGAGTCTAGCACTTGAGTGTAGCATTTTGGTGACTGCCAAGATTTCATAAAAAGACATTAAATAAGAATAGGCTGGACCTATTATTTTGCTGGAAAAAAAAAAAAAGGCAACCAAAGGAAGACAATGGCAAGAGTTGTGAGCCCCAGCACCTCACTCAGCACAGGCAGCACCAGGATGATCTCCAGAACCACCTGCAGCTCATGTGCATCACCCCTGCCTGTGCTGAACATCCCCTCTAGGCTTAGCTCTGGATTCCTTTAAGGACCCCTGTTCTGGGCAGAAGGTAAGAAGGAGAAGAAAAGCAGAGGATGCACAGCTCACACTGGACACACATCACACTCATCCTCCACCCTGCCCTGAGAGTGGAGCAATCTGGGAGTTCTGTGCCCAGCAGTGACTTCGTACAAGCTGAAAGGAGTCAGCAGGACACAGAGCATCCCAGCCCTCTCCCACACCACTGACTCCACCTGCTCGTGGTCACCAATTTCCTGCAAATTATCTGCCAAAATACCAGGTTCCCAGGCAAACAGCACATGGCTTTTACAGCCCAACACAAAGCAGTCATACATGTGACCATTCCATGGTGGGCACGGCCTGGGAGGTGCTGGGGCTGCTGGACAAGCCAGGCAGAGAAACAGGCCCAGGGAAAAGCACTGGGGTTAATTCACTTATTCCCTGATCTCTGTGGTGTAATAAGACCAACTCGAGATGAGTCCCAGCTGTCAGAAACAAGTCAGCCATGGCCCCACGACCTAAACAGGTCTGTCATTCATGAGGCAGCACTGGGTTTATCAGATGTGCTCCATCTTCTAAATAAAACTGCAAGAATTCTAAATGCTTTGCATGAATTTTATTTTGAGATGTCTTGAAGGATTTTTCCCCCCAGAGCCAAGCCACAAAGGTCTGCACCCAAGTCATGGGAGTTTCCAACAGAGCAAGTGCATCACTTGCTCTGCATCACTGCAGCTTTGCAGGGCTGCACTGCCCAGGCCCAGCCCTGCTCCAGTCAGAACAGGTACAACAAGCCAGGAGACTTTCCAAGACGACCAGCTACTGACCTACACTTCAAAAACATTATATGCTTATTTCTGAAACCAGCTCCAAATATGGACTCTAACACACTTGACTGGTGTGCAGGTCTGTTTTCTATTGAGTGTTTAGGTTTGGGAGAAGTGGCTTTGATTAAAAATGGGCACCCCACCAACTGCAGAGAATTTTCACATAACTGCCTGGCAAAAACAAACAAACAAAAATAGAGCTGCAACAGTTATTGCCATTCATCAAAACTTCTGCCTTGTTCCCTGAGGAACTGCCTGTTTGCCCCACACACACAGAATGAGAATGCACCTACACCTGGGATGCTCAAGGTTAAGAGCAACTGCCACAACACAGAGAATCCAAGATTTTACCAGTTACAGCTCCTTTCACTGCCTACCATACCATTGTTTTGTCTTAGCTGATACTGCACTCCGGCATCTTTTCCTTCTTCCCTTTTTCTTTAAACAAACCCAAAAATCAACTTTTCCTTTGAACCAGCACAGGTGAGAACATTCACAGACATTGGTCTGATCCTGCTGCATTCCATGCTGGTGACAAGAGCAGGCAGGGCAGCAGGGAGCAGCACATGGCCAGGGTTAACACACTTTTGTGAGCAGAGGAAACCACAGATAAGTGACACAGTTTATTCACTATCCTCTCACTCAGACCCACTCTGTCAGTGATTATTATCCCATTATTCAATATTTGACCCAAACAAATGGATTTAGCAGGAATTTCACACCAGCAAAACAGAAAACCAAGATCCTGCCCTAACTCTAATGCTACTGAAGGCAATGTCGTATCCACAAGGCCAAGGAAACAGAACCAGCCACAGCAGCAGAGCCCTTGGTTGTCTCACTTCAGCCAAGTCCATGTTTGATTTATCACAGTCACTGTCATACTTCTCCCACCTGGTTAGAAATCCTTTCCTACCAAAGGTTTCCAATCCACACACACACACACTGCAGTTTTGCCCTTGCCAGAGACACACACAAAAAGGAGCCTCAAATTACTGGCATGAAAATTTGGGACACCCATGAACTGTGTTTCACAGCACCTGACCCAGGCACAGACCCATTCAGGGCTGGCCCCACCTGATGCCCCCCTGGGGACAGTGCCAGCACAGAGGGACACTGAGACAGTGCAGCAGGACCACCCACCCCAGCCCAGGAGCCTCACCCTGGCATCCCTGCACGCCTGGAGACGAGCTGCAGCACAGGGGAAAGGTTTGTGCCATGACCACCAGAACAAAAGGGTATTTCCCATGCCTGGGAGAGGCCACAGGCTCTCCACAGACCACAGGAAATATGATCCAAGCTAGCTGAAGCATCTAAACATGCCCAATTGTCAAACTGCATTTAGGAACGGCTTTTTGTTTCTCTTTATTTTAACTTTGAAAATTTCTAATTTTTTCAAGTGACCACATTAAAGGAAGAAAACATCTTGTTTTCTCTCTCCAGGAGTTCTGAGGTGTCAGCAGTGAAACAGTTCACCAATTAAATAAATGTCTGGATGGCTGGGAAACAATGAAAGTCCCTAGCAGTTCTTCCACAATAGCCACCTACTTTTCTGAAAAACTATAAATACATTCTGAACTCAAACAAGCTTTGTTCAGCCAAATTCTTAAAAGAGGAATATTACATACAAGACATGACCTTTGGTAACCTATGAAATGCCTCCTGGTTGTCCATTTGATCCGCTCCCTATTTCATGACAATCTGTGATATTAACATTGTTTACATTTGCACCCTGCCTTCCCTGCACTTCTCCCCACATTCCCAAACACACGTTAACCCTCACAGGACACCAAATGCATTCCACTGCTGCTGCCTGCAATTAAAGACTTTACAATTAAGGCTGCAATTGGGGGAGATGATTAAGTATTTGTGCTGTTATTCCAACCCAGTCATATCCCTCTTTCAAAGTCATTTGATTTCTCATCCTTGGCACGTGAGGAACTCAATTCTCTGCTGGGGAGCTCAGCCCCCAAAAGCCCATCAGGGGCTCCCTGAGCCCACCTGCACAAGGGCCCCAGGGCAGCTCAGCCCAGGTGGGCAGCACCAACCAGCCCAAGATGGTTTTGTCACCAGGCAGAGCTGCCACTGGAGCCCCTTCCCCAGCACAGGGGGGTGGGACAGTGGCCCTTGTGCCCACCCCAGCCACACAGAACTGAGGCTCAAACCCCACTGCCTACAGCTTTTCATGCACAGCCTGCCAATAAGAACTCTTCCAGCATCTAAAACTTGGAAATAGGTGTCACTAGCAATAAATCCTTACCCCCCCAGCTGAGCCCCCCTGTGTAAGCCTTTCCATGTTTATGTGCATGGTGGTTCTCAGCTGAGCATTAAATGAGTATTTGTGCTCTGGAGTGCTGGGGTTTTTTCCTTAATGAGTCATAGGCCTTTTCTTAAAAGTTTGCTGGAACACATAAATGTGACATTAGAGATTTAGTAAAAACTGCTCCAAAAAACAAGGAATGAAGTTTCAGACAATGTGAAATACTCCAGCTGGAAGAGATACAGGACTTGCTTGGCTGCTTTTTTGTGCTTGGTCTCAGCACAGTAACAACCAAGGCCATGCTGACAAGGAGCTAAAACAACCCAGTGAGGTTAATAAGAAGAGATAACACATACCACAGAATGGAACTATCTGCTCTAGTGTAGAAAAAGAGGAGAAAATCCACTTCCAGAGACAGTACCCACACAGGCACATTGAAAAATCGCATAAAAATCCAGCCATACACCACGTTTATTGGTTGATCATTAGCACATTTGCTAATTTTGTTCAGAGCTGAAGGCCAATAAGCCAGCAGGAATCCTGCTGCCAGCCTCAGGAGCTGTCACACCCCTGGAGCAGCTCCAAGCAATGCCACATCACAACCCCAGGTACCATGGTCCTGTCAGGACTTGAACCTTTCAGGCAGCTGAACACAGCCCTCCAAAGTCAGCCTTTCCAAGCTCATATGAAAACTTACAGACATCAGGCACAGTCCTGCATCCCATCCTGCTGGCTGCTTCAGTTTTGCTTTATTTCACACATCCCCATCCCTGTCACAGAGGAGGCACTTTGTCCAGCAGGGGCACAAAAATCAACCACCACATCACACTCAAAGACACTCAGTTTCTCCAGCCACAGAACATGGAATTATTTTGGACACAACCAACCAGACTCTGCCAACGTGCTGTGAGATGCTGTCCTGAGATATTTGGGACATATGATGTAGGTAGAAGGCCAAGCCTAGAGCTTATTAAATGTCTGCATAAATGTCCTGATCTCAGTAAAACTGTTTGGCTTATCACTGTTTGTTTATTTTCTTTCTATTGCTAAACAATCCTATTATATACATGAAAATTACTTTGACAAGTTTGGGACATTTTTTTAATAATCATTTTAGCATTTTTAAAAAAGAATCACTTTAGGATTAGGCAAATTCTCTTCCTTTGAGAGTGTTTTCTAAGCACCCAATATCCACACAGCTAAGAGAAATTTACATCCTAATTTATTAACTATGGATATGAAGGATTTCAGCCTAGACCTGCTGCCATGAAGCCATCCATGGTAACACACAAACTTGTACCATTTACACATTTTAGATGTAAAAATTATACAATTTCAGGGATGCTTTCCACTGAAAAAAAATCAATTTCAATCACATTATAAAAACAGCTACTTTGATAGTTACCTGTTCCTTCACAGCAGGGTAGCATTTCTATTCTGCAAACTACAGTGTCCACTGAACCCACTAAAGTAATTAAACTGGGATTTACTCCCAATTCACACATCCCATGTATGAACCTCCAGTGGGTGACTGCACCTCAAACAGGACATTCACACCCAAAAATCTCTGTGGAAGATCCAGCATGGAGATGAGGGAACCAACTGCCCATATGAGTTCAGCTCTGGTACAGAACCATTTCTGACTTTCAGTCTTGCTTAGGATGTCTCCCTGAGCCACCTGAGAGAGCAGAGCTGACTGGATTGGGCTTTTTTTGGGGTGAGGGGGTAGGCAAAGGGGGAAGGGTATATTTAAAAGCCTGATGTTATTTCTGGGATTTATCCTTGAGGAAAGCCACACAGCCTTGGCCTGGAGCTTGTGACAGCCCTAAAAGCTGAGCAGAAGCACTGAATTGCTCAGTGCTTCTCACAGCATTCCCACCCCAAACCCAACTGCAGCACAGGCTCTGCTCAGCCCCTGCAAACTTTCCCTCCCCTTGGCTGCACAGCCCAGCCCAAAGGTACACACAGAACACCTCCCAAAGCCTGGGCAGCAGAGGAGGGGCACAAACCAGGTGACAGCACAGCAGTGCTTGTGCCTGCACCGACTCCTGTCCTGCAGACACAAACCTCTGCACTGGAAACCTCACCTTGCTACCTCTAATCAAACACATGGCAGTTCTTTGGAAGAATGTTCTTCTTCTTTCCCCTTTACACCTGGTGCTTTTACAACAGAGTAAAAGCACGTGCCATAAAAAGAAACAAATAAAACATTTGCTATGAAACAATACCCCATCCACAGTCAAGTGTCATGCAACTGAAGATAACAGAACGTTTGTCCCCATTCATAACACTGGCTTCTGTCCAAGTTACTGCCACCCAAATTCCCATCTCATGTTTATTGTACAGGAACCTAGTACTCAATAAAATAAAACCACACATATTCCACAGCTCTCCCCTGCTGTTATTGTACCACTTCCCAACTTCAAGCAGAGTCATAAGGATGTGCCTGGCTAGCAGGGACTGCAAAAAGCCATCTCAGGAGCATCCCTCAGCACATTTCACACCACAGACAAGACTCCTTTTCCCCAGCTCTGTAGACTGGTGTTACCCTGTGATTTTTTCACGTTAATTCCTTCTACTTTCTCTCCCCCCACCTTCCTACTCCTTCCTCCCCTTTGGATGATGCTCCAGCTACAGACTTTCTCCATCACGCTTTACCATGATTTCCTTGCCTCATTCAGGGGACAGGCTCCTGGTAGCTGTGAGTCCCAAGGATGCTGCTGCTTCACAGGTACCCCAGCACCTCCCACTGCAGCTCCCCCCTGAACACACACCTGCCTTGCCTGACCCCTTTTTGAGGGCTTTCTTGCTCCATGGCTAGAAAAGCCTGACCACTCTCAAATTAGTTTCAGCAATGTATTTTCCAGCTGTAACAGGGAGATTAGAAAAAAAACAGAACTCTGAGATATATGGCCTGTTTGAACACTTTAGGAGACCCCACCACGTGAGTTTATTTCTATTTAAGTGCTTGCCTATCAAAGGCAATTTTTTCCCAGGACAACCTCAACTGCAAATGCTGAAGGACATCAGCTGCTTACCAACACTCAGTGAATTTCTAAGCCCAGCAAAAGAGAAATATAAAGTAATTACCAAACAATAAATCTTTGTTTATCCCCCCCAACAATATGATGTATTAATCATTACCTCTACTTTGATGGAAACAGGAATGATCTAATATTTCATAAAGAAACCTTGAGGAACTCCTAAAACTGAAAACAACTCCACAGCAAATCTCTCAAGTGTTCTGGTCACCAACTGCAAGCTCATCTAAATTTCATTCAAATTTTGAAATTTCATCTCTATGCAATACAGCTTTTAGAGACTCACCACTGTTACCTGTCTTAACTTTGATCTCACTTGCATAAAGACCCATCACATCAACCTGCACACACAGAACAAGCACAAACATACAACTCTGAACTCATGAGCATATTGCAGGGCTCAAATCCAGATTTACATGGATGACTACACACATGAAGGGCAGAGAGGGCCTGGATGGGTCTAGAGATTTATTTCTTCCCTTCACCTGGTCTTCCCTTACCTACCAGGCCAAAGGCTTTTCAACACCATGTTATCAGCACTATTTCTTGGTGGTGCTCCAAAACACATGTGCTGGTACTGCAGGATTGCTTTCTGGAAAGAGAGAGCTCTCAAAAGTCAAGGCTGCTCACCAGGGTAGGCAAGGGCTGTGCTAGACTGAGGACTGCATTATTAACAGAATCCAGACCTTGTGTCTCATCCTGAGACATTCCTGCTTCCCTTGGCAAACCTCCTTCAGGTCCCCAGGAATTCCAGTCCCCTGAATTCTGCAGGGTGAAGACCAACATGCCTGTGGAAGGCAGGGGAGGTGGCAGCTCTGTGACAGGATCACTTGTTTTCACTGAGGAGCAGCACACTTGCTATGAACTCACCCTGTTCTGCATCTCAGCTGTGAGGGGTGGGGAAGGCTCTGGGTGTGCAGAGATGGGCAAAAGCACCTTCACAAAGGGCACTCCCTACACAAGGGGAGCTGAAGGACAACAGCAGAGCTGCAGACTTGCTTGTCTCTCTAGACTTGGCACAGCCAGGAATCTGCACTCCCCACCTCCCCAGGATCAGGTGCCTCTTGCAGCTTTAGTAAAGGACAATGTGACAATTAAGTCACATCTGGGGCTGGATTCCACCACTGTGGCCAAGATGAGCAGAACCCTCACTGGGGGATGGCTGCAGCACAGCAGGGGCTGCCAGCAGTGTGTGACTGCTGCCTGCACCCCTCCATCCACCGTCCTGCCACTGCTCACAACAGCCAGCAGAAAGATCTGCTTCAAAAATAATGGCCAAATAACTGCTCACCATCTCCCTGCCTGGCAGGTGACAAGCCACAGCTTTACAGTCAGTCCCACCAGGATGCATGACTTGGATGGGTGTGCCAAAATACAACTTCAACCTTACACTTTTTTTTCAACAGCCAGACATCAGACTGAAGTGTTCTGCAAAGAAAATGGAATTTAAGACAGTGCCTGAGCTTATGACTTTCCAACACCCACAAATGTCCTGCTGATACCTTGGGATGAACATTCAATTTAAAAAAACATTCCTGAAACAACTTTTACCTCACCTTGTATAAATGTTCAGCTCAAAAGAGTTACAAAAATGAGCAAAAGTACTTTTTTTTTACCTCACTTCTCAACATCTGCCACCAAACTAAGCACGTTTACTGAACTGTCAATACCTTGACAGGGGGTCTCAGAGGGGTGAGGAGAAAGAAATTTGGGCAGGGAGTGCACAGGAAGCAGCTACAAGGGAACGAAGTCTCACAGCTTCACCCAATTCAGCTGCTGCCAAAGGAAGGGTCTCAGCTTCCTGCAGCTCTCTGTCTGCACCCTCTGCCTTGGGTCAGCTCCAGCCATCTCTTTGACAAGGATGAATTGGAGCAGATCAACAATCCAGCCCCAAACCACCCTCCCTTTTCTCCCTCCTTCTCTGCAGGCTTTGTTTTGGTCAGATCAGTGAGTGCAGGTGGCTGCAAGGTGTTGGTGGGAGCACTTGGAAGTGGAATGGTGCTGTCCCTCACCTGTGCAACTGGGCCGATGCAGAGCCTTCCTTTGGCAGCACTGGCATCTTTACTCAGATTAAACCAAGTGTAGGAGGGCATCTTCCTTCTCTCTACAGATGCACTGAAGCCTGGGAGGAGGGCAGGGAGGATGGAGAAGCTGAAGCAGTAAAGCAGAGCTCCCAGCACTGCTCAGGCCCTGCAGACCAGCTCTGAGCCCACCAGACCTGAGGGCTTGCACCCTGCTTGGCTTGGCTCCCCCAGAGCCTCTCTGGAGATCAGACCCTGCACTTCTCCCCACCCTGTATTTATCTGTCCCAGACTACAGGTCCCTCCTGAAGCAGGGCAGGGATGTGTGGGACAGCAGCCAGGGCCTGCCAGCACCCTTGGGAGAACACTCACAAACTGACCCACAACCAGGACGGAGGCAGGGTGGAGCTGTTCCTCCTCCAAGCAGAGCTGGCTAGTCCCTTGACCTCAGTTTCAAAATAGCACACTGCACAATTTTTAATTTTACTGGGGGTGTGGGGGGCAGACAACAACAACAACATGATGACAGGACACAGAGCACAGTAAATACCTGGTGTCCTCATATTGCTATTTACTCATTAGACAACTGAGATAATCTAATTAGGAAGCAGTAAAGCATCTCCTCTGTTCCCTCTACCTTGTTGAACCTATTGGCTCAACACTTCTGCTCTCCACAGACACCAAAGGACATCCACCACTGCTCTGGAGTGTGCCAGACACCAGTGCTAAGCAGACACTTCCCAGCTGCAGCACATATAAACTGCAATGAAAATCAATGAATTTTCCTTGCTTCCTTTTATTAACTTGTTTAAGACACTCTCAGGTTAAGTCAAACTAAAAACAGACTTTTCCCAATTCTGTTCTCACTCTCCTTGACTCTGACCCTGTGGTCAGCCCTGCCAGCCTCTCATGCACTGGCTCAGACAAAATTCAGTATTCACCTACATGGATTCTCTGAACCAAACACATGGGATCAAATCCACCAGGATTTATCAAAACCTCAACAACTCACAGAAATCAACTTTCTCTTTCAGAGCACCCCAGTTTTCTGGGTTTCATCTGCTTCCAGGGTGGAAGCCACAGCAGTGGTCCTTCGTGCTGCCACAGCAGGAGCCTCCAGAGCAGCCGAGAGGCTTCCCAGGCACAGGCTCGCTGCTCATCCTGCACTGGAGCATCTCCCGAGGCCTGGGGCCTGCTGCAACACATCACTGTGGAGCAGGGGCACTTGCAACAGCCAAACTCTGACAAATAAAAACTATCCACAACACAGATTCCCCACATTTGCTCCTGGAGCCCCTGATCAAACACCCAGCTTTCCCAGGCCACAGGAAACACCTCTGAGAGGCTCAGGACAGACAACTTGTGTCTTACTCTTCCATTTCATTCCTCAGTCTCTCACTGTATACCGTGGAAATGTTGAAGGTAACATTTCCTGCAGTTCTTGTGTTCTGAGCCCCATGCAGCTTCTGCACATCCTTCGGAGGGGGGCAGACATGCCCTCAGCAGGATCCCCACAGCAGCTGAGGAGTCGTGCCAGGTTGTCAGAATAAAACGAGGTGACAACACCGCAAAAGATACAGCGGGTGATCCATCAGCCCTAGAAGGATGAAGGAAGGCAGTAAGCACTGCATTTAGCCTCCTTTGTCTGGGCACAAAAGCTTGGAGAAGCTCTGCCACTGCAGCTTACAGGAAGGTTTTCCTGGTAGAGAGGCTGCTGCTCACTTAGCCACCGCCACTGACCGGCCCAGGTCTCTCTCCCAGAAAAGTGAAGGCAGCCCTGCACCTCCTTCCTTCCCTGCAGAGCACACCACAGCAGCGCCAGAAGCGGGCTGAGCCTCGCGATTGAATCAGCGGCCAGGGCAACACACGGCTCCATCCCCAGGAACGCACACAAAGCACGGAGGTGACCATTCCCTCCAGCCTGGATGGGGCTGGCTCATCCACACCCCTCACCTTCCCAGGCCTCTTCCTCCCTCCCCTGAGGAGCTCTGACATCGCTGCGGAGCCCTGGCTCTCGTTCGGGCAGGGAACGAAGGAGCCGCTCCCGAGGCCTGCCCGGCCCGGCCCTGCCCGCTCACCTGCACAGCACAGCCAGGGCAGGATGTGTAAGCTCCAGGATCAACTTTTCACAGGTGTATTTAGCCTTTGCCGCCCAGTACAAAGCAAGAAAGACACAGAGCCTAATCCTAACTAGTGTGGCTATAAAACACGTGTACTCATCGGCGTTTGGAGAAATTCCTTTTCTTCCACAAAGAAGCAACAAAAATTCAGGAGATGGCCAACAGGCCGATTTAACCTCAGCAAGGGCCGAGGGCTCCTCTCCTCCAAATTTCCCTCTGGTCCCAGGGAGGTCCCTGTGAGCAGAACTGACCCTGCGAGGCCTCTCGGGGCAGGAACAATGCTGGGCCCCCACAGGTACTCTGAACTAGCACAAAGATTTCATTGAACGAGACACTACGAACTGCTCCACCAGCCATACTTATCATCTACAAAAGTTACCACAGGCTGAGAGCAGGATCTCGAACACCACAGCCTCTGGAATGCTGGAGGTTAGCAGAGAAGCTTCAGCAGCCCATGAGGATGGGAGACAAACGAGTCACTGTAAGCCCCGACTGCACAAACAGCTCTCGTCACAACTTCAGACAAGTCTCCCATCCGCACGTGGAAAGAAAGGGAAGCATCACACATCCCGGCAAACCGCGTTAGGAAGA
The DNA here is from genome assembly GCA_013399915.1 of Illadopsis cleaveri. Classification (NCBI taxonomy): domain Eukaryota; kingdom Metazoa; phylum Chordata; class Aves; order Passeriformes; family Timaliidae; genus Illadopsis; species Illadopsis cleaveri. The sequence goes on along the minus strand of VXBB01019604.1, from coordinate 33,494 downwards.
GACGGGAGAGAGTTCACATACCGGGAGTGAACTATGGTGCAAGCACTTCGGACACCAGACGGTGTCTGTGGCCATGTGAAACTTCAGCAGGCACCTGGTCCGGAGCAG
>VXBB01019604.1:7067-31144 GCA_013399915.1 Illadopsis cleaveri | reverse complement strand
AAAGGCAGCTCTAAGACATATGATAAACATATTGTGGCCTAAAGCAATCAGTGAGCTGACGGGAGTGTAAAAAAGCAGCTACTGTGTGTGTAACTGCAAGAGCTTCATCTGTTGATCGGTGATGAAACACCCCAGCGCCGCTTGCTATTTACAGCTGTGTGCTCACGGGAAAGAGTGTCAGAAAACAACCCCTCAAAACGGCAGCTGAGCCAAGACCCCTGATACTAAACCGTAGCTGACAGCGTTTGTTTTGTTGTTGGTTTGGTGTCTTTTGGGTTTTTTTGTGTGACTGAGCTGCAGCGCCCTGACAATCATTTGTGTTTATGGCAGAAATGTTTACAAAGTCCTAACAACAGGTATCTGACCAGTGTCGTTACACTGCTGGGTGCTGAGCACCCTGTGAGGAGAGAAATATGGCTCAGGTTTGAGCTATAGGCACTCTGCTGTGCCAAGAACATTTTATTCTGCTATCAGACCTAATTAAACATTAAAAGCAACTGTGTACTCAAAAATGTCCCCAGCAGTGGAGGGCAATTGATTGGCAATCTGTTTTCTTTGGTGCAGGGGTGACAGAAAAAAAAAAAAGAATCCAACAAACCACGTAAACGTGCAGAGCATGACCTGAAAACCAAATCTGTTAGGCATGACAGAGGCAGTCCATGTCCCTGTGGACATACATAAGGAAACACCACCACTTTTGGGAGTTGAATACTCTTTTCTCTGTTCATGTCTTTCATTACACTTTTTGCCCATCTCCCAAACAAGCTGTTAGCACGTGTGGTACTTGTGGAACAAGTTCCATTTCCCCTGTAGCCCGCAGGTGTGTGATGGTGGAAGGCACCTTTGCAGCTGTGTGTCCTGGTGCAGTCCCTCACTGCTCCCACGGGGCACCAGCAGCAAACACTGCCCAGCAAATGTGCCCTGGCTGTGAGGGGCATCAAAGCAGCAGCTCAAGTCCCTGTCCCATTTAAGCCACAGACTCTGGGAAAGTTGTCAGCACAGACACAAACTGTGCTGTGAGCCACGTCACATGGACACATCCCTTCCACTAACAAAGAGAGGTTCCTCCCACAGAGCACATGGAGACCGCCTTTAACTTGAGGCTTCATCTGCTGCACCTGGGATGAAGTTTGTTTTTGGCAGTGGGCATCTCATGACCTGCTGCCCTCAAGTGTACTGCTGCAGAGAATTGCCCTTCAATCGTTCCTGGGGCCTGTATGAGGCTATTCTCTCCTGTTACTGACTTAGCACTGCTTAGTGTCAGTTTTTGTAGGGTCGTCTTCCTGGGAAACTGGGAGAGGCTCATGGACACCTTGGGAGGCTGGTCCATCAGAGCACTTGTCAAGGAAAGGTACTCTGTTTTAAGGGTGTTTTGGTGTTTGGTTGTTTTTTTTTTTAACCTTACAACATTAGATAGTTTTATTATTAATCTGACAGAGTGGGTAGGACATGCTGGGAAGTCCTGCCTGTGTGCTCATGTAGGAAGCATTTTGGCCAGGTATACTTACAGCAGGGGCTGCAGAGCTGAAACCACAACTTGCACTTACAGCAGCAGTGTCCTTCCATATTTCTGTCCTTCTGAGCCACAAATCTGCCCTTGCTCTGCCTTTTGAGGCAGTTGTGTGCTGCTTCTGCTGCCAGCAGGTTTCTGCACTGAGTCTATTGGTACGTAGGTCATGAAAACATGGGCTCTGCTGGGTATGAAGTCATGGGAAAAACACACTGGGGAGCCTAAGGAAACAGCCCTTTTTAGTAAGCAGTGTGGATCAAACCGTAAAAATCACTTACTTTTACTGTGAGCTTATGCTTGATAAGTAACATGCTGGTACTGTGTTCCCAATCTCAGCCCTGCTGCAGGGGCAGTGCTCCTGGCCCCTTCTTAAAGCTCACATTTATCAGCAGGACAGCCCCAGGTGTGGGCCATACAGGTGGAGTAAATAAATATATTTGCAGTGGTACACAGCACACACACAGCACTGCTGCACTGCTCACAGAGGACCATCTGTACTAGGCTGTGCAAACAAAAAGAGTGGAGTTAAAGCTGCTGTTGCTGTACTAAGTAACCCCATCACTCTCCTCACTGTTGGATACATGAAAATCCAAAATACTGGGTAGTTACAGCTTGGCAATCCTGATGTGGTTTTCTCCTTAACTAATTTTCAAAATACTTGCTTAATTATTACAACCAGCAGTAACACGTATATACTGCAAAAAGACTTCTGCAACTAAGAGCTATGGGAGTGTGTAAAAGCTGAACTTCATTTTGTGGATTGGTGTGGTTATCCTTATGCCTGATTTTAAGTTATCTCAGTAAATCAGATATTAAGGAAAGCCAGCTGCTTCTGTTAAATAAACTCCATTGTCTAAGACTTAAAGGGAGCAAAATAGCCAGGTGGAGTTATTGATCTGTGAATATCAGCTGGCTGGGCCTCCCAGGCAGAGCACTCCTGTTCCTTGTAATTGCCAGTGCCTACAAGGGAGACCCGCTGCTCTGCTGGGCTTTGCTTCCCTGAGCTGCAAACAGTTTATTACCAGCAAGGCAGGGAATGTGTCGGTGTAAGAACTCCCCGTGGAAACTTCAGCTCGGGTGAAGACAATGGCAAAAATCCTGTGACTTGTGTTGTGGTGTGTGTGTGTTATATCAGACCTGACACAATGCAGGAGGGAGTTCTTTGTCTCACTTCATCAACTGAACTATCTGAAGCTGCTCCATAGATTTGCCTACTGAACTGGATGCTACCTGTTTTTTTGCAATTTACTTCTTTGTCTCCACCATTAAGAAATCAATGAAATTATACTTTGACATCCACAAGGTAACTGTTTTCCACTTTTAAAATTGATTGGTTTCTTGGTAAGGAACATAAATGATTATTCTTTTATCTCTGATCTGTTTTAGGCTTGATTAAAAAAAAACCCAAACACAACAAACCCAAAACTCCAAAAAACTTTGTGAAATTAATTCAAAAATTATGCTAAGAAGTGTTTATATTTTGGGATGGGAGACTGAAGCTTTGATTTTCTTTGAAGTGGTAGCTGTATTGGGTTTATATTGCTTTGTTTTGCATGTTTGGATCCTGTATGTTAATTTGTGTTGTAATACTTTTAAGTATAAGCAAACATTTTGGAATATGAAGTTTGGATATTAATATGTATTTGGACTTGGGTGATTTGTTTGCAAATCACTCTGTTCTGACCTGGTTTTTTTAATTCTCATTGGCAGTTGATCGCAGCTTCTAAAAATTGCAATTCTAGAGAGTGTTTTAGGGCACCATCTTCTGGCAGACAGCACATACTGTATTTGAATGGCAGCCCTCGCTAGGCACAACTATTTAAAATATTTCTGACTAACACCACTCTGCAGGCTTACAGGTCATTTCTCATTCTAAATCTGCAATAAAACACTATTTAACATTTTTTACATTCTTCTTATTCCCTGCAACTGCAGCTATTCACTCTGCTGCACAAACATAACTTGGGACAGACCCTGTAAAATTCCAGTCACAACAGGCGCTTTGTGAACGTGCTGGGGTAGACAGACAACATCTGTCCAAGCACTTATGATTAATGCACCATATATGTATCTTATTTCTTTTATAGCTTCATCTTCCACTTCTCTTACATATTTCAGATAATCACACTTCTGTCCAGCACAGTTTATGGGCTCATGCTTTGGAGGCTGCACAGGGCACTGGCCATAATTCCTTGCACTCACAGGACACGGTCACTGTATATTCCAGTGCAATCAGTTAGCAACCACTGCATTTGCATAAATCCATCATTTACTTGGCCAGCTCAGTTAGCAGTGCACCCACTTAGTACTTTTAAGGAGGTCTGAAGTTATATAGCTTCTGATTTCAGAGACTTGGAGGAGCTACAATTTCTCTTGATATGATAAAAAGAAAGTCTTGATTACAACACTGAAAACCTTCATCCAGCAAAGGAATCAGAGAGCATTAGTGCACTGAATAAAGAACAGAAACACTGCATGAGGGTCAGGCTGCCAGACACATGGCCCCCTCTGCTCTGCTGGTGAAAAGTATCAAGCTGACTGCATGTGCCTTTTCATACCCATTAAAGAAATGAGGCAGGCTACTAGCACTGACCTCCTGACCTGGCAACACAACACACTTCAGCTGTGATCAGAGGGATCATTTCAGAAGGAAGAGGACATTGGTTTGTTGAGAACACCAGTTACATTTACATTTCATTGTATTTTAGAGGTACTATAGAGGTATCCCTCATTAACTGAAAATAATGAACAAATTTGCAAGGATAGAGCTGTTTCATGTGTAGCTAATGAAGTCTGGTCTCTGTATTCTGCATCCTCTGCACTCTCCAGCTTGTAGCTCCTCTCTGAATCCCTAGTAATGCTGCAGTCCAGTGAGCCCTGTCCCACAGAGCTCTGGCCCTGCACTTACCCAGCAGCAAGGGTGTCAGTCCCACACCTCCAAAGCCAAAGTGCTGCCACAGAAGCTTCTGGGGGTCTGTCTTTTCTCCAGCATTGCAGGGTTGGAATTGCTTCACGTTTGCAGGTATCTTCAAGTGTTGCTGAAGAGAACTAGCAGAGTAATTCCATAAGTATCTTTGCTTTTGGAAATTGTTCTGCAAACTTCTACATTTTTCTCATGAGTGAAGGAGTCTGCCAATGGGAGAGATAAAGATAACATGTAGCTAAACAGCAATTTTCTTTTAATATAACATATATCAAGCTATATCTACAAGTCCATGTAATTACTTCATCCTGTTCCTCCCTTAAAAGCATCAAGGCCTCCAAACCAAAGCATTGCCTCTCCCTCATGTACGTTTGTCTGCAGGTATAAGCTGCTGTAGTCATTCTGCGTAGGCACCAGCCCAGAAACAGTCTCGGGCAAGCAAAGACCAGGTAACTGACACATACAATTTGCTGTATTATCCTGATTCTAGTTCCTGCTTTCTTGCACATTCTGTATTGTAGATACACAATGCACAAAATGGAGGGCTTTTTGTCCTTTAAGCTGCGAAGAAAATAAATATCTCTACCACAGAAACAGAACACCACCAAATCAATTTCCCTTAGTTCTGTATTTATTCAGTTTTCTAATCCAAATTTAAAATTTTGGGGTAAATTTTCAAGTAAGGCTTGAAGCAGGTATCTACAGACTGAATACAAGCTGATTTTATCTTCTGAAGTCTAATAAATGGTTAGCAAGAGGTCTTTGTTGTAAAGGTCAGAACTTGAAATGGCACATCAATCTGCTCCCAGCTGTCAGAGGCCAGATGCACCTCTCTCTGTGGTTCAGCTATGGAATGGTTTCGTAAAGGAAAGCCAAAATGTCACACAGAAACACCACGAACACTAAATGGGCATCTCCAAGTTGCAGTGGCTCTGTAGGAAATGGGCTGGCACAGGGCTGTCTGCCACCAGGGCCCCAGAGTTCTTTCTCCTGAGTGGTTACCATTTGCCTCATAAAGGTGATTCTCTCAATGCTTTGGGAATTCCTTCACCCTCCATCAGAACAGTGTAATGACTCTCTGGTTAACTGCTGTCAATCATCAATGGTCAATATTCCTTTCCATGCTCTGCTGCAGAAAAGGGATAGTGATTTAAAAGTATGCAGACACTAGGTGCAATAGTCTGTATTTTCTTGTCCACACATGGCACTCGGATTCACTAAGTAAATTAAAAATACAAACATTAAGAATTGTTTCTACAAAAGCAGCCAGAAAAGCTTATCTGCATTAGAGAATTTTGCATGAGTATAAACAAACAACTTGAGAACCCTGTGTGACAACAGAGCCAATTCTATCACTGCAAATAGCAGTTTGTAGACTGATTTAATGAGCTGGGCTCCAAAATTATTAGTGAAGACACAGCCTACATTAGGTTGCTGAGCCAAAGCACTGGGAAGAATTTCTTCTCCATTTTAACATTTAGACCTTGTGCCTTCCAACTCTACCTCCTTCCGTATGACCGTTCCTGCTATTAGGAGTTGAACAAATTGTCATTTGAAAAATGGAGGGGTTTTTAATTATTTGAAAGCTTAATTAATGCTTCAATTTTTTTTTTTTTTCTAAAGAGCAAAGGAAAAGTTTAAGTTGGAGAGTTCTACATTAATACAATGTTGGTGACTAGTAGCCAATTAAGGACACTCATACTCCACCAATTCTGAAAAGCAGCTTTTCATTTCACACAGCAGCAGTTTGCATTTAGTGGCTCGTTCTGTATTGTCAAACTTCCAAAGAACTGACCAGGACAGCCAAGAACTGTCCCATGTTCTGTGGGAGCAGCCTGTGGAAATACATTAAAAATCCTTCACTTAAAAGTACGTGACAGGAGGGATCCAGGGGCATTCTTCACTACCCAGGCACGAGAAGCACAACTGCACCTTCTAAATACATCACCAGGTCATTGCTTGTGCAGTTCATCCTGGCCTTTCATGCTGCAAACCAAAGGATGACACAAGATTAAGAACAGTAAACAAGTAATAACTTGAGGAGCAGCCAGGGAGACAGAATAGAATCCCCCCTGCTTTTTTTTGTCCTTGAATCTGTCGGAGACATTTCAATCCAGCTCGTACTCCACTCAATTTTCAACTCACAAACTTTCAACTCCAGTAAAACTAATGCAGTAGGTTACCAGGATTCTACCCTCTACTGGTGTTTTAAAAAAAGTTAGAAAGTGAAATAAAGCAGTAATTTTATTTTTAATAAAGCTTAAAACCAAAATATGTCAGCCTTAATTTTTGGAAGACGTCAGTAGACATTAAATTCTAGTGCTTCAGCTGTTTATGACAAGAAGTTTTCCACTGTAGCACTGAAATCCTTTCTCTAACACCTTTTATTTACATCTTTACCTCAGTCTTCACTCCTGCCAGCCAAGCAGCAACTAACTCAAGAGGATTTCACTGTGATCTATTATGCCTCCAAACAAGCCACTGCATATGTCTGTTACTGCCTAAAAGAAGAAATAAAACATTAATTGCCTTGTAGAAGCTGTTTTGCACAGCACTGGCAATTTTAACACAATGATGAGCTGGCCTTTGTTTTTTTTTAACATTCTCCTTCTATAAAATTCATACTTGCTTTACAATTCACTCAGTCTGCAAACTGTAACAGACTAAATCTTGCTGCTCAACTGCTGTGCTCTGTAAGGCTCACTGCACACTCACCTATGAATGGGAGCAGTTTTGGTTCAAAAAGTGGAAGATTTTGGTACAGTGACAGAAATGGCCAATTAATACATTCTGAGAATCAACAGGGACAGTTTTGAGAGCTACCAAGACAAATGCAGTAGGATTTAAGACACTGATTCTAAACATTACACTTTTGTCCCACACACAAAGTATAACATATAAAAATCAGAGCTTTCTTCCTTCTGAAGACATGAGGTGGTGAAAGAGTGTGTGGTGGTGCAACTACTGCAGCTCAAGAGCCCAAGAATGGATTGTCCAAGAAAAAAAACATTCACAAAAATTTTATTAAAAAAATTCCCCTTTCACCTCAAACAAGTGAAGCTCAAGTTCTGTACTACTAGGTTATGTTTAGAAAAATGGAAAGAATACAGTAATTTTTGAAGGCTATACATTGTAAAATCCCATAAATCAGCATAATCTTGGACTGTGCAAGCAAATATAGCAAGTATTTCAGATGTTATTTATTTGGTCCATCAGATGTACAGTATAGTAGTAGTATCTGAGTTTACAAAACATCAAATATAAATAACCTGAAACTGTAACAATACACAAAAATTTGCTTCTTACATTGACATACCAGGCAGTACGAGCTGAAAAACTGGAGTAAATTAACAGTTTTACAGTAATGTACATAGTGCCAGCTGCTGTTTAAGAACACTGTTAGAACATGGCACTAATTTGCTTTGTTGGATTTTCTTCTTTACTTGTTCAGGGTGTGAAAAATGTTTAGGACTAGGCTAAAAATGTTATTCTTTAAGCATCTGTGACTCTGTGAATGCTGGAGGTGAAGCAGTCACACTTGCAACATGGCCTCAGAAGGGGATAAGCAAATGTGCAGGCAGGCCACTGCTGGGAAACTTCAAAGGTAATAATTGAAAAACAAAAAAAGTAGTTGCTTAAAATGTGGGCATTTGATGATGGCCCTTTCACTACACAAAAGTAGGGGTTTTTTGTCCTGTTGGATGATACCTAAAAGGTATTTACACAAAAATACCATGCTGTTTTCATGACTGTTTAGGTAAGTATTTATCTGTAGGTATTCACAGACTATGTTTCTACTACATTTAATATATGGAATACAGAAAAATTTCTGAAAGAGTCTATTGATACGAGAGCTTTATCATCAAGAGAAACAGACACAAATTACTGAAGCCAGCGATTTGGTATCCACTTTGAACCAAGGCCTTAGAGTTAGTCTAGTTCTGGACATTTTTCACATCCCACACAATCTGCTGTTACAGTATGACATTATGTGAATCACTTTGTCAAGGGGCCTCTGCAGGTTCCCCCAATGCTCTTCATCTCGCTCTTAGCTCAGCACACGCTCTTCGCCCCGACGCACTCGCACCCTTTCTCCTCCAGTTTCCTCTTGTGGCTCCTGTTCTCCTCCTCCCCAAGGCTGCTGGCAGCTCCCTCGTCCTCAGACTCCACGATCATGAGGTCGTCCTGCTCCTGCTGGGCGCGCGCCCTCTTGGCGCCCGCGCACTCACAGCCCTGCTCCGGTTTCCTCTTGCGGCCCCGGCTCTCCGCCTCGTCGGCGTTGCTGGACGTGCCTTCGTCCTCAGAGTCGACAACCACCACGTCGTCCTGCTCTGCAGCTGCAAAACAGGGACTTGGCATTCAAATGGATCCTGCAAGGATGGTCTACTCTCAAACCAGCTTCCATACAGAAAAAATTGGAGCACTCTTTATTCACATTCTTTGCCACGCAACTGCAAGAGTATCTTAAATGTCCCTGAAATTACTATAAAATATGGTTTTCACACTGGTATTCCTTCTTCACTACAGGTGTGGAAAATACTGCAATAAGCCAAAAATATGGGAGATATGTTAGATAGCAGGACTTTTTTTGGCATGTACAAAGCAGAAGAATTGCTGCTGTCTGCAGTAGTTGTTGGGAAAAGAAGTTTGGCACACACCAAGCTGCAGAGCAACCTCTCCTTTCCCTACTGCAGTCAGCACAACTCTCAGGAGAGAGAAGCCTCAAAGAGAGGGAGAAGTGGAAGGGTGAGCAGACGTACAGAGCTAAAGGGTAACAATGGATAGTATGAAGGGAAGAGAGAACCAAATTGAACTTTGAGACATCTAGTGGATTTTGTTCGGTTTTTAACCCAAATTCACTGTAAAAACTTATTAATTATGGTAAATTATGCAATTTTTAATACAATTTGGAGAAATTCTAGCAATACTCTTAGTATTTAGTCTTCCCTCAAACAGGAGGGAAGGGACTACATACTTTGTGCCTTAAATCTGTGCACATATCTTACAGGTGAAGGAACACCAGGTAAATAACAAAATTTCAAAGTGTAAGTACTAGAAACTTTTGTGCCTTTTGTGCTCTTTGTAAAATTTGTGAATGTGCATTTTTCTATTTAGTATTAGTTATATACAGAGGCAACTTAAATGCCTTCTACATTGTATTGGCGAAGTTATATCACAAAACTGAAGACAACTTTATTGGGACTGCACTAGTGAAAGTCTGTTTTGTTTAATATCGATGACTGTTGATTACCTGTTGATGTTGAGGGTTGTGCTCCATCATCACTACCATTGCTAATGTTCCTGGATGTTGGTTCTGATGGTTTAGGGCCAATTCTTTCAGGGGCATCACCAACAACTTCAAATTCTACATCTTTTTCTAGGTCTTCACTGCAGAAAAATACACATGCTTTTAAACAGCCAGAAAATAAAATCCTGTCTTTTACACAAAAACCCTCATTCAAGTATTAGACCACCCTGCAACTGTGACAAAATGAGAAAACATACAGAAAAAGAGGAAAATCTGTTCAGTCCCCTTTTATAATTTATGCTTTGTCTATTCCTAAACACTATTCCACCCAGTGCTACGAACTCCAAATGCTTGGGAATCAGAAAAACCATTGCCTGAGCTTATCTTTCTTCCTTAACAGCACAGCCCTACTCCCACTGATGCAGTGTGAGTGTCTGTGTATGTCTGTTACTTACCCTGGGTTAAACACACACCTCAGCTACTTCAGAGGGACTTCTGAACACACATGGTCAAGCAGAGAATCTATTATCCCAGCAGGCTGGGGTTTTTTATCTTTCTAAATTTTAGGGGTTTTCTTAAATGCCAGTTTCTTGCTTGTTGGTTGCCCTAAAAGTTAATTTGTTTTTGCAAGGTATTTCTATGTGGTGTAACAACAAATTACTGAAATAAACCTCTTTCAGTTTTGTAAAAAACAAAACCACAACAAAACAAGACTACAACAAAAGACACAAAACCAAACAAAAATCCTTAAACTATAATTTCATAAAAAATAACCATTCCTCTTTTGCCTCTGTATTTCCTTTCAGCAGCTTAATCTTTGAACTTTGTTCATGTAGTTAAATTGTGAGTGAAAAATTCCCTGTGGAACTGTTCCATGCGTATATACAGAAGATGCTTATTTTAGAATCCTTACCTATGAAGCACATTGATTAACAGAGTATAGTCCTGGAGGAAATCATCTGCTTGTAGTCGAGTGCCATTTCGAATTCCAAAGTCTGATAATTTCCTGTGGTTATTTGCTACAAAAACAGTAAAAAACCTGCAGTGTATAGAGCTATTTATAGAAAGATCACCAGAATAAATTTGGACTACTCCAGAACTTTTATGTAGGAACATTAAGATTAACACGTATTAGCTATATTTAAATTAAAAGCTGACATTTAAGCCTATTAGGAGTTAAAGCTACTTATGTTTGATTTATTTACTCCTCATGCCATCACGTTCAAGCACTTCACAATTCCTGCATTAGGGAACATTTTGGAGATGGTTTCTGGCACCATGAACAGAGCACCATCCAGGAGCCAGCAGATGCAGGGGGCCTGCAGGCAGATCCTGTTGCTGAGAGGAATCCTGACCACCAGCTGAGCAGTGCTTTGTGCAGGAAAGCTGAGCTGCACATGCAGCCTGCACACAACCCCCTGGCTGCCCTCAGACCACTTCAAACCCTTCAAACCCAGTCCTCTCCAAATACCAGTCCACGGGTGAGCACTGCAACATCTGCTATACACCTACTCTGCAGAGTCTCTTCCAAGGGTTTATGTACTCTTATCCCAAACCCTCAGGAGCATACATACCTTCTGTTTCACCTTCTTCTGAAGAGATCAGGATAGTTCCCTTTCCATCTTCTATTTGTACATCTGGTGCTACCATGGCAAATTTTTCTTTCAGTATCTGAAAATACAAATATATTAAAATAAATTCAATCTCTGACTTAAAAAGATTTATTTAAAAAGGAACCTTGAATTATATTGATTTTGTTATTCTGGCTCATTTTCAGGCATCTATTGAAAACCTATACTTTTTTGTTCACCTCCACAAACAAAATTATTGTGTTTTTGAAGTCTGATACTTACAGGTTCATATATGCTAGAAAGTTTTTTAGAATACTTCATAAAATGACAGAATTACAAATCAATTGTGACCACAGCTGTAATGTAGCTACTGAAATTTCAATTGAAATGCAAATTTCATTTTTTGCTCTCAGATATGAATAGGCTGTAAACCCACCGAAATTTACAAAATGCAAATGTTCTTTCACAAGACATACAACACACATGAGCAAGAAGCATATTGGCTAATCAGCTCTTCTTGTAGCTGAGAGAAATGTAGAGTAAATATAAACAGGAAATGCTTGGTCAAAATATACTGAGCAAATACCTTATTTTAATAATTTACAGTATTAGATTTGAAATGAAAGCTTTAACTGTAGCTCAAGATTTACCTTATCCTGGAGTGTCAACACAGTAACTTTGTGTGTGTTAAGTTTCACAGTCACTTCTGGCTTACTTGCACACACATAACAATTGGGATTTGGTGGATCCAAAGCACAAGGAACCAACAGCTTCTTCCTGGGATTTGGCTGCTTGTTCAGAAAAATCTTTAGGACAGACAAGAAGAAATCAGGTTATTCTGTAATTACCAGCATGTCTAAAGCCTGTTTTCCTGCAGATTTCTTGTCCTGTTCCCTAATGCTCTCTGCTGTGCCTGCTGAGCAGGAGTCTCACAGGACGAGTGCACCCTGTGCTGACTGAGCAGCCCCTGCCAGCAGCTCTAACACCAAACAGCCACACTGCAAGTGATGTCAGCCTGGTTCTCTCTCCTGCCCAGCAGCTAATTTTTATTGAGTCATAGGAATTTATTCATCCTTAAGATCTGCACATCTCTTTTCATTGTGACTGGAAGTTCCCAGCATATTCAGAATCTACTGAAGTGACAAGTGAGAGACAGTAAAACTACACAATAGTGAAAAAATGTTAAATGTAACTTTTAAACAAATAATAACTAGCAAGGAAACAAAAGCATTTTATTCCCACTTACCGTTCTACACTGATCTATTTTCCCCGATAAAATCTTCAAACCCTCCAGCACTATCAGCCCAGCTATCACTGCATTGGTAGTAGCTATAGCTGGGATAATATTTCCTGCCATTGCTGCAAAACAAATAAAGAGTATAAAGATTTTTAACAGTTAAAAAAACCCAAGAAGATTATAATTTAAATAAAACAATGTTCCATTTTATCCTTACACTTGATATCAAATCTGCTCTTCATATTCATTCCAAAAACATGCATCCTGAGGTTTGCAGCAGAAGTGACAAAATCCATAGCAGAAGGGTCATCCTAAAAAGAAGTTAATACAAAAAGCATTGAAAAATCTGATTACTCATTGGAAAGAGTTTGCAACACATGGTTCCTAAAACTTTAAAAATCAGAATTTAAAAAACAAATATTCTGTACAAAATTCCATTTCAAACTCAATATATTTCCTGTTTCAGATAGAGTACTCAGAGCAGTAGTACTTTAAACACTAACTACAGTTTCTAAACATGTATTTTAGTAGCAAATTGCTATATTCATACTAATAAAATGCTTTATACTAGTATAAAAATGTTTAAATCCTAAGTCTTACAATGTTTCAAACATTTTCAACATTGAATTTTAACTCTGAATCAGTTTCAAACACTGGGTGTTTCAGAGAGAAGTATCTGTACTGTTGGTCATAGTAATCTTTTACTATTTTGCTTCCCCCCCATATTTACAGACTACTTTTTTCTTATGCCAAATGATAACTGACTGGAAGTGATACTGTGTGTGGTGATAAAAGAAGAAATTCTTGTCTTCTTCAACAGAACTTGTATTGCACACCCACCACCAGCTGACTGCTCACAGCCTCAGCAAAACCCCAGCTACTGACACCTGGCTAAGAGCATGTTTTGGAGACAGATAAAATGAAAAATGAAGTTGTGTTATTAAAATATTTTCAAAAATCAAAATACGACAAATAGTTGTGAATTTGTGCTTTTATGAGCTGGAGAATTTGGTGAATTAAGTTATTTCACACCACAGCAGTTAATCCCTACCCTCAGTGAGTTACACAATATAGTGTTTCAAGAATATTTGTTTACATATGAGAAGTGTTTCCATAAGGTTCCAGATAGTTTTGTTGTAAGTGGTATCATTTTGGAAGGAAACTGAATGAGCCCAACTGATATTTGCATTACACATGTGGAGTTCATAGATGGCAAACAAACCTTATCCCATATAAGTGCTTCTCCATCAGCCTTCTCAGCCAGGTGAAGACTCAGGGTTTTAACACTCTTTGAAAACAGGTCTGCATAGCTCCTGACATTGAGAACCTGCTGATCCTTCAACACTGCAGAGCTCTCATTCTGCTGGTCAGATTTGTTTTCCTCTTCCAAAAAAAAATAAAAAAAAAATAAGATCAGGAATAAGTTCCACAGAAGTTCTCCCAAATAACTTTCNTCTTTGGGGAAAAAAAAGAAAAAAAAAAATAAGATCAGGAGTAAGTTCCACAGAAGTTCTCTCAAATAACTTTACAATTTCAGCATATTTTCTAAATTGAAGAACAATATCCTCAACCTACAGTAGCCCAAACATTTTACAACAAATCTGCATTTAAAACTGCAACTGTAGCTATGTTATCAGTCACCTAAACATGCACAAATTACAGCAAATATAGATTTTCAACCAAAAAACTTTTAGAGATAAATCTTATGAGATAAGTGCTTATGGTAAGGTGTCCTAGAATAAGATGGCATAATTTTGTAAAATGTGTATTTTCTACAGCCAATACTGAGCATCTGAAACAACAACTGCAAAACAGTCTTAGAGAAAGTGTTGTCTATATAGAGAAAGATTTGAAATCTTCAGAAAGTGTAAAGAATTAATATGTTCATAATCAGAACCCAACTGTGGCAGTAAAAAAATGTACATATCACAGAGATGCATTAATAAACAGCAGGTATGATTTACAAATGTACAGGAGGAGGCACAGTTACCTTGCTTTTGTACCTCAGCCCAGTCCAGTGGCACTGGAGGCTTTCTTTTCCTCCACAGCTTATCCATTGTCAGCAGATATCTAATGTCATCTTTGAAAAGCTGGGAAACATGAAAAAAAAAAAAATCAAACGAAAGGGAAAAAAAAAAAAAAAGACACTGAAAAAGCAGCTACATTTGATTTTCTCCTTGACAGTATTTTTAACTACATAGAAAGATTCTAAAAACTTATTCCCCACTTTCTAACATCCATTGCATAGAGCAGGCACAGCTCTGATTAATCTGGGGAGGAGTAAAGTGAAAAATCAAGAAACAGTAGTTCAAACAATGGTTTCACCTGCCCACTGAAGCCATCCCTGCAGTTTTTTATATGCCCTCTCTGAGACAAGTGAATAAACAGGCCAATGAATTTCCAAAGAAAAGTTATTGCTACCTATGAACATTACTGAAAGTGGGTAAATAGAGGAAATGAGTTTGAATGTAACTATTTAGAATGAAAACTCCCAAATCTGTTTTTTCTTATGCCAGAGCCTGATAATGCACAGATGACTGATGGTTTTTAGGTCCTCAGACTGGTTCTGATTATGCCCAGTGCAATTCCAGAGGTCAAATAGACCCTTTCCCATTAAAAGTAATTGCAATGGAGTTTTATCTGCCCAGAGTGGCCAGGCTGCTGCAGCCATCTATCTCTACAGATGCAGATAGAATCCTGTAAAACAAGCAAATGTTGCAAGAGACCAACACAACAGCAAAACTGAGGGATGTCACAACATGATCACATCATTGATGGCAAGCATTAAATGTCCAAGCTGGGGTTTGACTTAACTTTACAGCACCTCATACATTTCAAATAAAGACATTTATTTGGGGTAAAGAAGATACCTTAGTAAAAAGTTTAACTGGATCATAGCCAGTGGATTTAGCCCACTCCTTAGTTGAAACACGTTTAATCTCACCATCTTCATTGGATGCTAGTGCTCTGGCTTCTGCTTCTGCTGGCTCCCCTATTAATAAAGTGATAACCAATATCTTAAATTTAAAAAAAAAAAATCCCATGCAAATATTACCCCCAGAGTCAATTACCAAAATTATGCAGGAAGCATAACATGACTTTAATGCACCCACCAAAAGCTGAATTAGGCACAGTATGCCTGTTCCTCTTTGCCTCTGCAACTCACTGATTGAACTTAACATCACCCAACTCCTTCATTGGCAGAAACAATGAACAATTGTTTTCCACTAATTTTCTCCACATATTGTTGCTACTTCAGAAATGTCTTACCACTCCCTTCTAGTAGTCTCTTTTCTGGCTAAAGAGTCTAAGTTTGGTTGGGATTTCAAAAGAAACAAATAAAAAAAAATCAGTTTCCTATCTCTGGTTCTTTTTACACAAAAAAATTCTCTATAAAAATGCTAATAATTTTCTTTCTTTCCCAGTCACATCCAACAATTGCTATAATGATTTCTAATAATCAGGTTGATGTTTTCATAGAACTATCTATTAACGTCTCGACAGAACAAGAAAAATCAACTCGGAGACCATCACTCCATGTGTATATTTGTGAATGTTTCCCCTCTTTCACCAATGCATCATTTGCATTATTTCATATTTATCTGCCTCATGTATCATTGCCCAGTCATTCTGTATTGTGAAGCTTTCTACTACTTTTTGCAGGTAGTCCTCATCTTTTTTAGTCTGAGTGACTTTGCCTAATCATCTGTGCTGAACAGCACCCATCTCCCATCATAAACTCCTCTAATCACTATTTATTTCTATCATTCAAGTAGTCTATCCACTTCAGGATCGATCTTCAGCCTTTTTTGTCCCCTTGGATGCTTATGTCCCTCAGGTTCCCCTCAACAGTTTTTGGATCTGCCCCCTACACATTCAGAACAGTCTAAACCAGACACACTCTGCACAGGCTTGCTGATTCCTTCCATGGACCCACAGAGCCATGCTGGGCACCACTTCCCTTTATAAATGTTACATTGACTCTTCCCTGGGTCTCCTGGTTTGGGCTGGAAGAGTTAATTTTCTTTCTAGTAGGTGGTCTGGTGCTGTGTTTTGGATTCTGCACGAGAATAATGTTGGTAACATGTTGATGTTTTAGCTGTTGCCAAGAGGTTACTCCAAGTCAAGGAGTTTTCAGTTTCCTGTGCTCTGCCAGTGAGCAGGAGCACAAGTAGCTGGGAGGGAGCAGAGCCAGGACAGCTGACCTGAACTGGCCACAGGGATATTCCAGACCGCAGAACGTCCTGCTCAGCACAGAAACTGGGGGAGCTGGGAGGGGCTGATCTCTGCCCAGGAACTGGCTGAGCAGCAGGCAGTCAGCAACTGTGTCACTTGTTTGTCTTGAGTTTTATTCCCCTCTCTTTATTCCAATTATTTTCAAGAGTATTACACATTTGTTTCCATTACTAGCTGCTCTTCTCCCAGCCTGTGGGGCTCACTCTGTGTGTGACTGTCCCTGCTCTGGGCAGGGCAGTGAGGAAGGGCTGCACAGTGCAGAGCTGGGCCAAACCTGGGCACTGCCAGCCCTGTGTGAGCCCAGGACCCTGAGCGTGGGCACCGCAGGCCCAGGCTGCACATCAGCTCTCCTCTAACTGCCCTGCTGCCTTGACTTAGATAAGTGGCATTGCATTTGCTACCTGCCAACTACTTCAGCAGCTACTGTTTTAAGTGACTTTATATTGCCACTCTTTATAAGACTCACCTATTTCATTCTGCACTTCCTGTAGGAACAACCTGTCCAGTGATCATTATATGATGTTCAAAGAATTTGAAGAGTCGGAGGATCCTCTAAGCTCCCCCTCCCAAGTCCATTCATCTATCAAAGGATCCAAAAGAAGCAACCAACAATGATGCTTATTCACCTCATAGTAACTATGATTACTGTCCTTACAGAAAAATACTGAACAGCTATAAAAATATCACTCAAAATGGGCATATTTCCTATGTAGATTAATGCTGAAGGCTAGAAGAGCTCAAATACAATTCCTGAAGTTCCCTGCAAACCCTCAACTAGGAGTGGGAAATGCTGAGTGACTACAAATATCACTCTGTACTCTGTTCAAAATACAGATGTCCTCCCAGAGGCCAGAAACAGAATCTTCGTTAAAGAAAACTGAGCTGAACTCTCTAACCTTAAGAAATGTACAGAAAGGAGTCATAATGTCTGAAACAGAACATTTCAGTAACAGGGTAAGCCACCAGCTTATAGCACACTCACAGGCAGCTTCAGGGTCAGCTCTGTCAGGTGAGACTTCTTGATCAGCATCTTCTTCTCCAAACAGCTGGCTATATAACAATTAAGAACAACAACAAGACTAGAATTTCAGCATATGTGGCTAAAGACTCAAATATTTGCTAATGGATATATATATATTCATTTTTAGCATTCTTGCTTTCAGACAGATTGCCACTCCATACATTGCTTTTTAAAGCAATGCTGGCATTCATCACATGTGGACTCAACACGGACAACACAAAATGCCCAATACAAAGATGAATTTAGCAAAACAGTTTTCTGTATAACTCACTCAGTAGTTCACCCAATATTCAGCCTAATATTTATACTGCAGTACTAAATGCATTTTTAGAACCTCTGGGATATGCAAGATTCCAACAAACTTTACACTTGTTAAAACATGCATTAAACTGAGAAATGTGCTTTCTTCATACAAAGATGAAGAATAAAGCAACCTCAACTTACACTGCTGTGCCAAACTACTCTGCCAGATTTTTTGTGCTATTAGAGCAAGGCCTAAATACTGATCAACCTTCCATCTTTATAATCACTCCAGAACCCAGGTCAGGGAACTGGAGGTTTTCACCGTAATCCATCTAAATCAATTTAAAATCTATTATAATAAAATTTTTTAGAAGTGTGTCAATTTTCTTTCTTTCTTTCTCTGTAGGTTTAGAAAGCAGAAGAATGAACCATAGTAACTATTCTTTTTTAAAAAAGTCACTTACTTGAACAAATACTTGGCCCACACGATGCAATGGATGGGCTCCGAGGGCGTATTTCGGATCGTGCAGCCTGGGAAAGTTTTCTGAGTTGGTTTAGGCTGACATTCATAACATTCTGTCACTCCCTGGTGAAAAATGAAGCATTTACTTGTCACTCTGGGAAGGCTACTGATAGTTTGGGCTATTAACAGATGAAGTGTAACTCTATCTCCCAACACCCACTCCCTGTTGTCTAAAATAGCCAATGACAAGAGTGACACCCCACTAACCTTTTTGATAACAGTCACTTGTCCCAGGTAGCCTGCAGTCCCACTCTCTATAAGAGGAATATCAGCAGCCAGACACATCCTGTTCACATGGTTACGGGCAGCTGCAAATCAAGAGGGTTTTAAAGAAAATATTTGAATAGTTAAGAAAAAAGAAGTTTTACTTCTCCAAATTCAAACTACCATCCTATGCACTTATCTCTAACATACCTTGTTTCTCTACAGAGCACTACCCCATTTTCACAAAGCCCAGTTTCCCATTCTCACAAGAGAAATGACATTTATAAACACAGCAAACTCAACTGACTAAAGCTGCACTGCACCCACAGCACCCAGCATTTCCCATGAAGCAGCAATTAGCAGTGCACATTTCCTTTCACAACACCTGCACTAAGCACCCCTTCAAGTTCCCAGCAAAGCACACGAGGCTTAGTCCAACTGCAGGTGGGTTAGGGGGATACTTGTTACTCAAATGACACTGCAGCAAGGAACAGGCAACATCTGCAATATAAAATCATAGTGGAAACGTCACCTCTGTTATCCAGAGCATTCATAACCAGGGTAAACTGGCGGAAGAACTCTACGTTATAGTCAGGGCTACAGAAAACAAAAACAACATTTCAAATGGCACGTCCAAGTTGTTGGTTATTACAGAAACTCTACACATGCAACCGATGTTCATGTGATAAATTACACATATTATAAATTTATAAATTTAGCTACCCTTTAACTGCCCCATTTGTCTTCTGCCCACTTTAAAGCTGGGTGAACACATGAATTTTATGCTGCTGGAAGGAAGCTACTGCAATTAGTACTAATTTGACCAATGAAATGGGCAGACAAGGAAAAGTGATTAAACTACTCTGACCTAATGAGTAAATTGGCTGAGCTGTGGTAACTGACCTTAAAAACCATGAGCTGTGGCTAAAACATGCACACTGTAATTACCACAGCTCATCAGACTGTGCATAATTCATTGTGCTGTGATAGCTCCATTGGTTTGAGTGTGTGGCCATACCCTGAGGAGCCAACACATGGACCTTAAATCCTGACACTTCAGTTCTCTTTACACTGCATTTTTCTGACTTAAAGAAGAAGGCGGAAAAGAAGAGACAGAAAAGAGGAAACAGGATTAACAGTTTCAGGAGAAGGATGCAGCGAGTTAGTGTGACACTGGCTAATAGCAACATCAGAGTTCAAACCTCCGTGGTACAGAATATCCATTTTTTAGAAATTGGGGCAAATATAAACTAAAACATGGGGAATAGCTAATGGAACCCTACATAGTCTTGTACTCTACTCATTGGTTGCAGATAATAAAGACTATATTTCAACAGCTTGGGGCATATATAAATGACAGTTACCTACACACACACAATTTTTTTTAACCACAGACTCAACATGTCTTTTGATTTAATTATTGCTCAAGACATCAGGACATCCTTACAGAGTAGAAACTCACAGGGCAAATGTTGCCAATAAAATGAAAAACAGACACAAACAAATGATTACAGCTTACTACCAGAGCTTAAATCCCATGCAAAAGCTACACTCCCACTCAGGTGTGTGGTAGTTCACATTTACAGCTATTTCTCCTTACTGAGGAAGCTTTGCAAAATACCTTAAAGCACACCGTTGTAGCATTTAAATAACACAGTACTTGCAAATCAAACATGTAATTAGAGCTTAAAACCAAACATACTTCATGATGCTATCATGGTAAGCTATAATATTAGCTTCTGGACAAAACTGTAACACGCTTTCCTTGGCAACCTAGAAACAAAACAAAAAAAAAGAAAACAAAAAAAAGACTCATTATTTCTTCCTTTCTTCTAAAAGACAGACTTGATACCAGCTGTGTATCGAGTAAGTTGACTACCTTAAGAGATTTAAATACTCTAATAATGAAATGCTGTGGACAGCCATGATCATCCAACCAACACTTACCTCTTCCCAGCAGAAACTAAACTGTGACATGTTTCTAACACTATCCATAAAATAATACTGAGAAATGAGGCTTGAGCTTTTTGACTTTTTCCTCACCTGCGATTTTGATCTTCCAACATGTTTCTTCTGAAACAGAAACTGTCTGTTGAGATTGCTGACATCAATAGTATCCAAATCAATCTATAAACACACAAGAGAGGCATTTTACTTTCACAGGAAGAAAAGCAACAAACCCATTAACACAGTTTGAAGAAAAGACAACAAAAATGCAGAAACTTTACAGACCCCCTTCTCAGACCTTTCAGGTGTTACATCAGCAACTACAGCAAGTGAAGAGACACAAGTGGTCACCCAATTATCTCCAGGAATTCACACATTATCAATGATTGCTGACAGGGGACCATGACAGATGTGCAGGGCTACATGAGAACAAACTTTCTGCAGAGAGCCCCCGCTGAAAATGCACCTGACCCGAGATACACCCACACAGCAGCGGGTGAAAGTCAACACTGACTGTCCTGCTTGCACTGGAAAAAGATTTTACCAGCAATTCCTGAGGAGCACAGCACTAACTCAGATGGGAAAATGCAGAAATCCATGGAGACAGGTCCAGCCAGCCTCTCCCTGCACCACCCACCCTGAGCACTGGTTTGGTGCTTCCCCCAGGCCCAGGAAAGGCTGCTCCAAACCAACTGGTCCTTCCACTTTAGAGAGCAGGGCTTTAAGCACCTGAATCAGTAGATCAAGGGCTGCACAGCCATCTTACACACACACTGCAGGGCAAAAGCTTTTACTGACTGTCCCCAGGACTAACTGCCTAAGTGCACAGTAACAAATGATGAAGTCTACTTATAAAAAAGGAAATCCAATCACACAATCAAAATGTTTAAAAACATAAAGCATAGAGCACAAAGGATGTCATGACTGCAGTTCCCCTGACAGCTGTTTCTATTTATTAATATATACACAGGAAGAACAGAGATTCTAGTAGCTTTAGCCTCCACAAGAATGAAGATTTAGCTACAACTTTGACATTTATTCCTAGCTTTGTTACCACTACTTGTCATGCAGTTAAAATTTCTTTGATCAACAACTCTTTCTAGAAGTCTTCCCCTGCCCTTAACATTTTTAACGAGCAGAGTTTTTCTGAGCATCGGAGATATTTCTCCCCAATTCCCACAGGTAATGCTGACATACTCAGCACAGAAACACCTTCAGCTACCCAGACAGCACTCTGAGACTGACTGTGCAGTGTGAAGTTTACACAGGACCTACTCAGGGTGTTCTCACACACTTCTGAATCCATTAACCAAACCTGAATTATGAAAAAAGCATGGCACACACTCACTGAACATCCTCTGCATGAGATCCAAACCCTGAGAATAATCCACCTCTTTTCTGAAGGGAATATTTTCAATTGAAGGACTAAGTTTTAACATACTAAAAACTGCAACAGCTACAGAGTTTCATTTAAACAGTTAATAAAAGTGCCTGTGGATATAGAGCAAACAGAAAAGATACAATGTTTTGAAAATATATTACAGAGCTACAACTGTCAAATGTTACAACCACAGTATTACAGTAACTACCCACGGCCTTGTCTCTTTTCGTGAAAATGGTGTTTGCATAATTCACATCTCTACCTCCCTTCCTTCCTCAAAAGACACACAGAAAACTTGCTTAGTCCAAAGCCAGAGAGCCCAAGAACTTCAAGGGAAAACAGTGAAGTGCAAAACTGTTAAAACCTTCACTAGCCAGAAAGCTTAGAATGTTTCAGCTGGAGAGGATGACAAGAGACATCAGCTCCTGCTGAGAACAGGAATGACAGCATTACAGGGAGCAAAGGGAGCTCTCCAGAGAGAAAACTTGAGAGCATTAGACCTCAACAGAAGCTTCAGTCTAGCTAAGAACGATGAGAATTTAACAGCTCACTTATAAGACAACTACACTGATCCCATCTTGGTAACCTGGAGGAAAAGGCATCATAACTTAACAACGTTTACTCATGTTCTTAATTCAGACCTGGATCCTGAAAAAATGTAATTTTGTTCTTCATTCATAGGACAAGGGTATGCTTTTCAACACACTATGCTTAAGTCTGGTATTCAAAATTACTAATTTTTTTAGTATTAATATTCTTAAAAAAAATTACAACTTACTTATAAAAAGTATTTTCAGATGTTCAAGTTTGTTAATATTTAATAACACAGGAAAACTCTCAACAATATCACAGAAATTGACAAAAGCAATTTATTCTGCTAACAGCAAATTCCCTCTTTGGTTTACAAGTCTTCTTTTGCTCTCATCTTGTCTTGTACCCACCTGATCCCTATGTTATCAAACCATTATTTTTTGCACAAAACACTGCCAGTGATATTGTCACATGAAGACAGCCCTGATCCAACGTGTATTTAAGTAAATGCAGTCCCACCAAGTCAGCCTTGAAAGGCAACACCAACCCCCCAACTATACCAAGTGAAACAATAAGGACACCCCGATGAGATTTATGCCTACTGACTAACGGGAAAATCAGGAGCTTTGAGCTCCTTTATAATGGACTGCAGGAGTACATAACTGACACAGCAGAGTAGTGGGAAAAAAGAGGGGAACAGTGCAGAAAATGCTGCCAATCCTCTGCAGTGATTTATTTCCCTGGTGCAATGTTCAAATTGGACAGGCTCTCAAACTAAAGGAAAATTTGGAATTAAACATATTCTACAAGTTTAAAAAGCATTCCAGTGGGAAAGCCCAAGCTGTAAGAATAACAAGGCAAACCAGTAACTGTTTTCTTCTAGAAGCTGATATGGTTTCAGATACGAGCTGCTCTGCCCAACAAGTCTGACTGCAAACCCAAACTCCTCACAACCTGACACACAAAACTCTCAGATGTGACTCCTGGGCACGTTAGTAAGAAGGTATTGAAGGAAACAGACCTATGCTCTAGCTGGATTTAAAACCATATGCTCTTCCTTACTACAATAAGAAACCAATAAAGGTCTGGACACAAGGCAATCATAGTTTCACCAGCAGTATTTCTCTCTATTTCTCTTTCATTACTACGCTCTCACATCTGCCCTTCCTGTAATTCAGAGATTAGTATCTGGAAGCAAAAGTGAAAGCACGAGCCCGCGGGAAGCGCCAGCACTGACGGGTTTACAGCCTGGGATCTAAAAGCACAGTTCACCTCTCCTGGGGGTTTGTCCCTGCAATTCATCACCGGACCATCCCCCCCAGCACCAGCAAAACCGGCACTCAGCGAAACTAAAGACTTTCAGGATATCGCCGGGCAGCAAGCGCGGCACAGCGCGGTCTCCGGGCGGTTCCATCGGCGGGCTGGCGGAGATCCGCGGCCTGGCCCGGACGGCGGCCGGACCCCGGCGGGGGAAGGAGGAGCTCCGGCGCCCGGCAGGAGCG
>VXBB01019600.1:1873-14379 GCA_013399915.1 Illadopsis cleaveri | reverse complement strand
AATAACAGGTATTCAATAACAGATAAGTATCTAACAATAGTAAACATCCAACAATAATAAACACCTAAAAATAATAAACATCTAACAACAGATAAATATCCAATAGTAAATAAATAACACTAACATTAGATAAAAGTAGTGAAACTGAAAGGTAAAACTCAAGGTATCAAGCTGATGCCTTCAGTTTTCNTCAGCCTTCCCAAGGCATCAAATCCAGGCGCTCATCCCCACCTAATGGAAGCTGGCTCGGCCCGCTCGTGATCCGCTGCCGGCGGCGGCGGCGGGGCCGCAGTCACAGGGCATTTAGCTCATGCGGTGTGTTTGTGAAAGGGCAGCGGCGCTGACACAGAAATCCCCGTTAATTCAAATCTGCCCGGCTCCGGCGGCACCTCGGAGGAGGGAAGGGCCCTTCCCGTTCCCGCTCCACAGCGGGATTACTCCGGCCTGCCCTTTGCCCCTGAAGGGTGGAAATGAAGCACTGGAGGCCCCCGGCAGCAGCCCGGCCGCCCGTTTGTCAGGTCTCATTAGGGATGGGACATCTCAGCCTCATTGGCACCAGCGCTGGGGACAATGGAAGGTCCCAATCCTCCGCCTGGGAAGGGCTGGATATCAGCGCTCTGGTTTTAGGGGAGAAGCGTTGATGGAGGGGACAGTTGTTTTTAAGGATGGCTTTGTCCCTTCTGTCCTCCTCAAGCTCGGCTGGCTGACCATGACCAAACCCATGAGCTGGGCCAGCTGCAAGTTTGAAGGGAAAACACCATTCCAGGAGGAAAAAAAAGAAAGGAGGGGGGAAAGGGAGTCAGACACCAAATCTTACCATACAAACACTCAGCCAAAGCCAGGCAGGAAGGAATTCCTGATTCATGGATATTTCTGTGGTTCTCCTCAAGTATGGCACAGGTTGTGGTGTTCAGGGCCCTCCACCTTGTTCCCAGAGGAGACGGAGCATTTCCCTGCTCTCCCTGGATTTCCAACAGTGGGAAGTTGCCTGGCTGGTGGGAGGCTGATGATTCTCCCTCATAGGAGGTTGATGATTCTCTAACATCTAATCTCAACCTTCCTCCTCCATCTCCACCTCGCAGTCTGGGCCACACCTCCAAGTTCCTACGAGGTTCCAACCAATTTCATCCTGACATTTCCTCTTATCCTTCCCCTTTGGAAGGGCCTCCACCTCAGAGCTCCCCAAACCAACTCTTCCTCAAGCGAAATAAGCCATCCAAAGCCAGGAAAAGTTCCCTCTCAGCAGGCAGGAGACTTTCTGAGCCCTAAAGCAGCGATCACAGCATGGGCAGGCAGTGCCATCTGTGAGAAACCGCTGTGGCCTCAGCACGAGCCGCCCGCTCCTGCGAATTCCGCTGTGCAGGGTCAGCTGGGCCAGCCTTCCACTGCCTTAGGATGATTATTCCTCAGTGGGAAACGAAGCCATGGGAACTCTGAGCAGCCTGGCGAGGCTGGAAGAGCTGTTCCTGGAAGCAGAGCCTTCCCTCCAGGAATTCCGCCTCATGCACCTCCCCAGTGTGACTCCACCAAATAACTCTGCGGATTTTCCTCCTGCCTTTCTTCCAGGTCACACAAAGCTACAGGTCTGGACTTTCCATGAGTGAATTTACAATATTTGGATTAGTTTTCATCTCCCTCCAGCTTCCAAATCCAAGCCCAGCTCTCTGCCTGTGTCATCACTCTCCAAAGACAAATCGGAATGGCGATGGAACATTTTCCATCTGGCAGCTGTGCCAGATCCCAGATAACAATCCCAATGACTATTTGCAACTTCTCCAGCTCTAATTGCCTTTTCCCCCTTTCTCCTTCTCAACCTTTTTGTGTCTATTCCATTTATTTCTTTTGGTTCCAACCACACACGTCAAAAGGTTATGAAAAAACCCTGAAATTCTTACGAATTGCCTCCAAATCCAGCTTTTTTCCATGTGCCATTTTGGGGATTTTGTTGGCAGTTTCATCCCAGGAATGGTTAAATTTGTGTCCCCCTCTCCATAAAATGGGATGTAGCAAACCTCTTATATCCAAGGAACCTCTCGGAGCTCTTGCAGAGGGATTCACTGCTTCTCCTCAATTACAGCGAGCAAGAGTAATTAAACAAACACAATTAGTGCACTAATTACTCCCAGGAACGTGGCCCATCTAATCGCCTTGCTGCTAATTACAAAGCCTGGAGTTCATTGAGCTAAAAGCCCCGGACCTGGGGAAATGAAGGGGGGGACAATATGTTCCCTCTGACGCCGTCTTCCCTCGGATGCAATTTAATCTTTCACAGGATGTGATTCCAAGGTTGTTTTACAGCCAGCACTTGGCTTCTATTTTCAACCTGAATCACTTGTATTTTCAGTCCCACCAGCGAAACTTTTCTTAGCTCCTTCCATCTTTTTACAATTTGGGGTAAAACGTCACTTCTATTCATCCTCGGGGTAGTTAGGCTTCAGAAAAATACAGGGATGGAATAAATACATTTTTGTATTTATTTGCAAAATATATTTGCCAAAAATTATTTACCAATACATTACTGGAATATCTAAGACACTTAATATTTGGCATTAAGGACAGGGGAAAAAAGTGAATTTAAAATTCACCCAGGCCACGATATAAGAAAATACGATTTCTGCAAATTAATTGTCAAGCTGAGCAGGTGAAATATTCCAAATTAGACATAATTCATTCCCATTTTATTCCATGAATGTGGTACAGGGACACCACTTTTCCTTCCTTTAAATTACACGGAATATTCAAACCCGTGACCATGAACACCTCTGAATCAGCAGGAAAATGGACATGGATGATCCAACAAGTCATTTCAAGGCCTATTCCCAGGTTTTTGCACAGCTTGCAATAGAGATAACAAGGGCAGAAAGTCCAGGGGGATGTGGAAGATCAGGATTTTGCTCAGTTTGGGAATTTTGGAAGCCCCTCAGCACACAGACTGACCTCAGTGCATGGAGAGCCCCCAGACAGCCTGGCTCCACACAGACAAGATAAGTAAACCAGGCATGAGCACAGAAATCCTGGGATTTTCCTGCTAATAAGAAGCAAAACCCCCAGTTGCTGAGTTCCAATGGCCAAGGGGAGGAGAGAGGCTAAATTACTCCCTAAATAAATATTTGAGTTCACTGGGGCAGCTGAAAGGGCTCCTCTTCCCAAGGTAGGGATGAGATTTCTGTGGATCACATGGGGCTTTCCTCCTCCTTGGGAAACTCTTGTGGCAAAAGGAGGAAGGGGAACACCCAGGGAAGGAATTTCAGGACAGGGAGGCTGTGACTGCTGGTCCAGGGTTGGTGACAGCACTGGAAGGGGACAGGGTGGTGATGTTCTCCTGGGAACAAGCAAAGTGAAGTCCCAAGGAACAGAGTCTATGCATGAAATTAAATTTTGCTCTGTGTGGAAACAGCAACTGGGATCATCCTGGACCATCTTTCCTACTTAAACCAAGCAAAAGCATCCCAGTTACTGGGAAAAAGGGAAAGAATATTGCAGTGTGAACAAATAAAATGCAGCCAAAACAATGCCAAAGAAACAAGGGAAATAAAAAAACCCAGAATGTATTCCATGTTTATGACAAGAGCTGGAAAATTATCTGAACTGCAACCAAGACATGAAACCCATCAAAGAAACCACTTTTGTAGTCCATGTTCCAGCTTGGCAGGTACATAGGAACAGCATTTTTAACAGAATGGGATGAGGTTTTAAGGTTAAATTTTCATTATGTCAAGAAAATTGGGACAACCAGTTGGGAGCAGGAGGATCCTCAGTATTTTTAAAGGATCAAAGGAACAGCCGCTGAGCCCAAGGTCATCTTGGGTAAACTCCTGGAGCATTTCATTTGTGCTACGGCAACAAATATTTCAAATAGTAAAAAAAAATCACAAGGGAGGGTCATTGGGATGATGGGGAAAATAGGTCTCCAAACAATCCCATCCTTTTCCAACGGGCAGGATTCTGGCTCTGGCTGTGAGACTGTTACAGGGAATAATTGGGGGGAGACCAAAGCAGAGCACCAGAGCTCCGAACCCTCCTGATTACAAAAATGAGTTCTACCCAATTAACCAAGCGTGCTGGGGCCAAATTAAACCCCAGCTTAGCGACATCTCCCAAATCTAATTGGTGAAAAGGGCACCTCCAAAAGATTTCTTTTTTTCCCCCTACGATTCTGCGTTCAGTATCTTTGCGCCAAAAGTATTGATAAGAAACTCTGATTAGAGGCTGACGGGGGGGACATGAAAGAGGGAGTTTGTCCCTCCTGCGCCAAACTGTGCTTTAATAAAGCCAGACATCAATCTGCACCATTGTGTGCCCGCTCTCCCGATGCCTCTCCGGCGGGATTTGTGACAGTTCCCCTGGGACATCACCTCGCACATTTGCCATGCTAGATTAGGCACCGAGCCGCCACCGCGCCGCGGCCGAAACGAGCCAACGTCACCTCCAGCAAATGAGTCTTTGTTGTGATCAACCCAGCCAAAATTTCAGCCTTCTCCCCTCTGAGGGAGTGTTTTGACCCATCACTGATTGCACCGTTATTATCCCTCGCCGCTCCTCATTTACGGGATATTAATGAATCCCGGTTCTCCCGATTCCCGCTGTAACGCTGTATGTTTTTCCCCCCAAGTAATTTAATATGCACATAGCATTTAATGAAAATCATGTGGCATTTTTCCAGCCCTGGATGAGGCCATGGAAGGGCTCCCTTCCCCTGACAGTTCACCCAGGGTTCATTTTCCCATTTTTTTATTTTCTGACCTGCACGTGAATTCCCTTTGGCATAAGGCACCAAAAATCCAGGGAAGCCACAATGGGAGAGGATGCTTAGGAGGACAACACCTCTGCTTCCCACGCTTCCAAAGAGCACATCTCAAACCAGGCTGGAGAAGATGCCACGGCAACCCTCAGAGAAATAACTGGGAATTGGGAATGGCTTGGCCAGTCCCAACTGTGCAATTCCAACATCGCCGTAAAATCTAATGACCAACGACCCGAGCCTCGTACAAGGATCCTTTAGATAAGTACCTCGTTCTCATTTTTATCTTCATAAATTAGCTCATGTTTGTGTGAATTCAAATTTATCTACAAATTTATCTACAAATTTATCAGTTTCTACATCAAAATAAATAAGAGTTTCCTGTTCTATTATATTATTTCTGCTGCCACCCTTTGCTCTGTAAAGACTGTAACAGATTTTGTCATAAATCTCTTTGCAGAAATTGCCATAATTAGTTAAAGAGCAAAATTCATCTGGTTTTGTATTTTCTATCCTGTGACACCAAATTTCAAATATTTTTCTCCAAAAGCTTTACTCAAAGTTAACCCACTCCAGTTTTAGTGGGTATTTTATTTGGTATAAATTAGAAAAGCTACATATCATTAAATAATATTAAATCAACCCAAATGAGAACTGACCAATTAATGTATTTTTAGCTGTCTGGTTAATCCATGGGGTAAACGAATCCTTAATTCATAAAGATTTTCATTCATTTTCCCAGAAAAACAAACCCCCAGCAGAACCCTCTGCTCCATAAGAATTTCCAGTGTTATTTGAATTCCATGGCCAATTTATTGCCACTTTTCCTCCCAGAAAAAGACATTTATTTCCTTTATTTTTGAAAAAGGGCTAATTAGGAGAAAAGTCATCCCCAGCACTGTGGGAAGCTGTAAAACCCTGTCCCCATTTTAGCCACCACTCCCAGGATGGTTTCAAACTTCCAACACCACAATGAGGGTTCTCAGTGGATATTCCTGAGATGGAAATTTTGGATTTCTCCCTGGTTTTTTTATCACATAAATGTCCTGGAAAGCTGAGCACTGTAGGTGCCTTCCCACAGAAAATTCTTTACCATTGTGGAGAAAGTCACTCCTTTTGGTTTATGTCATTGCAATTTACAGATGGACAAAATGTTCTGAATAACTGAATTAATTTTAATTTTAATCCATTTTTCTCTGAAGCTAAAATGAACAATTTTTCTGTTCCAAGTTCAGCTTGGAGGAAACGATTTATAAAGTGCATTAACTGCAGAAAACTCCAGGAATAAAGCAGGGACATTGCACTCCCCCAGCACCCATTTCCTTGTATATTTAATTTTTCCTTCATTTTTTTACAGAAGTCCTTTACCCTCCTTGCATTTCACTTTGTAGATAAACACTGCCAATCCATTCTAATGTGTATTTATCACATAATGAAAAGCGTGGGCAACAACACAATATTATAATGAAAAATCCTCTTAGATTCCACAGTTAAACAGGAAAATATTCCCGTGATCCAGAATTGTCTGCCAGCAGCTCAGAAAGCTGAGGCCCAAATTTATTTTTAGTAAGAGTAAATAGATAATTAAATATTTGTCTAATAAATAAAATAAATCAAGCTACCTAACAGTTCTGCCAGCAGAGAACCGTGCTCTCATCCTCATGGATTTCACCCCAAAACAAACCTTATAATTTTTAAGCAATGTCAGAAAATGATTTTTTGTTGTTGCTTTTTTGTTATTTTGGTGGGTTTTAGGGTTTGTTTGGTTGTGGTTTTTGGTTGTTTTTGTTTGGTTGGTTGGGTTTTTTTGGCGGGGAGGGTTTTGTGGTTGCTTCTTTTTTTTTCATCCAATTTTGCTTCAACCCACCAGAAATAATTCCCTGGAGCTCATGGATTATTTGCTGTGTTTATTCAGGGTTAACTGCAAGGAACAACAGTGCCCAAGGATAGAAAAATCGAATTTCCCTGAAACTACAGTGCCTGGATAGTGGGAATTTTTCCAAAATAACAACATTTTATTCACAATAAGCAGAATATTTCTGGTTTGTGGCAGAAATAATGCTGGCATGAATAAAGCTTCCTAAAAATGGGCTCAGACGAAAAGGGGCGGGAAAAAAATAATTGAAGATCTCCCTGGAATGCTCATGAGATAAATCCTGAGGGTCACAGGGCCATCACCCAGTGCCCATGAGAATGGAAAACCCTGGTTTGGGTAATAGAAAAATAAAATAATGAAAATAAACATCAAAAGCAAGGGAGTGAAGCCCAATAAACACAGGCAGGACAAAGGGCTGGACATGGCCAGCAGGGAAAGGGAACTGGAGCTGAGGTGGGAATGAGACGTCTGGGATGGGGACAAGAGCTTTGAACAATTTTTTATGGAATCTCAGACTGGTTTGGGTAGGAAAGACCCTTAAAGCTCATCCTATTCCAGCCCCTGTCATGGCAGGGACACCTTCAACTATCCCAGGGTGATCCACCCTGGCCTTGGACACTTCCAGGGATCCAGAGGCAGCCACAGCAAATCTGGGAATTCCTTCCCAGTCTCCCATCCAGCCCTGCCCTCTGGCAGTGGGGAGCCATTCCCTGTGTCCTTTCCCTCCATCCTTTGTCCAAATTTCCTCTCCTGTTCTCCTTTGGGCCCTGGAAGCCCCACATCTCTTCCCACCTCACCCCATAACTAAATGAGGGAAACAGAAGCTTTTTGTGGCGCATCAATTAAAACCCAATCCCTTCTTGGTGTTAATTAAACTTTAAACCTCTCCTCACCTCCTCTTGCTACACCTGAATGTCTCATCCCCTTGGCATTACAAAGTCCACTTTCCCAAGGTTGTTTTTTTTTTTTTGGAATATCACCAGGGATTCAGGAGTCTGCCAGCTCAGAGATGATATCTCATACGAAGAATCCCTCAAAATCGTGCTCTGACTCATCTGCCTAAAACACTCACCCCCAGAACACGCCAGAAGCAAAAAAGCTTTTCAAAATGTGCCCCCCCTGATTTCACCACGGGTTCATTTTCCCTCATGAATCACCGGGAATTCCACAGGCCACAATCCATAACTTTGGTTGTGTCACCGCTGACACTTCCCCTGTGATTTACTGGTTTTCATGAGCTCTGAGCTCCACTCTCATCCTACCCCAAAATTCGTGGAGGAATCCCTGTCTGAATGTTGAAAACACACAGATTTTCAGCTGCTAATTTCTCACAAACTGTCCTCTTCTGCCCGTAATTTCCATGCTGACAGTAACAAACACCACTGTCAACAACGACCCTCCAAGGGCACCCCTTCCTGCTTTTTCCTGGGAGAAAAACGCTTCCCTATTTTACCACAAAAGAATATTTATGACAAAATAAAACCCTTTACATCTGAAATATTTGAACCAAAGATTTGTGGTTTGCTTTCCAACTCAAGCACTTGGCTGACACGGTTATATTTTATTAATATTGATTTTTTTTTTTAGCTCCCTAATGATTGGGAAACCATCTCCAGAAGGGTGAAGGAACCTTGGGAATCCCAGAGAATTGGCCCTGGACCAGCACAGCCTATGCAAGACAGAGCAGAGAGCACAACCTGGCCAGGCCAAAACATTCCAGAAAAGAAAAAAAAATTAAATTAAATCAGCCTAGATTAAAGTAGGATGGAAATTTGCTCCCTAAAGCCAGCAGACTAACTAGAAAATAGGCTGGAAATTCAAAATTCCCACTGGTCCAAAGGATACATGGCAACAGGTGCGATAAAAGGAATTCCAAATTATTTTCTGTGCCACTATTTTAATTAATTTTTTTATATCTATGTCACTGAGGCCCCATGAAAAAATCAAATCAGGTCAACATTCCTTTAGGGAATGATGGCCTTTCCAAGGATATTATAGATTAAAAAATAGATTACTTGAAAATATCAATGACCAGGCTCACCAGCAGACAGAGGTTTTGGCACTGAAATGCTGATTTAATTTCCATGATGTCTAATTGTGCCAATAACTCAAACTAATAAGGGAATAAATATTTAGGGAAAGAAATTTTCTTTTTTTCTGGAAGCTCCCAGCACTGAGCACTTTCAGCCAGCTCAGGAGTGAGCTCAGCTCTGGTCATAATTGTAAATGAAGGCCTGGAGTTGGCAGTGCCAGTGTGTCAGAGCTGGTTGCAACGATTATATATGAAAATATTCAATTTTATTGTTATATCCAGCATGCATTATTGTAATTATCCTATATTCCAATAGCATAATTCATATTATAATATAAAATCGGAGGATTATGGAATGTTTGGGTTGGAAGGGACTTAAAATTAATCCCATTCCGTAGGCAGGGATACCTCCCACCCTCCCAGGGTGCTCCAAGTTCCATCCAAGCTGGCCTTGGGCACTTCCAGAGATCCAGGGACAGTTACAACTTTTGGCTTTAAACTTTAAAGCTTTTTTTTTNAGTTCCATCCAAGCTGGCCTTGGGCACTTCCAGAGATCCAGGGACAGTTACAACTTTTGGCTTTAAACTGGGAGAGAGCAGGATTAGATGGGATATTGGGGAAAAAATCCTCCCCTGTGAAGGTGGTGAGGCCTGGCCCAGGCTGCCCAGTGGAAGTCGAGGAGGTTTGCTGATATATTTCAAAATAAATGACTCCAAAACCACGTGGAAACCAAAAATTCCCAGAACAAGACAATTCAGGTGCTCTGTTTTCTTTTAAATCAGCAGGAAAGCTCCCCCTGGCCTCAAATCCCAGCCCCACGGGGACACTGAGGCCCTGAGTGGGGAGAGGAGAATCCTCCTGCAAAGGTTGAGTGGGAGCAGCTCCCACAGGCCACAGATCCTGCAGAAAACCTGGAATACCCCCAAAAACTGGCCCCTCCTACCCATAAACTCATAGTTGAGGCCACAGCTCTGAGCACCCCAATTCCTAAATTAATTTCATTTGGGCTCCCAAGCACTGGACCCCAACCAGAGCACTCCCAACTCCTCCTTTGCCACCCAGGTCCCTCATTTTCTCCTCAAAAACCACAAATGAAAAAGTGATTTAAAAACACCTTTCTGTAGAGGGCAGGGAACCAAAGAGCTCCAGAGCAGCAGGATGAGGTGAGCAGGGCCAAGCCAGGGGCCAGGATCTCCCTGAGCTCCTTTAAAGTCTCCCAGCAGTGGGAGAAGCACCAGGAATTAATTTGGGAACAGTTTCCCACCTCTGCTCAGGTGTCTGCTCATTTTTTGTTTGCCAGAATCACCTGATCAAAAGCATTGCTCCAGGTCAAAAATGTCAGAGAAATAAATAATTAAAAAACATAACAAATAGAGGTTTGAAGAGTTTGGTTTTGTGTTTATAATCCAGGGATTCTCCTCTGTTATTAACAGATAAGCAGGAAAGGTCTCGTTCCTCCACAGGGAATTTGTTTCTTTCACACCAGCACACTTTAAATCCTAAAATTTTGCCCAGCCTGGCCATGAAAATTATTTGCCTCAGAATAGAAAACAATCCATGATTTAAGTCTTTCCTTTATAGTTTTTTTTAGTAACTAATAATTTAAAATACCAAAAGTGAAATAATAAACAAAAAGTAAAATTCCAAGGCCAAGTTGAACGGGGCTTGGAGCAACCTGGGATGGTGGAAGGTGCCTGTGGCTGGGGTTGGAATGGGATGAGCTTTAAGATCCCTTCCTAAATTTATGGAAGGCAGCACATTCACCCCTCATGGCTACAATTCCCTGATAAATCAGCAGATCCCAGCCCAGCTGGAGGCACCACTCTGGGAGATCAGGTGGATTTTCAGCCCCAACAGCCACAGAGGGGACAGAGCAAAACCCAGAACTTCCCCACCCTGAGCTTGCTCATCCTCTGGAATCCTGATCACAGCTCAGAAAAATTCATTTTTCATCTCGAAGCGGAAGGGAAGAAATTAAAAAACGTGCTGTACAACCTCATCCTGTTATGACAGACTCGCAGATATTTCACATTTTTCATTTATTATCAGGGGCTGGTTTGTGGAGCTCCAAGCCACGCTCTGTGCCAGAGATATGAGGTCATGGAGCTGAAGTTCTGACTCCCTGCCAGTGATATTAAAAGAAGCCAAAATGAGCTTCCTGTGCAAAACTGGGAACAAAAGAGCATTTTTTTCCAAGGCTGCCCTGAGGGTTCATAGGAACCTCCATGTCCAGCTCCAGGCACAGCTCCCATCTTATCACACCATCAGCTCCTGCATATAGGGAGCANCCTTCTCCAGGGGAACATTCCCAGCTCTCCCTGGAGCCTTCCCTTCTCCAGGGGAACATTCCCAGCTCTCCCTGGAGCCTTCCCTTCTCCAGGGGAACATTCCCAGCTCTCCCTGGAGCCTTCCCTTCTCCAGGGGAACATTCCCAGCTCTCCCAACCTTCATGTTTCCCGGCAGCCAAGCCAGGAAAATCCCTTCCCAAAACCCCCTCCCAGCCAAGGGATTCAAATGAAAATGGGAAAAAGAAGTGACAGACGCCCAGAGCTGCACACCTTGCACGGGGACAATTTGGTGCAGGGCCCAAAGCACCCAACCTGTCCTAATCACCTTGAGCTCATTAATTTACAAAGCTTTGGCCCAACTCTCGGGGCTGGCAGATGACCAAGCTCTTAGTGGATGTGATTCAAACTAATCCACTAAAAGGCATTTAATTCCAGCGAGGAAATCAGGACTTTTCAATTATTACAAGTGCTAAAAAGTTTTGCTGCCGGCAGACTTTCAAGGTGAGGGGAGAAACAACGCCCAGCTCCATCCACGGGGGTTTCCCACCTCAAATCCCACGCCATGGTTCCCCTAGTCCCCTTTCACTGGAGACAGGGAAAAAAGCCACTGGATCCACCCTGTGGTGTTGCTTTCCCCCCCCTTTTTCATCCTTCAGATCCCATTTCCAGCATGGTTTCCTAGGGAAAAGAGGATTTTTGTCAAGTTACACAACTTCTCCCTTGGATCCATCAGGGTGTTTGGCCAGACTGGAAAGAAAGGGGAGGTTGGGAAGTTAATGAATATTCCATGATGGGAACGTCCTCCAGCTACCTCAGCCAAAAAAACCCTGCACTCCCATCGGTACCTCACTAGACACCAAAAAACCCAACCCCAAAAATCCCAAAATCTAACAGAGAAAAAGAGATACAACTTTTAAGTGTCCCAACCATCGAAAAAAGTTGAATTATAAACCAGGACAAGACCTAAAGTTGTAAAAGCAGCTTCCTCAGACATGGGGCTGGTGGAGTCCTTGGAGCCAGGAATGTTGCTGGGAATTTGCTTTTAAACTGGGTCCTGCTCAAGATTTTTATTTTGCCAAAAAAGCCAAGGCCTTGTTGTCTGAACACCGAACCAAACAACAGCAAATGTCACTTCCAGATAAAATATTTTAGTGTCTATAAAACTCAAAGCAGGTAAATATTCATTCATTTAACAACACTCTTGGTTGCCTCAATTAAAATTTGCTCCATAAAGCAATTCCACAAAAAAAACCCCAAAAACACTCCCTAGGACAAAAACCACTGAAAAAACACCTCTTTCCCTTTTCCCACTTGAATATTAGATCTAAAACCAAGGTAGAAGCTGTTTAAAATCTCTGTTATCTGGGAAAAAAAAAAAAGAAAATGGTGATATAAATTTACAAAACATTGTAAAATTTCCCAAAGATGCTTTGTACCCTATAAAATGTCTAAGCAGTGCATGGCTTGGTAGATACAATCTGAAAATAACTTAATAGCAGTGAAATTTCCATCCTGAAACTGCAGCTGAAAAAACAACTTTAAAACCTTCTCAATCCTTGAAGGCCACCT
>VXBB01019599.1:313018-418673 GCA_013399915.1 Illadopsis cleaveri | reverse complement strand
GAAAGCTGAGGGCAACAGAGGGATATGTATGTAAATGAATTATTTAAAAACTTGGTTAACTGATCTGCTGTGTTACAACATGCAGCGCACTGAATTTACTGAATTCTCCCATATGAGCAACTGAACACTGGGTAACCACTTTCAAACACAGGTATTACACTTCAGCTGTGTTTCCTTAAGCAAACATATCCACTGTATACTCTCCTTTTTTTCATTTTCCCACAAAGCGAGAAGTCCAGTCATTCCTCAGCTCCCACTCAGGAGGATATGCTGAAATATATTTTACTTTCCTACCTTTATCATCTGAACAGTCTTTATCTTATGTGGCCTTACTCTGACAATTATGGAACAAGAGTGTCCTATTCATGACATCAGTTACTACATGATCCTGGTGCAGGCTCCAGAGAGACCTTTGCTAAAGTACTTCTATCAAGTTGTAAGAGCAGAGATAATTGCAAAGGCTTCTCTGGAATTCTTCAGCTGTCTCTATCAAAACTATCTCATCTCTGAGAACTGCATAAGTACCCACTGAGAAATTCTTTTCAGGGAACTAATTAGATTGTATCATGAGTCATCAGCACTAAATTCCTCTTTCATTTTCAGAAACCGAGCACTGTAATACAACAGCGTAGCTTTTTTCTGTATTCTCCAATGGCACCTCCAAATATTACAAGAAAAAAAATGAAGTTTAATGCAAGTGAATTTGATAAGTGCAAATTCTTCCTTATTTGATTAGGGTAACAGAACATACTTGTTTAAATGAGTAAACATGTGCCTATGATTTCCTCCCTGTGACAGAAATGTAAAATGCTTAAATTAATTCCTTGTCTTTGGATAACCCACATAAAAGCCGTGGGAAGAAGCATGGAAGGAGATAGGTATATGCAGATCATGCAGCATACTGGTATCAAATGTCACAATATGAGACAATCATGAGGGTCTTCACCCAGGCAATCATTCAGTGATGCACTGAAGTACCTAAAGCACACAAGCAACCCAAATAAATTCCACAGCCTACACATATAAAGTTGAATGTCTATGTACTTAGCTGATTGTGGCTCTGACTGGTTTCCCTGCACTTGGCAATGATCTTTAAAAATTAAGGGACTATACTTGTTAAAAGCTCAAACAAAACCCTCTCTACTTGATTTAAATGATATAGACTAGGAAAAAAAAATCAGCCATTTAATTAATCTTCTATACTTTTTAAAGCAACAGATTGCCCAATTGCTATTTGCTTATCAAGCAGTGCACACTCACAACTTAACATGCTGTTAATATTCAGCAATAAAACCAGGATATATTTTAATAAAGAAAATAAACTTAAATGGTTTTTAAAACTTTATTTACAGCATGGGTAAACCAGTATTTTTCACATCAACAAATATACCTACAAACTTGTTATGTAGTTATTAAATCCTCAAAGATGCATAAAGGCACCTTATGTTGTTTTTACAGAATGAAAGGTCATTTATCTGATGCCAAAACATTACTTAAAAAGCAACATTATATTAAAGGATATTAATATTAAAGGAGAGCTTTTCACTTGGATATCATAATTAATTTCTATTCTGACAAACACAGCTGTTCGAGGGCTGGATAATACCAAAATGGTCAGATAGTAAGATGGCTTTGGCGAAATGCTTGTCTTAGTCATAAATTCCACTGCAAATTTTAGGAACATGACACATAGAAGAAAATTCAGGGGTATATGACCATAAATAATCACATTCTTCAGCTGGATATTGTCACATCATTTTCCTTGAATAATAAAATGTTATCCATTGCCCAGATAAAATGCTATCGTGACTTAACTTACAACAGGAGTTTTACTTGGCCTCACCACCAAAATCCCTCTTACATGTTCTGACACTGGTAACAAGGACAAAGGAACATTAGACTTTTTTATTAACTGCCTTTATATGAAAATATTCAAGAAAAAATAATATTATTTTTTAGTTCACTAAATACCACATAAGAATCTCCATCCATTTGCCTAAGACTGATCTGCAACTATTTATAACTAAACCTGTCATTCTAATTTCTCTTTTTAAATACCTCCTACAAGCTTCGTAAGTTGTTTGGTGCTTAAACATACCTTTAAAAAGAACAGCAACAACAACAAAACAGTGTGCCAGAGGTTTTTCTAGAGAGTTCCCTTTTGAATAGAAATCTTACAGGATCTTATCTTGATAAAAATATTGACCATATTCTTATGTCAAGTTTGTTGTTCCTTTTACTCTATTTCATTAACTGAAATTTATTTTCTATTTCTAATTCTTACGTTTTCTTCCAAGTTACTTTAACACTTGTAACTGTTGCTCTTCTGTTATTGTGCAAAACCAGGATGTGTATCAGCAAAATCAGGCCTTGGCTGTACACCAGCACTATTTTTTGGACTCCTTCAAGGAAAAAAACATACCTGTAACTCTCTGCTTTGCCCTTTGCTGAAAATGATCATTACAAAGCAGAAGCAGAGAGGCAGAAAAGGCAAGTGCATGTCAAATGCAAGTATCTCCATGTCATTATAAACGCCCTATTTTAAGCCATTAAAACGTCTGAGACACAGATACACTATTTTATTCCTTCTAATGGCTTCCTGTTGGCGAAGGAAGAATGGTAGGACACAGTGTCTAGACCCACTCCTGCCATTTCTGCTTCAATCACCTCCTCCAGCCCTTGGGAGCTGCCATTTGCCACTGCCTTTCCATGGGAAACAGGCAGAAGGCTTGTACCACAACAGATCATGTCTTCCTGATACCTCTACCTTGATGGAGCAGTCTAAGTCTAATAAGCTCTTTAAAATTAAATGCTTTTATTAACATTTGTGCTCCATCTTTATTATTACCAATCAAGCCCATATCCAATTGTCCCCAGCATGTGGAACATAACACTCTTGTTGCACTGTCCATGTGTAGCTGCTTATATACCACACACTGTAGTTTCCATGTTTCTTCTCCAGACAATAATACCTAGCATACACTAACCAGTGTAAAGGGTTAACGACTGCTTGCTCCTGCTTGAGTCAGGATGGTACAAAGTTAAGAAAAGTATTTTAAGTGTCTTGAAGCACCAATCTAGCTGTAGGCATTGGCACCCAGCAGCTGAACTGGGACAGCCTCCATACTTCAGGACAGGCACTCTTGGGGCTGCTCTGAACTTGAACCTATCAGTATCACTGACTGCATTTCAATTACTTTCATACTGGGAGCAGTAAGAACTTATACCCTTTTTATCAAAACAGAAAGACATTATTTTCATTACAAGATACTTCCTCTGTTACAAGGCATTAGGAACAAATGGCTCCTGAAAGCACCTTCTGCAGTCTGGGCACTGACCTGTTGCACTCACAAGTCATGGAAGAAAAATCAGCATCCTGCAATGTGCACCCTTATGACTTAATGGCACTCACAGACAACAGTACAGCTAAATTAGGGAGAACAAAAAGCTCTCCCTTTATACTATGGCAAGCGAGTGGGTTCCAAAGCCATCTCTACTGTATTGTAAGACTTACAATTATTCTGATACTACCTTATGTTACCAATTCAACTAAAAGAAAAATTAAAAATAAAGTCTATTTTACAATTTATAAGGATTTTCTAGCATTGCTTTCATTGTTAATGAGCTACTCTTGCTCTTCTGTCACTTCATAGGTGCACATCATCACAATTTCATTGCACCCATGAATTTGTTTTCTTATGAACTACTACTCCTGAACAGAATATGGGGTGACGGTTTGTGGTTTTTGTCTTGGTCTGATTTTATTTTGTTATTTCAGTGTGAATGTGCTTCCCAGTGCATGAGGAACAGAAGTGAAAAGAATAAAGCTTTTAGAGAGCCTTTCCAGTGACTGCATTAGCCCTCCTGTTCCTTCCATATTCTTGCAGAACATGCTACACTGTAAATTTTCAGAGAATTACACTCAAAAGGGTGAGCAAGTCACTGCTTTCAATTTCTTAAATTCTCCTTTGCCAGAATGCAAGCAAGTGGTGCATTTTTCTTTGTGTAAAGTTTTAGTTGAACAGATCTCCTAATGCAGAATGTTTCTTCTGAGGGGAAGCAGGAACCATGGTTTCTCTTTATTATTATCAAAAATAAATCTTCCTTCCATCACTTGGCACTGAAAGCAGAAAAAGGAAATTTTAAAGATGTGGTATAGAGTTAAAAAAGAAAAGGAAGTTATACATAGAAGGGTTTAGGAAACAATTAATTGTTTGCATTACAAAGTCAGGGCCAGTAACTGATCTCACTGCTGATGTTAATTTAGCTTACAGAGAGGGAAAAAATGAATAGTCTTCCCTGTTCCAGTCATCCTCCTCTCCTTGTTTTGATTATTGTTTGTCACTTGCCAAGGCATATTCTTTTGGGAATACTTTTATTGCTACATTCCATCATAATGGTCTTGCCTGCACTGATTGCTGCCAGAATCTTCAACCAGCATACTTCAAAGCACGCAGCAGGCTGACGACTTCAGATATCTGGCTCTCTGCACGTCCTTTCATCCCTTCTCTTATCTGGCTGTGGCTGCTCATCTAGGGCTATGACTCCTTTAGTTCTGTCAGAGATGGCTCTCCCTCAGGTTGCTCTGGGTCTGGCTGCTCCCTTTGAGATGCAGCTGCCTTGTTTCTCCATTTTCTTAGAGCTGGTTGTTCCATGCTGATTGTTGCTCCTTATGTTATTCTTGCTGCACTCTCTCCTTCTCTGATGCTGCAGCTCTCCAGGGCTATGATTCCTGCTGTCAGTTATTTCTGGTGTGGAAAGGCTGTCACGCTTTTTGGTTTGATTTAACAATTCTCAGTTCTACTCTTGTGTTCAACAGGCTATATTTTCTACTGCGCTTGGGATATAACCACTTTTCCCGTCATCGTGGGAGGACACCATCTCACTTCCAGCTGCACTAGCAAGACATATGCACTATCTGATGCAACTTGAGAGCCTTGAATCATCTACCAGTACTGTTTATTAATGAACTATCACGACTTCTCATTTTTCTCTACTTATTTGTGGCCCTAGTGGAGGATGACAAGCTTCCATCCTTAAGAATGACTAGTATGATGCTTTTCAAAGAGGCAAACTTTACCCTCAACCATTTAAGTGGAAAAACATTGCGCGCTGCCAGGCTGTACTGCCTGTTTCACTCTGCCTGTGGGATTATCTGGGTGCCATTCTTCAGAGGTTTATGTCATGGATTTCTTCACACATGCAATCACCAAGGATGAGAAAGTGAAAATGAAAAATATATTCAACTCTGAGGCAATTAAATAGCACATTTTCAATGGTCATTTCTGAAGTGTGTAGAGAAAGGCACGTCTTTAGAATGACAGCTGAGTCTCTAACAGAGATGGGTACTTTCATGGTGTCTGATTTATGCCATATTGATGACAGTAAAGACAATGAAATAACAATGACATTCTATGACTCTCATTTCACTGAACAAAAGTTATATGGGAGAAAGTTTCATCATTTCAATATCATGTAGAAAATTGTGAAGACAGAATAGAGATCACATGGGCAGTCCAAGTGCTCAGGGAGCACAAGATGGACATTTAAAAAAAAAATTAAAAGACAATGAAAATAAACCCGAGAATGTAGAGAACACATACTGCACATAGTGGTAAACTGTTTAAAAATATTTTATTTAGGACAGTAGAAAAGTCCTCACTGGTGGTCCTGACCCAAAATTTAGTGGAATCAACAGAAAAATATTCCTGACAGCTTAGTATTTTACAGCAATTTAAAAAATCACTCGACCAAAGACAACCAAAAAGTCATCCCAGAAACACCAGTAATAATTTCCCTCCAGTGGGACTCATTGTGTGTCAAGGGCTTTGTGGCACCTGAAAATATTTGAGCATACACCTGACCAGGTGAAAGCCTTCAATGTCATTTTACAGTTTGGATTTTACTGACACACCTGACCAGCTGAAAGCCTCCAGTGTAATTTTAAAGTTTGGATTTTACTGACATACTATTCACCACAGTATTTATATTGGCAGACACTAGAGAGCTAGAGGAATAGGCTCTACTCTGAATATCTAATAAATGACCTTATTTCCATAGCTGATTTTCAGTGTAAGTAATGCATACATGCATACAAGATTTTGTAAGAAAGAAACAATATAAGATGTCAGATATGTTGAATTTGTTCTAATTTATCCTCAGAAGGAACAGTGTCAGGTGTTTCAAGGAAGGTACAGAAACACTGAACAGAACAGCTACAAAGTAAGTCAGGAAAGTTTCTTCCTATTAAACAATAGGCTTGTACGCTGTTAACTAAACTTGTATGCTTCCTATTAAACAATTAAGCTTGTATCTTAAACCAAAAGGATGAACAGCTACAGAGAATAGCAGATAGACAATTATGAGACAGGAAAAAGAATTCCATTCCCTAAGGTTTGCTAGATCTGGGCAAGATCTGGTAACTGGGCTCAAAATTTACGGGATCATGCCCTGATATGAACACATCCAATGTCACCTAAGACTCAGGAGAATTGGCCACCAGAGCAGCTAAGTGGAGAGATGCTGCTGTCCCCACTGGGCATGGCCACTATTACACTGAAAAAGGGAACATTTACATAGATAGATACAAGACAAAGATTGTACTGTAATCTCCACAAAAAACAGACTGGATAATCCTATTTGCCCACATAAAATAGCTATCAGTCCACAGATGTGTCCTATTGTCCTATTTGTCATTTCAATGTAAATGAAAATTACTTGATGGTTGCAGTGTTCATAAAATTGTCATGTACTACAGTTAACTATAAAATAGTACTAT
The DNA here is from genome assembly GCA_013399915.1 of Illadopsis cleaveri. Classification (NCBI taxonomy): domain Eukaryota; kingdom Metazoa; phylum Chordata; class Aves; order Passeriformes; family Timaliidae; genus Illadopsis; species Illadopsis cleaveri. Next base: position 411,895 of record VXBB01019599.1, on the reverse strand, counting down.
TACTGTATAAATTAGAAAAAATAAGTAGATTGAAATATGAAGATACTCATGTGAGATAAGCCTCTGAACTTACCAAGGTCTAGCTATCACCAGAAAGCATATGACAGAAAGATTTAAACGAGAATATTCAGTATGCTAAAAGCTGCTGGCTGTTACAGCTTAATTGACCTAGAGCACTGTTTTCCAAGATAGGTAAGAGATTTTTGAAAATGTTACTTGGGCTCTTCAGCAGCATTTTAAAATCTTTTCTAGGTATTTCGTGTTTTTATATTACATCATAGGTACCTATTACATGGTCACATACACCCGCTCCCATGCACACTCTCATTTGCCCATCCTTAAAAGCACATGATCCTTTCATGAAAGAGGACCAAGGTGAAGTTATTGCAGTCTAAGAAGAACTTATGACTACAAGAGAGGGTAACTCCTCTTTTTCAGCCTAGAATGAGCACTGGATAAACTGGAGGTTCAGTCACCAAGTCAGTTCTATGCTGCCTTGCTACAGTCTGATGTTAGGCAGAAAATGATGCCAAAGAAAAATTACTAGGCACAAAGGCCATAGTCAAAAGACTCTTGCAACTGAATCACCATCAGAGAGCTCCTGTACAGGAAGGCTGCAGGCAGCAGCCACTGTGTCACACAACAAACACATTAGCCATGATACTCAGGCACAGTTTAATATGTCATAGCCTGTAGCAGAGAATAAATATGGGAAACACCAGCTTTCAGGCCATGTGCTAACAGCAAGCCCAGTCATGTTATGGAGGAGGTGAAACCTCTCACTCCTGTGCAGAAGCTGTTGAATCCAGAAACTGGACAAAAAACTTTCAAATCATTGAAATGCAACCTAAAATTGCTTGAATACCTATTCCTTCACCACACCAGAAGGCAATTTCTCCACTCTCACTGTCCAGCAATGACTTCTAAGTTTTCACTAGCTGACAGAAAAACTCTCATGCACAGAAAAAACTTTACATTTAAATTTAGACCTTGGTAAGTTTTCTGGAGTTTCAATAGGATAAAAACTATATATCCTTCTGCTTTTTAAAGCATCTAACACAATTCAGACCCTGTCATAAAATAAATAGTAATAAAAAGCCCTAAATCTTCCTACTGTCTTCTGATAGCTTCCCAACTTTATTTATAACATTTAGTAACACTTGATATGCTGAATGTAATTGGCTATAATCACTGTAGAATATTCCAAATGCATTCCACACACATTAGTTTCCCATATGTAGTTTTACAATGGTGTTTCTTTTACAGATGGAACATGATCTTCTGATAGCTACTTACATATCTGTGTCATATAGATAAGCTTAGTTAGTCTCACCTTTTTATATGCAATCCAGTCAAACACCCTGTCGATGTCTGAGGCTTGCTGCACTTCCTGGGATACTGGATGTGAACTGGCCAACCCATCCAGCAACATTACTTCATGTAGGACATCTGTCAGAAATCTCTGCTTTTCCTGAAATACAGCATATGCAGTAGTATCACATACAAATACATACTTACAGAAATAGAGAAATGATGCACAGTTACCAGAGGCAGTTGACTACTATTACAGTTGACTAAAATCATCCTTCTGCTTTGAATGTAAACCACTACGACCTCCTACAATGTTGAACAGGTATTTGGAATAGACTCAGACTTGAGATCCTTTGCTGCAATGAAACTTGACTGAAATTAAAGAGCATTAAATAAATCAAAATGCATCCATATGTGCAGACTGGAATTCTGATTATGACTACTCATACACACTTAAAAGGGGTGGGGAGAGAGGCAAACTGGAAAAATCTTCAATCACAAAAACAGATGCTACAAGTCCTTGAGCTCATTGCATATGCAGGTACAAAAATTTTGACGAAGACAGGTAAATACAATTACTACTTTTTTACTTAGTGAAATTTAAGTTACTTGGCTCTTAGTGACAAGTTCACATAGCAGATCAGCGTGGGACAGGACAGTGAAGAGAGCTCACAGCAGTGAGTAGCAGATGCTTGCACTGTCTTTCATAACTATAGTATAGAAATCCTTCCTCCTCAAGAGCTTGAGCCATCTACAAACTTTGTAACTACCATCTGAAGGAAACCATTATCATCTCTCTTCACAAGTGGGAAAAGAGCTGCATGGAGTTAAATGACATAGTCAAAGTCACAGCTACATCAGAGGCAGGTACAAACTCAAACAATATCCAACATACGCATTTGTTCTCAATACCTTCTATAAATATGGATAGCAGAGGTATTTCAAAACTGCTGCCTATTTACTCTGGCAGCAACATTAATGAAATGTTCGTGTATACTCTATGCATTGTGCTGCACTCATTTGTACAGTACAACCAGGCAGAGCTTTTTCAGCTGAGAAATGACATGCCCTTAAAACTTCTCATATTGCATTCATTTAGATGTATTTTATCCAAAACACCGTGTCAGGAAAGAAGAGCTTTATTTACTTGTTTTTTCAAGTCACAAATAAATGCAAACAGTGAATTAAAAATTACATAAGGTTTAAATAAGCTTTTTCACCTGAAATTACATAGCTCAAACTTTATCTAAATTATAACAATTCCTGAATCAATGTCAACCTACTGCCATGATATAAAGAAACTCTGGGGATTGATGCAATTTTTTTCAAAAGCCACCTTGATGTCCTCAGGTAAAATATGCACACAATTACGTAATAAATTCTATGTTTAATTTCTTGGGTGGCAAGGTTTTGGTATCAATGTGTTACTTTAAATTATTTTTATAAGACAGCTGAAAAGCTCTTCCAATGCTGATCTACCTAGAATTAAACTTTTATGTTAAAATTCATTAGAGCACAAGAAATGTACCTTGAGCTGACTGCATATCCAGGCAATTAAAAACACAGGGTGCAGGAAAGCCAATTACCTACACATTCTTAATGTTCTCATCTGGCCGCTTGAGGTAAGGTTTGTAAAACAAAAAGTAATGTCTTTTTCATATCATTGTTAATTTCCAAATTTTCTCAGGCATAAGCAGTTAGTAACTGTCCTTTTTTAATGGGAAAAAAGGTGTAGAGAAACAATTATCATGACAGTCCTACTCAGGAGGAAATTGCTGAGGTGTAAAAATTGTAGATATTTTGGTTACGCTTCACTCACATTCTCTATCAGTCAGTAACAAAGCCCCAGTTTCATCAAATGTATGACATGTCACACATACAGCTGTTAACACACAGACCTGTCTCCAAATTCAGGTTTGGATCCCAGAAGACAAACAGTTGTGTGAGTGGATTGTTACTGTTTGGAATTAACTCATTAAAAGGACCTTGGATAATCACAAATTAATGCCTTAAATATAGAACCAGAATCAAGAAAATCAGCACATGGCAAACATAAAGTGAAGCTGTAAGATGAAAACTACGGAACATATAAAAAGAGCAGGCTACATTTTGATTTTCTGTTTGTTTCCTTGGTCACGTCCTGAAGGACTGAAAAGTAGAACTTCAGATTCATGATCGTTCATTCAAGTTACCATAGTTGAAAAGTCTTCCTTGAAATTTACAGAGGACTGTCACACTGGGACACACATGGTATAGTCAGTATGCCTCCAAAAATGCAAACCTACAGTTTAGTGAGAATTAAGAAGGCTTTTGGCCTAAAAAGCTAAATTTATTGAACTAAAGGATTTCCATAACATTCCCAGCCTTCTCCTTCAGTATAAAGCCCCTGAGAGCAGATTGGAGAAGGAGACTCAAATATAACTCGAGGAAGGCACAAACAGACTGCTGGTTGACAAGGGGCCTGCAGCTTGAAGAAGCAACAAGAAGCAGAAGTGCAGAAAGAAACTAAAACTGCCTTAATTATGTTGACAAAACACTACTTCAGATCTTGAAGTCCTAATATCACATTAAGGGGAAAAGGTCAATATATGTGGCCAAACTCCTTATATTGATGGAAGAAGGGCTTTCCATTCCCTAGTTATTTTACCCTATGCATACAGTGGAATTGATCTGTTTTAACTGACACCTACGGGAGTAAAGAAACACTCAGGACAGAAATTGTAAAGGAAATCAATCTTGGAATGTGTTTAATGAGACCAGCAAGCTGGCAACATGATAGGTGTCAGGTTTGCAGCTACACAGTGAAACAATGACAAAACGCTCTTCAAGATGACCCTTCCCTGAAGGAGTTCAACTGCAAGAACAAAGCCAAGACTGTGATCCACCTGTGAGGAAATGAGGGCTTCAGGTGAGATCTGCAGCCTTGCTTGCAAAGTGTCAGCAGCCACATGCAAGTGCAACGCTAATACAGGGCCAGGGCTCTGAGCAGGAAGGGTATCACAGCAGCACAAGGTGAGTCTGACGTAAGGACAGAGCTGCTTCCACACAGACTTGTGCATCACTTAAAAGACAAAGAGGAAGGAATCTCTTCTACTCCCTGTCTTCCTACTGTGCACTTGGAATCCAACTCTTCAACTCTTCTCCTCAAAGCCTTCCTTGAACAGTGTATAGTCAAAGTCTGAGACACCAGACCCATGTAGAAAATAAAACGCATGACAATTATTTCTGGTTGCTCTCTTTCTTATTCTTCAGAATGCTTCCAGGTGCAGGGACTGAAGTGCTGTTATCAGATGAACATGTCTTTAAAATATCTACATTTTCTGATTATCCACAAATGTCTGTGGTCACTAGATTCAAATATTTGTCTCTCCATGGGAGACTAGAAAGACCTCTGCTTTGCACAAGATTTTCCTGGAAGACTTGTCCTTTTTCTGTGCTGTCTCCTCCTTAGCCAACACTCAAATTCACCTTATTCTTGGGAAAAAGAGAGATAGTGGTCAGTCTTCATGTATAAATCTCCACCAGTGTGCCTGACATTTAACAAGTCTAACTGGAAAGAAGGCAATTGTGAAATAACTTCTTTGGCAAAAAAGACTGTACCTTCAAGAAGTATCTACCTTCAAGAAAAAATTGTTGTGTATAACAGGATAACAAATGATGTAATGGAGAGGGGCTGCCGCTGGTCATTTTACAATACCACATTGAGGTATAATGTAAAAGTTAGTATGACAATAATGTAATACTTAAAGACAGTCACATAAAAATAATTTCTAAAAATTAATATAAAATACCAGGGAAAAGAGTTAAAATGAAAGAAAAACGAAGGAATTAAAGCAGCAGCATAATGGAAGCCTAAACTGATAATTAGTACGCAAAAGAGATCAAAGGCCTCAATATTAAAGGCATTGCCTTTGTTCTGGGAGAGCCATTTGAACACTTTATGGACTGCGAAATCTACATGAATAAAGCTTAACATTGGTGTGCAAACCTGCAAATGACTTTCCTGACAAATTTTCTGAAAATACGGTCTCCACAAGAGCCTTACTAGCCATCAGGAATACAAAGAAGGTAAGTGATCTTTCATGCCTAAGAGAACAAGCATTTACAAGACACAATATTTGGGTTTACAGGGAAAGTGCACCTTAGGTGCACTTTTTTCAGGGAAAAAGAAATAGGGGCAAATTTTGAAAGCAATCGAAGAACACCAGGATATACACTACAAGCACCTGAGTTCTAACAAAATATATTACAGGATGAAGCTTAACAAACCACAGGAATATAATCTATGAGGAAGTCTAAGATTTGGTAAAATACATTAAGGCCAGATAAGATCCACTGAGAGCCAAAATCAAGTTCTTTCTGTCTACATGCTTACAAATCCTAAGTTGCCACAGCACAGGAAGTCTCCTGGGTACTTGCAAATGAAAGCAATGTTTCTTTCTTGCTTGCCAATAGTAATCTTTTGTTAGTACATTGAGCAATTTACAAACATTTTTTTTAATTTACATCTCTTCAATTATGTGTATAATTTGCTGAAGGAGGCCCGCAACGCATTCTACATTGAACAGATGTGAACATGTCACAGTTCTGTATCTACCTTCATAACCCTCTTTTCTGCATATTCTGTCAAAGATCTTGCAAAATTTATTGAGAAATTTTCAGACTGACTGACAACTTTTATTGTTACAAAGAAGGTAGATGTCCTAGGAGTAATAGTTAAGGAAGACACCAGCAGGTTTAAGTATTGGGAAGGAGAATTGGATATATATTTTCAATCATGACCACCTGCTTGCATTGCCATTACATTACTTCAACTTCTGTTTCCTTTCTCCACTCTGTTTATTAGATATAGTTTTGATTTGGTTGTACACCAGAGGCGTTATGCCAAATGCACGCCGACGGAATGAGAGGATGCAGTACAAAAATAGAGATTTAACGAAGGAAACAACGCATACTGACCACTAGCACTTCACAAAAAAAGGCAAATTTCACTCTCCAAGATCATGTTTTGCCACCATGTATGTAGTTGCCTTCACTGAAAGAGTCGTTAAGCAAACAGATGAACAGAGAGGCTCCCTCATGCATTTGTTTTCAGAGCATCTTAAAATATTAGGCACCAAAGACTGAAGCTTATCCTCCAATTCAAACAGCACAGAGGAAATCTGTAAAGGAAAATTGCCTCAATTCAAGAAACAGTAAATAATAGTGGCTTTATGATGTGGTTGGTACACTGAGTCAACTTCCAGTGACAATTGTTGGAGGTCACCATCCACGAAAATATTTTTCAGGTATTGCACACCTAGACTGTGCTTCAACCTCAAAATGGCAAGATACAGCAAGTAAAGTCCTGAAGGAACCAAACATGTTTTGCAGACACACCAAAAATTACTTACCAGTTTGTGCTCCAAGTAACTGCGCACTGCCACAACTTTAAAATAAAGGAGTAGCACATTCAGGATTGCTGAAAATTTGAGAAGCGGTCTTTCAGTTAAGAATCCCCTCAAAAATACAACTAAACTTTTCTATTGAATTTCCCACATCAACCATACCTCCTGATGAAATGCATATTCTTGTGTCAGCAGGGCAACCCTGTAATGAGTCCTTACTTTGAGGCAAAAGTTGCTGCAAAGTTTCTATCTCATCTTTAATGAAGTGTCTACTGATTCAAAATTATGTGAAATTCAGCCAGCTGAGTGAAGTATTTGGTTTTTTTCTGAAGCTAAAGCTTCATCTAAACCCTGAACTCAGAAGGTTGGAACTCACATGACTCCAAAGCTCTCATCATAATGTCATTTAAACTGCTGTCTCAAGATGAGTAGAAAATGACACAAAGCTAGAAGACACTGACATTCTCCAAACCCGCACTTAATCTCTTGAATAAATGTTTCATCTAAATGTTGATATTCACTTATGTCTGATCTCTAACTGTTAAGAGTTAACTACTTTAAGTAAAGAATTCCCTATATTAATCTACTTTGCCAGAGCATTAAAAAAATGCAAACCTGTGTTTAGGAAGAAATTTTTTTCTTAGTTATAAGCGAAATTTAGTGTAAGGACTTCTTACCTGGTATACTTAAAAAGGGCTAGTAATTAGGAAACAGAAGAACTTGCACCTTATCTTTACAATCTCTTTTTTTCCTGCCAAAGTCAATTATACATGAGATTCTAGTTAATACCACACTGAAAGCTTCCCCCATAGTTGAGTTAAAACAAAAAATCCTACAAGGATTGACTTCACTGAGCAGTTACTGGAGGAAAAACACTCCATGTGGTATTAATTAAAGGCTTACTTAACACCAGCATGGGGAGCCTTTAACCAAAAAAGAAAAGATGAAAGTAGTTTTAAAAAACAAGAGGCTGAATCTCCCTCAATGCTGAGCCAGCATGATATTTATGTAGGGTTAGAAGGATCAAGCAGGCTATAGCTCAGGTCTGAGATGCCAAAATAATAATGAAATAAATCAAAAAGGTCCATATCTTAAGTCTACTTCAAAACTTATAATGATTTTCTGGGTTTTGTATGAGTCAAACAATGCCTTAGAAATCTTTACTGATGGAGGCAAATGCATTAGGAGGCATGTGAGACAAAGCTCATTAAAGATATGCATGTGTCTAGTGGTTGAATTCACTCATTATTCCAACAGAGCCAATGAGAAAGATGGGCAACTAAGATCATTTATCTATTTCTTACTTATTATAATACAGACATGTTGATATGCAACCTCATTATTATTTTCAACTGTCTGCAGTAATGGCAGGATTGTCCAGACTCTGGAACCTAATCGTGTAAAGGAAGCACGGCTCACTTAAGGAAGGAGGAAAGATACCCTTCTATACAGTTTTTAATTTAATACTAAGAAAAATTCTGCCAGATAGGACCATCCTTAATTAAAAAAGTAGTAAGCAAATAAGAAAGAGGGAAATCCCATCCCAAGGCATTAATTGATCAAGAAGATATAGGATTCAAAGCTATTGCTGATGTGCTACACCTTGACTCAGCCAGTGAAGTTGTCAGCAAAGTTAACTTTTATATAATAAAGAAAAGGGAGAAGGCACTGGGCTCTGTGAAATGCTTTCTCAGCACCAAGCCACGTACTGACTGCTAAAGTATTTGATGCTCATTTGATGGATGTAAGGGCCATTACATGCCAGTAATTCCTGCTGTCATAGTCCTCAAAATCTACCCCAACACCAGAGACATTCAAGGACAAACATGATGGTTCCTTCTACTACAAAACAAGGAGGGAAAAGATCAGCCAATAAATTCCTGGATCTGCAAGTTCAGCTGAATTTCTTCCTTTAAAAAGGCACATGCAAAGGACTTCAGGATATGAGAGAAACAAGCCAAGAGGAAGATGGAATATACAGCGGCAAACAGGCCTCCAAAAGGAGGAAGGTGAGCACAGTAGATGAGAAAGGACGGAGCTCTGAAGTGGAAATTACCAGCATGTAGTTTTCCACTGTAATTTTCTCTTTTCTCTGATCCTAGAACCAGCAAAAGCCCCTTCCACAGAGGTGAAATTACCTTGTATCGGTCATAAGATCTTACAGCTCAAGAACTCACATACAGCTGAGGTTGCTTTTTGATGGCATGGAGAGACAACCATATGGTAAGCCTCTAATACAGAAATCTCATCTTTTTCTAAGTCATGAAATAGTAACAGCCAGGGAATTCACATGCAGATGACTATTCTAAGCACACATGATCAAGTGAAATTCTCTGATCTCAGGAACATTTTTCAAAAACAGCTTTTTTTTTTTTAAATCATTCTGACAACACAGAAACAACTGTTTAAACTTCCTAGACCTTCAAGAACGAGATCTAGCACTAAGAATTTGAGGCATTTCAGAACAAGAATTTCCAAAAGCTCTTAATTTGGGAGCAGGCCAGGCAACAGGCTGGAATGGGAAGAATGGTTAATTCCTTCCCATGGCAAATGTCTAATCACTGTATAGCAGAGAGTGCATTCCTGCAAAATTAAACGTAGCTTCACCTTCACAAGGTAAAAAGTAACATGCAGGGACTTATTGTTTTAGCTAAAGGAAGGAAATGAGAATACCTAGCTTTAATCTGAAGTGACTTAGCTTTGAAAAACGATATTAAGACAGTGAGATAACCATTAAGGATCTCAGCACAGAAAGCTCATCTTCCTGTTTTAAAACCAGCAAAATTTCATTCCCTTCCTTGGGAAAGTTCTGCTGTAACAAAAGCTCCTGGCCCTGGACAGGACCATCATTAAGAGTCACACCACGTGCCCAAGATCATTGTCCAAACATTGCTTCAGCTCAGACAGGCCTGGTGCTGTGGGCACTTCCCAGTACCCAGACACCCTCTGGGTGAAAAACCTTTTTCTAATATCCAACCTAAACCTCCCCTCACACAACTTCAGGCCATCCCCTCAGGTCACTGGGCATCACAGAGAAGAGATCAGTGCCTGCCTCTCCTCTTCCCCTCATGAGGAAGTTGTAGACTGCTGTGAGGTCCCCTTCAGTCCGCTGTCCTCCAGGAGACAGGATAGAAAGGGTTTAATATGGACTGGATTTCCTTTCTCATTAAGATTATAAAAGCATGGTGAAGTATGGCAGTAAATTCTGCCTTCTGGACAACACAAGAAATTCCAGACATGTTGGAATGCTCAATAAAGTGTTGCAGCTCCATGGCAGTTGGTATTGTTATCCATTCATCTTTCCTGCTGTAAAAGAGTTTATGAGACAACTGAAGAAAAAATGATAAAGTCAAAAAATTCAGGGGGAAGAAATATTTAAGAAAGCTAAAGAACCTAGAGAAGAAGAAAAAACCAATAAATGGGTTTCAGACAAAAATCATGGATCCCTGTTTTGTGCAGAACTTGGTGCTGTTGGTTTAGGTAATAATGGTGTGAACATGCCTAACAGAGCTCTTCTCAAGAGTCTCAGGTTCAGCCATACCAAGGCTGTGAATGCCAGATAAGATGGACACTGAAAAATGCTCATCTCTGCTAAAAGAGAAGCACCTTCAGACAAGCCGTATCAAAACTTTAGTGGTTTACAAGCCTCAAGGGTGAACGCTTACGAGCCTGTAGCCTATAAATATCCAACAACTTAGAGAAGAAGTTGTGGATAGATCCCATTTTTCCAGATGTATACATATTGCCCAAGTTGTATTTTCAAACAAAAGTCCTTTTTCTGAAATGGACTACCAGTCTTCTGCTTCTACATTTCTCCAAAAAAGAATGTGACAAAAAGTCTTTAGTAAGCTAAAAATAAGCTGATTTTAACATTTTAATCCATGGGCTTCTTCAGCAAACCTTCAAGGTTAACACTGCAGAACTTCGAGGGAACGAAGTTAGCTATCTAACTTTCCCAATTCTTTAGAAATAAAGAGGGTTTTCGTTTATCACTATTTTCCTGACACAAAGAGCTGTGGTAACATACATCATACATTTCTTCCATTTATAATTAGCAGGTATGAATTACTACTGACAAAACACCAGCCAGAATGCTGGAATATTGCATTGTTTGGCCATCATGACAGAAAATAAGGTTTGTAGTTCTTGTTTTTGCAACTTCTACTTCATCCTTCTCTTCTGAAAAACAGTAAGTTGCTTGGAACAGTTTCTCTTTTTATATATGATCATTTTAATTGTTTTAAGTTTACAAATGTCAGTCAATATGTTCAAACTGCAAATGCACTTTATAACAGTAACAAAATTTCCAGCAAGCCAAATTTCAGTAACTTTTGCTTCTTCTTCCTACAATCTATGTAATGAACATGCTGAAACATGACAGTATTGATTCCTACTCTAGAGTGCAAAAGAATGAAGCATGTTTAACCCATTATGAGTTTCATCTCATTTTCTAATCATTTAAATATGTCAATATGGTCATTTTTATATCAAAGGCCAAAGATATCCAAAGCCTTACGAGCAGTTTATGTCTCTCTTCTTTTTAATTTGAGGAAAAACTTGACAGATTAACACTCTTTCAGGCACAGCAATATCACTGTAGTTTATTCTAATTTATGCAGCACGTTCCTGATTTCCCAGTTTAACTGCCATCCCTTGTTCAATCCACTCTTCTTGCTTGTATTCTGCTAAGATGCCAAGATTTCAGATGATGGGCATGTTATTTGCATAACAGTGAACATTATATTCATTCCACAGAAATTTCAAGCAAATATACTATATTCCAAATGACTTCTAAAGCAAAGTTATTCTGAATTTGTTAGACTAATTATGTGAAGAACAAATGACTGATGATTTGAAGATAAAATTCAGTGTATAAATGTTGTCATCTATGACACTTCACTATGCTAAAATCACAAAGGCCTGCCAGATTTCATTGCATTCATAATTAGAATCATTACATTGTAATTCAAGTTGTATTCTTTATAAAGATGAATAGAATGAGTTTTAATAAAGCCAAAGCCAGGCAAACCTAACAAGTCTACCCATGCAAGACAGTTGTCAGTTCAAATAAAGATTTGTTTTCCTTTTCATAATGCAATTATAAACCAAAATTGACACCTGAAAGAAAAAACTAAAATATTACAAAGAATTCAAATTTCACAAGAAGCATAACTAACTCAAGAATAAACAGTATACAACTACTTTTTAAAAATTAGCTTCAACTCATAATTATAGCATCTTCATTTTATGGCACACAAAACCTAATGGGATAAGTATACTCAAGAAAGCACACAGAAATGAAAAAAAAAATTCAGACGTTAGTTTTTAAGAGTTTAAGAAAAACATCCAAGCCCCAACAAATCTCTGTCAGACAGTCATGATCTATAATAAATATTTTGCCACATAATTAAACATTTATAAGCACAAAAGGTTAGCAAACATAAACATGCCTCCAATGGACAATAAAATCTCTATAGGAAACTTAAACGTGGTGTCATATATGATTTCCTTGTACTGAGGTCTCATCTCTCTTATTTTTCTTATAAATATAATATAGCTAAACTACAACAATTCATATAAATTGGGACCTGTCTAGGTACAATATGGTATAACAGAAGAACTCCAAAATAATGTCCCAGCATGGAATTCCCAGTTCCCTCAGAGAGCTCCAGTATTTGCACACTGGTTGAAAAAGCATGTCCAACGGTGTATGGCTAGAAACCATTCCAAAACATAAATTCTCAATTTATGTAACCCACGTTAATTTAGATTTACTCTACATATCCAAACAATACCAGGAAGATAAAAAGAGTATATTTAGGGAGAGGAGAACAGAATACTGTAAGAAAAAATATGCTCAGTTTTATAGAATGTTTTAGCCAAACATTTCTTTCCAATTTATCTTATGGATAAAATTCAATGTTCTCAATGTTTTAAAAAATAGTCCATGTTAAATCACAACTGCTTTAATCCAAAATATTTCTAAGCAGAGAGGGAGTAGCTATTTTAATGTTGGGTTACAACAGACACGACATTATTTCTTTTGCAATAAATTGCAGATTACACTTTCGGAATGTTGTCAAATTATTTCACACTTAGTGATTTTGCTTCATTTGACATCTGATACTTGCATGCATCATTTGGTATTTTTCAGCACTCCCTGTCCATAACAGAAGCAGGAGTCTAACAGCAAAGCAACTTTTTGGTGGAGTCTCCACATTACAAAATAGAAGTGACTTACCATGTTCCACCCTGGGTAGAGGTAGTCTGTCCCAACAAATTCAAAATAGTGAGCAAAACCTTCTTTCAACCACACATCCTCCCACCAAACTGGAGTCACAAGGTCACCAAACCACTGGAAAAACAAAAAGTTCAAATGAACAACTTTAACAACCTTTAGGAAACCATGTTTGCATATATTTCACCTAGACAAACACATTCTGCACATGTATTCATAAGACAGTAGTATTTACCATGCACTGAAACTCACTGACTGTATTCTTCCTGTGCTAATTAATTCAACATTACAGGATGCACAAGTTAATGAAGTAAAACATTAGAAAAGAACAAGAGGAGCAAAAGAAGCACTGGGTACAGTATTCACAGTGTCAACTTTAGTTCTCTGAAAGCAGATGCTCACCTGGGTTTAACAGACTAATATACACACTGGACAGAAAAAGACTTCTAACTCAAGTAATCTGATCCATTACATGGAAACTTCAAGATGTGTGAATACTGAAAAACATGTATGTGAGAATGGGAACACATTCTCCACCCCAGACCTGAATTTTAGCATTTCTTTCTCCCCACTCTCTGCCCACCAAGATTTACAATACTACTGATGGTGCTCTCCTTGGCAGGTTTCTTAAAGAAAGCAGCTTTACACAATCATGTCAGCTCTCTAGGTAGGACTCACATGCCTAAAAGCAGGTAGCTGATGCCTTTTAGAGAAGATACTAGGGTACGTGAGATACCCAGAAAAGCCTAGGAAATTTCATACATGACTACTTACAGGACATCTGCAGCCTTCACAAACAGCAACCAGAAGCAGAGGTATCTGAAATGGCACAGCCCACCTGTGTATATGCAAAGGAACTCTACTTGAGCTGCCTGCCTTTCCTATTTCCTCCAGATGATTCTTCAACATCCTCACTGACTTCAATCTAATTTACCAAGAAGGACAGAAATCTCAAGGATAACTCAACTCTATAAACTCCACAAGTAAATAAAGATCATCAACTGAAAAGAACAGAAGGGTCTGAGCTGAGGGCAAGGCAAGAACACAACCATTGCATACTCTGCTCACTAAGACCTCAACAGACTCAAATCTCACAGTACAGGACATGTAGGTGTCAGAGGGATTTTACACAGAGCTGGCATGATCATTGGGAGACAGACAAGGATAAGAATTCACAGGAAATCAGATGTCATATATTCATCTGCTGGTGTATGACCCTGTTTACATGATTATTTAAATGATTTAAATGATTGTAATGTGTAACCTGAATAACATTACACCAGTGTTAATAACAGAAACATCAACAGTATTATGAAAACCTATTTCATACTCTCTGTAGCCTCTCTTCTACCAAACAAATACCAAAACTTGGTTTAAGTAACATTATCTGGCAGTTTTCTTTTAATATTTATAAAAATTAGTTATAATCAACAGAGATAATTTTGAGCTTTCATGTGTAAGCAAGCTCTAAAAATACAGAGACGGAGCAGCAATTAAGTATTCTAGAGGGAAAGACTCAGGTCAGAGCAGAGGAATTGACGCTGAACTGTAATGAGAGTCAGGAATGAATGAAAGCAGAGTTGGCCCATAAGCAGTTTGATCTCACAACAGCTGGCTTGTTTGAAGGCTTTGTCTGGGACCTGAATGAAAGATGTCACTTCTGTACATGTCTTTGTGGAGTGAGAATGACACCACAGAAGGATCAATGCTGCAGTGAGGATCAGTAGTGACGTGAACACTAGAGCTTCAAAGAACAGACTAGCAGCAAAGACCAGACTAGCTGGAAGATTACCAGACAGCCACATAAGGTTCAGCAAACAGAATTCGAGTGAAAAAAAATAAAAAACATGCCAATGAATGTCACTGACAATCAGCTTAAGAATTTAGAGACAAAAGATGAGGTTGACAGAAGTCATATTTATACACTATGTGAAACTAAACTTATTGCACACTCAGAATGCATAATATATTTGAAGGCTATTAATAAATTAACTCTCTATAGGGCCACTAAACATAGATCCTGATCTTAAGAACATTTAACTGAAAAGACAAAGAAATGCTGGAAATATGTTCATATAGCTTATGCATTTTCAGAACTGGAAACAATAAAATGAATATAACTTTCATGCAACAAGAAGTATGGAAGCTAAATTCATACTAGAATAGGTTGCTTAAATGATTTCTAATGACTAAACGTAACAGCATAGAGTTTATTCCCTGAATTACAGGAGTACTGCTAAACAAATATGAAACCAGTGGTAAAATTGTCATTTTGAACTATGCCTAGCCAGAGAGATTTAAAAAAAAATGAAGTTTGTAAAGTTCATAATACCTCATCCTGTAATTTGAATTAATAACATTAATTTATGGTGCTACAAAAGATAATTTCGTCTACTCCTTTGTGAGTTTAATTTATTAATGATACAATTAAAACTATTTAATTATCCACCTAAAGGATTAAATGTTTTAAAGGCATTAAACCAGTATGTGATATCAATATGAAAATGTAAGGAATTTGCTTAACTATTTTTGAAGAATATCAGAGAGAGTTATGGATGTCAGAGACAGAGCAGTACCCAGAGGCTGTAAGCAAGAAAGCCAAATTTTCCAGCAGAAAGGGGCTATTATCTTCCTAGGTGTTACATGTCTCAAAGGAAAACTGTAAGTAAAGCATTTAATTTCTTTAAGTAATTATTTATTTATTTGTGTATTTGACTACAGGCTCTATCTGCCTGGAGTGAAGACCATCACTTCATTTTGAAATGTATTGATCGCATAAATTTCTCATCTCCCTCAGGTATTATGTTCAACCTGATATGCAGAAAGTACTTAATTTACAGATATGCTGAAAGAACATTCTTTCTTATATGGTTTTTTTTTTCAAATTATTTTTTAAAATGTTGATTTAGAAGTTTTTAATTTTCTTTCTGCTTTCATGCCTCTGTAACTCAATCTGTCACACCAAGTTTTCTGCTCAGGTGGGAAAACTATCACAAAAAATCATGATTCATAAATTCAAATGACTCTTCAAAGGCTATAGGTGGAACTGATCTATCATATGCAAATAAAACTGATTACTACCTTAACAGAATTATTTTAATAAATTATGGTAATTATTTCAAGCTATCAAATTAAGCTGGTAGAAATACATGTGTTTTGACTAACTCATGGTTTGGAGCTCAGAGGACAAGCTCTTATGCCAAAACACTCCTATGATCAATTTTTTCTTTAATTAATTAAAAAAACATCCTGAAAGAACACTCAACATGCAATATCAAAAAAGAGACCCTACAAAATTACTGAACCAAAACTACCAAAGTAACTTTTATGCATCTCTCCTAAAACAGGTACCTAAAATACCTGGTCAAACATAAAAAGTCAGCTGTGAAGAAACTGGACATGAAATCCTTTCTTACACGCTTTTTACTTGTATTTTAGCAACCACTGAATTTGTCGTTTTGCAGTGCTGTCTCTCATCTTCTATCTGCCCTGAGCACTGTGCCAAGCATTAATACAAAGCAGGCTTGGTACTTACAATTTTTAAACAGTCAAATCTAAAGGCAACAATGTGTATTTTTAATATTAATCTGATTTCTCTAATCTCGGAAACAACATCAGCAAAGCAATTGCTGTGTTACTCTAAGTAACAGGGCTCTCATGCACATCAGTTTACCACATGTCAGATATTTTCCATAAATCTTGAAGTCATGGGTTTAAAGTCAGGGAAACTGGACCACGGCACAATTCTTTTAAAAAAAGAAATATTTTGGAAGAGTTCCATTTCCCCTTCCTTGAAATCTAAAAAAAAAAAAATCAATGAATAAAAAGTAAAACTGGAGATGCGGGAATGTGGATTCTAATTTTGCTTGCATCAGAGAGATTTGTTTAATTTTTGTTGTTCTATGTGTAAAAATGAGTGAAGGGGAAGAATATTCATCAGTCACCACAGGCTAACAGGTGAGATGATGCACAGCAAAAGACGCTGAAAAATGCAGTGAATAAATAACAATTAAACAGCAGAAGCAAGAGATCCTGGACCCAACTTGGTCTCGGTTCAGTACATTTTCAGCTAAAATAGTATTGTTTAGAGTTCCTTGACGGGTATATGAGTATGGTAAGATAAAGGTAGAGAAAAGGGCTAAATAAAGACAATGTGATGAAGGTGCTAGACAGTGGGTTTTAGGTTATATTTTTTGAGTGTTTCTCCCTTTAAACTTTACTTGCAGGTGAATAATCCATATTCTGTGTGATTGAACTCTGCATCCAAAAAGTAGAAATAATGCTTCTTTAACTTGCATCTTTTATCTCTTGTCTAGCTGTCCAGTGAAGCAGCTGAGCAAAGACCTAATCTGCATGGCACTGCAACAGAAACAGCAGTAACAGGAAGAGAGGAAGTTACTTTTAATTAAGCAAATAGCACTGGCAGTGATATCAACACGAACATCAAGTAAACCTCCTCCAATTTTAAGGTCACTTAAATGCACTTTATAATCCTATTTCTAACCTAAAATAAATTCAGCTATAGTTTTTGCCCACTTCATAATCCTCCAGAATTCCCAGAACAACGTAAAAAAGGCTTCAGTGTCTGTAAGTATCAAATAAACAAACTTGGTGAGTTAATGATGTGATAATTGCCCACATCTGAAGTACAAATTGCTCTGGAAGCAGAGGAAATTATCAAAGCAGTGTAAAGAATAACTGGAAGTAATGAAATGACTTCAGAAAAACCAAGACTTAAGCTGAACACTTGGAGAAAGTCACTATCAGATTTAATCAAAAGGTTTTAAGAGAAGCCATATAGCCCTGTAATCAGGAGCACCGAACCTGGCACTATAAACACATCACATGGAAAAATCTGATACTCACAGGAACTGGGACTTGATGACCTAATGTATGTTTTCCACACGATTCCTAAGGCACTGTAGTTTTTCTAACTGAACTGTGTACTACTCTATTGCACAATGCAGAGCTTATAGAAAAATAGAAACATCAGATGAGAGTATCAAGATCAAACCAGCAGTAACTTCCAATAAAAACTTCATGTTTTAGTTGAGGACCTCATATTCATCGACCAATTTAATGTGAAATACAAACATGAACCAAACATTATTTTCAGGTTCATCTGCCTGAACACCATTACAATGCCTCCCTCTTACATGGTACTTTTTATTTGCAGAAAGTGTTAAGAATTTGCATTGCCTTTAAAGAATACTGTGTAAAGTCACAGATGTAAGCCATGGTGATTACACAGTAGGATTTCATTCATTTTAACCTGAAGGCTATGATTATGCCTCTTATGAGTGTAAGAAAGCGTTTCCTGCCCCTGTAGCAAATTTCTTCAATATAATTTGCCTTCAATTCAATATTACTAACAGTTGTAATGTGTTTAGTTTGAGATAAGAAGATGGGAAAAATGTAAAATAAATTGTAATATGGGTTCATTATTTTAAGTTTTCTTATTGATAGAATAGTTTCTGTACATATAAAGATTCACTTATCCACCATTAGTGAACAGAGAGGGTCAATATCAAACTGGGATAAAAACTGAGAAGAAAATGAAAATGGATATGTGTATATATAACACAAGACAAAGACTACTACTAAACTGAATTCAGCCAAAACATTTTTTGACATGAACATGAAACTTAGCATGAATCTGCTATCAACATGTTTATTCTACATACCCATAACAAGTACACTGACACACAAACACACAGAATATACTGCTACAGAAGACAGGGAAGCTGTTAATCACTACCAATTTTCTCTTCTATCCCCATTTTGAGTCTTCAGAGTTTCTGTATTGTAGGGATGTGTCTTACAGACCTCCATGTTATATGGAGGATTCCTGTTACAATAGAAATCACAAACATCCATGTGTACAATACAAATTCATTTTTAGTTCTGAAAAGGAGATCACGGTTTCTGACATTAAGATCAAACGTGAACAGCTTTAATACCTGATGGCATAGCTCATGTACAATGACCATGGTGACATCCAGTAGGTATAAAATAGAAGAAATGCTTGGATCTAGCAGTATCCTTTGCTCCACGAAAACACTCAGTCCCCAGTTTTCCATAGCAGCATATGGATGCTTAGGCACAGCCAACAGATCTAGAAATAGAAAATATAAATGTTAACTCCTTGTGGGAGCTACTATGCTCAAGATCTACTATAAGAAGGACCATAAATCATCACTAAAAGCATTTTAAATAACATACATGGGAAAAAAAAAACAAACATCCAAACACAACCAAAAAAAACCCCTCCAAAATGCTCTCTAGTAATACTTCTTTGGAAACATTAATAAAATATTCATTTTTATCTTATGCCACTATCTGCTCACAAATTATTACCATTTTCATGTTATTGATGTAAAATAGTACTTAGTATTTCTAATTAAGCTTTCTATATAGAATCCAGCTTATTTACAACACCTCGTTGATTTACTTCTGGGTTGGATACTGCTTCTCATGTTTACCATACCATATCAGCACTCTAACACAGACTCCTACTACAAGTATTCTTTATCTTTTCATTAAAGCAATTCCTTTATTAACATCTTACACATCAAACTGTATGTAATGACTGATGTTTAGGGGTGCTCTGAAGAAATACTGTTTCATAACATCAAGAAAATGGTGAACTGTTCAGAATCCCCAGTTCTTACTAAACAAGACACCTTCCAGTGTGCAGTGCTGCTAGCACGCACCCTCTGGGAGCAAGATTGCTGACAGCCACCTCTCAGCCCTGTCAGCTGTAAAAATGGAACCATATGCAACTAAAGGAACTTTACTTCAGTTTTGTATTCAAACTTGTATTTCTCACTTTGTATTCAGTAAGTGAGAGAATATTAGGAACAAGATAGGACGGTCCTTCAAAAAGTAAAAAAAAAAATGCACCAAGGAATCTGTCCCAGTGGCATGAGGTTGAACAACTCAATACTACAATACATGTTTTAGAAAAATCTTACTGCAGGAGACTGAAAAGGAACTAAATTGACTACCAGTCTGGAAAGAAATCTAAAATTACAGTAAATTTCCACAGAGAATGAACCAATACAAAATTCTGACTGACGGCAAAAAACATCTGAAAGAGCCCAGAAACAACTTGCTTGTCTATTAGAAGCCCAGTACAATCCATGTACAAATCAGACAGAATTTTGGAAGCTACAATGCGACATCAGCATGGTGCTCCCTCCAGTCAAACTAATTAGCCTGACTTTTCAATTAATTAGCCTGGCTGCCACACTCTTCTCTCATTTCCCTCTACTACTTCTGCTTCCGAAGCTAGTTCATTGGCAGTTATCACAAGTCTGTCTAGGTGGTCCTTCACTAGGTGACTTCCTAACATGATCAAGAGAAATTCTGACCTAATTATTCCAAATAATACTCTAAATTGTATTACAGCACTGACACCTCTCCTAGGTTTGTCTGTTTTGGCTTGCTGATGTGTGTGATGGAATTGGCTTGGAGAACAAACAAACTGCAGAAGCTCTACTTCAAGATTCATAGAAAGTTGCCACTGAAATACTGGGAAATGAGAATTTGGGTATATTCTGGCATTCCTAAAAAGGGTCTGCTTCAAGAAGCATAAAAATACCAGCCTCCTAGTGAATTCAACGCAAGTCTAGCAGCTACTTCCAAATACATGCAGAAAATATCCAAATCACAGAGACACACTTCAAATGCCAAAGAATAAATATTTTATAGATAAGCAAACACGAGAACGTGAGCGTAATTAAAGAAAATAAAGTAAAAATCCAAATTATGGTGTTCAAGATTAGGCATGTGAGTAAATTCAAAACTACATGCTTTCCTTTTTCTTCTTCAGTTGAAGCTTGAACTATACAATTTTTTTAGAATAACTGCAATTTGTTACAAATGACATGCAAACTGAAAAGCTCCTGTCTGCTATACAAAGAAGGAACAGGGATGGAGAAAAAAAAAGACACAAACATTACCTGGTGGAATCACTGAAGTTAACAGCAAATTGTCATTAACATTAAATAGGGATCTCCCCCATTCTCAACTCTGTAAAGAAAGCCATAACTTCTATACCAATTAAACTTTCCCCCAAAAGGTGTCTTCAGAAGATGAATACTGTTCTTATCTACCCCAATTAAGTTTTCAGCATTTCCCTTCAAACACAGAACAGAACTAGCACAAAAGTAGGCCCAGGTCCCTGTTTTTCACTGATTCTTTAATCTCTTTATTCTCCTTTGGGTTCATTTGTAGTTTTAGGTCTTTCTTTCCAGTCAAAATGGATAGGTTTTGTCAGTGTCATCCACTAATAAACTGGAATAACTCTTGTGGAACTGGGAAACAAGGGTGAGGTCTCACACTAAAGATACAGGCTAATTATAGACTGTCTTTCACTATTTGTGTCATTGGTATCACTTTGCTGGTTTGGACTCATACTTTACAGCACTAACACACCAATAAAACCTTCCAATCTGATGGACAGATAACTGCCTTGCAGATAGGCAACCACAGAGGGATATTTTAAATCACTTTCATCCAACATAGCCCCATTTCTCTGCAAGCCTGAAAAGTCCTTTCACGCACCAGCTACTACTGAAAGGGCTTTTCTGAAGAGAGAAAACAAAACATATTAGATAACCCTGTCAGTTTCCAGAATGCTAATCCCTGCAGGTGACATGAGCATACCAATAATGTTGAATGAATATGAGCACACTACCATTTTCCAGTACAGGGTCTGACACACGACACTTTAATGCCAAAGACACTTTCTTAATCTCCACTGACTGACAGAACGGTCTGTGAAAATACTCATCATCACAAAATTATTTGCTACTTATTGTTCACGTCTAAATTCTGAATATCCAACTCTCAATGTTAATTTTTCAGTGGCTGGTCTTTGATGGTTTCAAAAATTTCTACTACCTTTAAATAAAATTCCAAACACGTCTAGTTTTGTGGTAAAAGACCAATAATCTATATCTTTCTCTGGGGAGTAATAAACATTTGATTTCAGAGGAACAATGTGTGATGTTCCAAGTCTCAACATGAGAATTTGTATTTCCCTGTTTATCACACCATTAGAGCCCTGAGCAAGGTATCCTGTGATCCTGGAAGTGCCATCTGTTAAGGTTTTAGTGTCATTTTTAAGGTACAAAAGGAGGAGTGATAATGCACATTTTGATGGAAATATCATTCACACATATTACTGCATGAAACTGTTCTGCACTAACTGCAAAATGGGAACTACTGAATATATAACAGCTTGTGTACATGCTGCATCCAGTCACTCTGTACAGTATTTAATTAAATTCTTTGTAAAGCACTTGTGAATGTTTGATTATGTGGATATTGCTGGGGAAATAGAAATGCGTGTTATTGCTTGCAGAGAATAATATCCTCATGCGTCATAAAACTGTTACTTGAGATTTCCTGATACAGCAGTGCAGAGTCCCGTGTAGTGCTGGAATAACAAAGGGTTTCCACCTCCTGGCCTTCACGGAGACTAAATTCATGACCAACAAGTAAAAATTATACGGCTAAAATAAAATCACAAGACAAAAATGTGCTGGAGCTTCACACTTACATGCTATACTAGTACAATTATTTGAATACAAGGACAGCATTTGGTTTTTTGAAAAATCTATTTCTGTGTGACTTCCGTGAAAAAAGAAATTAAGTTACAAAAATTGTACATAGCTCAACAGCTTGTTTTATTTCCAGACATTTAATTAAGGCATCACAATTATGTGAGCTTACATCAAAATATAATCCTCTGACATTATCAGCAAGTTATCATCCTAGTGCAAAATAGAAATCAGCAATTTCACACCTAAGTTGGCCACAAAGCAAATACACATTTGATGGAGTCTTTTTATCTATGAACTTAGTATCTGTGCAATTTGCACAAATGATACTGTTTTTCAATCTTTGCCACTCAGTCATGGTGTCTTCTGGGTTCTTTTAAAAACCATTATATTCCCCAAAGCACAAACTGGGAGCATCACTTTCACTTTAAACGAGAGCGAGGTTAGAACAGAAAAGGATTAAATGCAAAATGATCCAGCTCTCTCAGGCAAAGTAGCATTAATTTGTGGGGCATTTTCCCCCTCTTTACCATCCTACTCTTTTGCAAACATCAAAGCGTCTTCTTCATTACTGTGATTCCACTATATTTAACCATCCCCATTTGAAGCTGGACAGGGATATTGGTATAACATGCACACATCCACACTATACATATAAATATGAGTGCATGAATAAACACCAACAGACAGCCACATCTATTAACATTATGTACTGCAATCTTACTTGTTTTAGCTGCTGGTTGTAACGTAACTAAGGGCTAGATACTACAGAACATATGACAGTATTAAATTTCTAATACTCATGGTGGAAGTTAAAAAGCACTAAGGGGAAGAAAAATCCAAGATGTATGAATTAATTCTGCAAATTTTCTGTTAGCAGACATGAGAAGTCTCCCAAAGAAGTATCTGAGACCCCTGAAACACTGCAAGTTGTAAATGAGAACACAGAGTGAGAGACAAGAATTTTCTGTCAAGCATCTTTACACATGTTTTCCTTAATAAACCCAGGAGGCATGCAGGGATAAACTGTTCACTCCATGAACTCCATGTTTTCCCCTTATAATCCCTATTTTTATTACAAAAATGACACTACAAAAGTAATTTGAATTTATCTATGTGCTTCTCACAATGTTATTTTCATTCATTACTTCAGAAGCTTTCTTCAAGATATTGGTGCAGGTATCTTGCTCCCAGGATTTCCACTTTTCTGAAAACTAATTCGGCAAATTAAGAGGAAGCATGGACTAGTATCAGTATATTTAAGTCATGCCATAAGTATGTTTTTTACCCTTTCCTAGTACTGCATAATGCAATCAATAGCTTTATTAAATCTCTCTAAAGACCTTGTGCAATTTCCTAAATGAATGCTACCGTACCAATAGAAAAAAAAATGTTTACCAGAAGGGTGTATATTTCTGCCACTCAGATTCCTTAATCAAAGTAATTCGTTTTACTAAGTAGAAGATGCTTTTCTGTAGCACAATACTATTTTGTGATTTATGCAGATTTTAAGGAACAAGCCAAATACAAAAAGTGACAGAACTCATTAAAAAACATGAAGTCAGACAGTGGTTATTGTAAGAAATATCCAAATTTTCTACTGATAAAGAACTACTGATAATGGTAATTAAAAGAAATATCTAAATTAGCTGCTGGGGGTTTTTTGGGTTTGGGGTTTTGTTGTTGTTGTTGTTGTTTTGTTTGTTTGGTTTGGGGTTTTGGGGGGTTTTTTTGGTTTGGTGGTTTTTTGGGGTTTTTTTGCACTCTTTGATTAGTATATGCCAGAGAAGTTTGTTCTGGAAAACCAAGTGTCTTCTTTATATATTTCATCCCCATAAAAAGATATGGAAGGAAGGGAGGAGGCAGGCAGGGGAGCAACACAATGGGATGACACACCAAAAAACCCAAACACCCCAGGGCTGGTAAAAGGTCTCTCAAGCCAATGTTTGCCTTGAGACACTTTTAAACACCCTGTTTTCAGAAAACACTATGTGCAGTTTCCTGAAAACTAAATCAATTCAGTATTTCCCTTTTGGCAGTTAGGAGCTAAATACCCTAAATCAGCTGTCTTTAAATTTAATAGTATTCTTCTGTCTTAGCACATGTAAAGTACTCAAAGGCACAGAAGCCACAAATAACCTGGATGACATCCCCACAGGAAATCTTCAATTAACGTTCCTGTTCAGCCAAATGCTTATTCTGGCGCCCATCAGTTTTTATCTGCAGGACTATAGCACCACTACCCTTCTGTAAGCTTGACACTTAACAACCCACACGGATGCTGGCCTGCAGAGTTAATGCAAAGGTCTCAAATTGTCTGCCATTATTCCAGTCAAATCCAATGGCTTGTTGCAGACTCTGAGGAGAAATCACTATCACACAGCAGTTTATTGCTGGGTTTTTTATTGCTTCGTATTGCTGTACAAAGTATTACTTAACATTAACTGACATAAACAATGGATGGATTCTTAGAGTGTTTGATACATATAGCAGATGCTTCATGCAACATGAAGATTAAAGGATCCAAGAGGGGGAAAAATGTGGGAGAGAAAGCTGGGGAGGGTAAGGAGAGAGAATATGCAGAAGCACAGGAAAAAAAACTTCACTATATTTTCAAGCAACTGAGCCTTGACACTGGGTGATAGCTAGTTTATAATTTAAGAAAATAAAATAGAAATCTGTTGATTTTATTTGACATGCATATTATTAAATTTCTTTCAATTTTGATACCCCCAGTCCATAGATCATTGCTTTGTTATTTCCAAGTATATAAAATGATTCAATGTTAAAATGAAAAATGAATGCAATCACCCATTGAGGATGAATTGTGCATCATCTAGGTTTATTGATCTGCACAGGAGCAATGCCTTTCTTTTAAAATAATACCTGGATAGATCATTAAGAATTGCTGCACAGTATTAAACAAGGAAAAAAAATCTTTCACAAAGTTTCTTTATAAATATAAACTTTTTTTCTCAGTTTCAGTCTTAGGTAGGAATTCGAACAGGAAGCTGTATGGCTCAAACCAGGACACAGACTGAAAAGAGCTCAGGTTTCTGTTACTCCAGGTAAAAGGGGTAGTACTGTATAGTCCTCTACAGCATATAAACAATAGAGGAACAGAGAAAATACATTCCAACTCTCAACATCAAAATATCTGGAGAGAGAAAAAACAAGAAATACTTTTGTTGCCTTCACAAATGCTGTTTCTCACGTAAATACTAACAGCACTGACATGATGGAAAATTGCCAACAGCCATTTTCCTACCACCAGAGTTAATAGAGCATGAGGATTCTACGGTTGAAAACAACATGACACTGATTACTGAGCACTATCAGTATGAACGCTGCTGCAAAGAAAATGATCAAGTGCCCCTGCCATATTCCTTCTCTTTGCTGCAAAATCAAGGTGCAGGTACACAAGAAACTCCAGAACTCCATTCTGCTTAAGAGTAGTAATGAGATTTTTTTTTTTTTTTCATCTGGCACACGTTAAACTGATTTGCATCACAGTAATAAAGAGATGGATGCTGCTAAGTACAACACTCTATATACTAAGACTTACCTCTTTTATGTTTGCTTTAAAGTGAGATCACATTCATAGGTGATGGGCACAGTTTAACAGGCAAAGTAGAAATAGGAATTTTGGGAAGACAGACAGTTATTTAGCATTAGCAGTATCTTATATTTCACCTGGAGATGAAATTACAATGTACCTAATCATATTCACTACATCTGAAGGCAATGTTTTTGTGCAGACTGCATCTATTTATCTTCTGTTCCAAAGTAAGACGAAGAAATGCAAATGGACTTTACTGGATAGCTCCTGAGATACTGTTTTTAGATCTTGCTGTGTATCCTAAGTCCTAGAACAGAGTTTACCTTACATTCTTATGCAAATCCTTTTGATATAGTAGATCAGTATAGAACTTTACTATTTTAACACTATAAATAGGAATCTATTCATCACTTCGTTTATTAAAATATTTAAATAAAAGAATTAGTATCTTTCTATGACATATCACAATAAAAACCCATCATCTTGAATTCTAAAGAAACACAAATAACAGAGGACTCACTTTGTCCTCATGCAAGTTCAAACTCTCTCCTTCCCACTCATACCTAAGGATGCAACCACGTAAACGAAGTCTTGTCACAGAATCCACAAGAGGCTCAAATTACACTCTGATGGATCAGAATACGATAGTCCAAGGTGAACTTCTTGATGCATTTAGATTTCCTAGAGAGATTTAACTAAGTGAATTTACTACTTAACTCTGCTACTTATCAGCACGGGCGCGGCCTGCCAACCACGTGCTGTGCAGGTACTCATGACAGGTAAAAAAATGACAATTAAAAAGCAGGTATGCAAGACTGTGACAGAAAAAAATCATGCCTTTGCACAGTTACCCTGTATTTCCCACAGTAAAATGCAGCACCAAGATCTGAACCACCAAGAAGCTTCACTTTCCTGCCAGAGGGGGGCTGAGTGGTGGGCTCCACTCAGTACACACTCTGCAGAAGCAGGCAGTCTCCAAATAAAGAGGGTCTTTTTTTAAGCATCCGGGCTCAGACTTAACCCCACATGGTTATCTGAGGGGGAGGAGGGAAGTAATTCAAAGAAATCAAAGAAATTAGCAAGATGGAAAAGCAAAATAGCTGAAACCTTCACTAGAGCTGAAAATCCCTCTGAGTATGAAAAACAATGGGAAGAAATGAAAACGGTGCTTTGTTCTGCACCTGGAAGCAAGTGATACTAGTGACGAGAAAGACAGTAATTAGAAAGTAGCCTTATTTCTGACAGTTGTGGTTCCAGACATGCTGCAAGTGTTCAATAGTTTCAATTAACTCAGAGACTAGAACCCAAACACAAAAATCTGTCAGAAAAACGGCATACTGCAAACTGTGAAAATAAAATACCCTAGAAATAAATATTTGTTATCCGAAGTTAAAAAAGAAAAGCAACATATTAAAGAGAGGCTGGTGACTGATACCAAATGAACTGTACTACTTAAGTTTGGCAAGGAGCTAACCAGACCTCATAACAGAAAAGATTGGGACAGACCTGGGCCAAGTATTTCAGGAACAGACTCCTGACTTCCTCAAAAAAAAAAGGAAAAGCAGAGCCTGGC
The DNA here is from genome assembly GCA_013399915.1 of Illadopsis cleaveri. Classification (NCBI taxonomy): domain Eukaryota; kingdom Metazoa; phylum Chordata; class Aves; order Passeriformes; family Timaliidae; genus Illadopsis; species Illadopsis cleaveri. The sequence continues at coordinate 384,258 of VXBB01019599.1, read as the reverse complement.
AAACAACAGGAGCCATTTAGTCCAGAACAAAGTTTACAGAGATCAGTCAGAACTCTGACACAGGGAGTAAGATTGATAGTCCAATATCCCACCAGAAAATAAACGCAAGATAGAAAATCATCCAGAGCTCAGAGAACATGCGGAGCTGCACACACAGTGACAGTCTGGACAAACAACAGTCCTTGTCAGAGTGGGGAAGAAATTTTGAAAAGGTGATGGATTACAGCTCTCCATTCCACCAACAGAGTGACTATACTGCCAAGGGGGATGATGACAGCAACACTTACTCCTATTAGTGTTTCCTTTGTACTTTTATGATATACAAATGCCCTAGGGTATGGTATTGCTATACTTTTATATTAAGTATGCCTTGTTAGTTCCCATAAATCACATTTAAGCCAAATTCAGGTAAAAAAATCAGTCATACATTTTATCAATAACTTTCAAAACTGACAACACTGCTGAATGCTTACTGAAGTTACCACCAAACAGATAAAATCTATGTTTAATGTAGTTACACTGATCCATACCTACATCCATATTAAATTGGCACTGACAAGGAGGTAATCGCAGCTCAGGTCCTTTTGCACACCTTATGTTTCACATTTTCCCAATCATCAAAAAATTATTCATAAGTTCTGGTCTGAGAATTCATCTGCAATATATGAACTCACTGAGTATTTTCAGGTGCACTCCTCCGTTCCCCCTGAGACCTTCATATTCTTCATATTCCTTCGTCAGTTAAATCACAACAGGCTTTGAAATGTTCCTGGGATCTAAACAGACTTACATCCTTCATCCTGACTTCTTCTGTTTCCTCAATTTTTGAGGCACAGTCTGTCCATTTGTCTTAATAGTGCCCGTTCACTTCCTTAGATATGCAAATATCTGTTTATTAGATAAACATAAAAAACATCTTCCCTGTTGAACTGGCTGGTAAGCAGCTTCTTACTTCAGTAGGGGATAACAACATTTTCCTTTTACTTTAGTAATTCATTTGCATTTTTTCAGTGTCTAATGTGACCTCCACCAGAGCTTACATTCTGTATCAATCTTTATTTGCATTATCCAAAAATCTAAACAAATACAACGTACACAGCTCATTGCTGACTGCTGAGACCAATAATCCCAACATACCAGTAATGAACCACTATGGAATAACAGTGAGCTTGCAGCAACTGAACCTCACTGCAGCCTCACTGTTCTCAAAGTTAGAGTAGAGTAAGACAACTACAGGATATAACAAATAAGAAAACATAAAGTAGCTGTCTTCCCTTGCTTTTGCACAAGGAAGAACCTGTGGAAAACTGGAACATTTTTTACTGCCTACAAAAGGAAGTATTTTGAGAGGCCATTGATATCAAGTTTTCCTGTGTTAGATGAATATGCATAATTCAGGCAGATGCCATTTGAAAAGGTTATGCATTCATCTTATGATGGCACAGACAGGGTACCAAATATTACAGAGTAACATTTCCTATATGAAAAAAGAGAAAAAGAGAGCAGCAAGAGGCATTCAACAACTTTGGAAATATTAGGAAAATATTAGGAAACACACACACAAAAAAAAGAAAAGCATAAAGGACGCACACTGGAAGTATTGTAGTGGAAGTAGAGAGCTGTTAGTGCATTGAGATGTGCAGGTAGAGTACAAGAACAGCATTATCATCATGTCTAGTCAATAGAAGAGATACTGAGATTCCTTGGAATAATGGATTATGTGACCAAATTTGTGCCAGATGTAGAGGGTTTTTTAATCAGCAACTACTGTAACCACTACTGAGAAATCCTGTTTACAGACATCGTAGAAGTCTGAAAAGGCAACAAGAGCTGAGATAAAGAGATCTTCCTGTAACCCCACAGTCAATTCAGAAACAGAATGACAAAAAACATAAAGCTAAATCCCTGAAGTACCTTTAACATGGCATTAGGGCAGTTCTCTAACAGACTCACACAATGGCTGGGATTGGAAGGAATCTCCAGAAGCTTTCTTGCCCAACTCCCCTTCTCAAGGAGGGCCATCAAGAGCTGGTTGCCTAAGACCACATCCAGATGGCTTTTGAATATGTCTAAGGATTGAGACACCACAATCTCTGTGCTCCCTGGGGTTTAGCAGATTATCTTCCCAAGTTTAGTAGCTTGTCATTGACTTCGTCAAACAGTTTGAATATTACTTCAAATTTAAATGAGCAAAATAGAACAAAGATCAATTTGTTCTATCCACAAATCCACTACAACTTGCAATCTTAGTTCAAAAGAGAATAATTTATGCTAAAGTCTGATTAAAAATATGTTTTAAATAACAGCATTTTGTACGTTTTTACTAATATATTTCCTGTAAAGTATTGTTCTGTTAGTGTCCATGTTTTACTTAGAATACTACTCTGGAGTAAACAGAGAACTCTTGTCATGGCCAAATGAAATAACTGTTTTCGGTACTCAACAGAAGAACTGCAGACAAAGAAGTATATCTACTTTTTCTCCATGTATTTTGCATTTCACAAATTGCATGGTGATGACCAAAGCTAAGAAGATAGCTTGGAAAACCAGAAGAACACTATCTTAAGCTAACTAAAGATGTGATTACTTCTGAAAAAAATGAAGATACGATCCTGAAGGAACTGAAAGATCCTGTCTCAGAGTACCAAGAAACACAGTGGAAAAAGCTGAAAAATATCACCAGAAGGTTTGAGAGATAGAGTTGAAACAGATGAGAAAAACAAACTGAGAAACAAGACAAAGAAATGAAAAGTTTGCTTGAGACAGACAGTAAGAGCTGAGAAGCTGAGGAAATGTTGTCACAGTGACTATGAATAAAAACAGGAGAAATATTTTAAGATAAAGCGGGAGCAAGTGAACACACCTTGCTAGGACACATCTGCAATTCCTCAGGCTTATTCCCTTAAGGTTTTGTGTATCCTCAATGCACAGAACTAGGAAAAACAGAAAAGCTGTGGAAAAGCCCATCCACTGCTCAGGTAATAAAGAACTGAATGAGCTGAAGGCTCAAGAGGTATTAAAGTAACTCACTTCAGCAATTATTCAGTTGTTAGAGACGTTAACACCCTAGATGTTCAGGTACTCTGCCTTTTAGAACTTTAAGTAGCCAGAATGGCTGCAGAGAAGTTCTCAAGAACTCTGGAAATTAATAATGCCTTGGGGAAACTAGCTTGAAAATCACTGAAGGGCAGGACTAACCTGATCTCCTTTGACAAGGTGACCTACATAGTGGATGAGGAAAAGGCTGTGGATATTTTCTACATGGACATCAGTAAAGCCTTTGACTGCACTCCCCATACCATCCAGCTGGACTAGCTGACTGCTCATGGCTTGGATGGATGCACTGTTCACCGGGTAAAAAAAATGGCTGGATGGCCAAGCTCAGGGAGTGGTGGTCTCAGCCAACGGTCAATCATCAGTGGTGTTTCACAGCACCCAGTATTTGGGCCACTTCTGTTCAATATCTTCACTGACAACCTAGACAAGGGGATCGAGTGCACCCTCAGTAAGTTTGCAGACAAAACCAAATTGGGTGTGAGTGCCGATCTGCAGGAGGGTAGGAAGGCTCTGCAGAGGGATCTGGACAGGCCAAATTGATGCACCACAGCCAGCTGTATGATATTCAACAAGGCCAAGTGCCATGCTGGACACCTGGGTCACAATAACCCCACGGAATGCTACAGGCTTGGGGTGCAGTGGCTAGAAACTGGACAGAGAAGGATCTGGGGCGCTGGTTGACAGCAAGTGAACATGAGCCAGGGTATGCCTGGGTGGCCAAGAAGGCCAATGAGATCATGGCTTGTTATGAGCAATAAGGTGGCCAGCAGGACCAGGGCCGTGACTGTCCCCTGTACTTGGCACTGGTGGGGCTGCACCTGTGTTCCAGTTTTGGGCTCCTCACTACAAAAAAGACATTGAGGTGCTGGAGTGTGTCTAGAGAAGGGACATGGAACTAGAGAAGGGTCTAGAGCACAAGTCTGATGAGAGGCAGCTGAGGGAGCTGGATTGCTAACTCTGATGAAAAGGAGGCTCAGGAAAAACCTCACTCCCCTCTACAACTGCCTGGAAGGAGTTTGTAGCCAGATGGGGATTGGGGATCTCTTCTCCAAAGTAACATACATCAGGACAAGAGGAAATGGTCCTGAATTGAAACAGGGGAAGTTTAGATTGGGTATTAGGAAAAAATTCTTCTCTGTAAGTGCCATAAGGCTTTGGAACAGGCTGCCCAAGGAAATGATGGCATTAGCGACCACAGAAGTGTTCAGAGAATGTGTGGATGTGACACTTGAGGATACAGTTTAGTGGCAAACATAGCAGTGCCGGCTTAACAGTTGGATTTGATGATGTTAAAGGTCTTTTCCAACCTTAACAATTCTATGATTCTATGAAACAGCTTTACACGGTGCAGTTGTATTTGAGAGCAAACTGTATACACAAAATGCAGTGATACAGAGAATTGACTTGACCACATGAGTATCAAAGATGTTGAAGGAAAAATAGCAGTTAGACTGAACAAGCCAAAGAAGCCATAAAAAGAAGTTTGAATAAAGTGAACATAAAACAGACATAAATTCAGTACAATCAATTGCATATGTCAGGTACAGAAGCTGAGAACCTTCCTGATCAGCCCCTGGCAACAAGGAAGATACCAAAACAGATGCAGCACGTTCTTCTCCTGAAATAGCACTATTTGTCCAAGTACAATCTTGTTTATGTCCCATGTTATACCGTGACATTACAAAGTCATGGAGATAGATGCCTGCTCTCAGCACTACTAGCTCACTGAATACATAAACTTTTCCAATTATGCAGAAATCAGAATGGTTTCCCTGAGTAGAATTCCATTCTCTGCATCACAGATTTAAACATTAAAGTTATATTAAAGTTATATTAAAGAACCATAACAAAACTAGGTTCACAAACCTCATCGAAATTTGATAACCGATGAATAATTTACATTAAGATAATACAGGTCTCATTTTAAAATGTTTCTATTATGATTACTTTTCTCTGTTAGAATCATAATTTTCCCATACCATCTTGCTTCGTTATTATTTACAGAGAAAACAATTTCTGATCATTCCTCTTAAAGGTCCAATTAAAGATTTTGCTGTATCGGTAATGTCTGATGTAGACCATGACTGAGTAAACAGGCTTTTCTTTTCAGAAAATCTAAGAACAACTTGCACAAAACAAGTATTGTAATGCCTACTAGAAGAAAGAGAATAAATTGCTAGATCTTCAGTATAATGAAAGGCACAAAAGAATGCCTAGTATGGAATCAGAATCTAATAGTCCCTGAATTTACGAGGTCTTTTTGTTCTGACTCCTATCAACACAGAGTACACAGCTAATTCAGTGTGCACCATAGAAGCATTCTTAAAAATCTTCATAATATTATGCAGAGGAACATTGCAGTTCTGTAGTGAACCTAGTAAGCCAGGACACCAAGTCATCAAATCATCTGCACTGGAAGTATGCAAAATTCACACCAAAGTCTTTGAACCAAGTTCTCCTTCACAATGAAGACATGATCTTCTCCTCCTAAAAGACAGGCTATAAAACAGCCTAAACGAAACAGTGTTTACATGTGGCTCCCTGTCCCTTTTCACTGCTGGAACAATATAAATCAGATGCTGGTTCAAATGTAAATCAGATTCAAAAGGACTAAGGACTTGCTTAAAGCAAATTATTAAGTATGTGAAAGATCAAAGACTAGCGCTCCACTGGCATCTGAGAATGCAAATGAGAGATGGAGAAGACGCTGAAGAAAAACAAAGGAGAACTGAGAGATTCTTTCTGGGTGCAAGCATTAAAAATCTATCAGTTTAAATTAAACAGTAACAATCATATCAGTGGAGGAATCCTCTCCTTATCTCATGACTTTATTTGATGGAAGGCACATTACAGGTATTTCTGTAAGAGGCCAATGTGGTTTGCTTTTTCATGTTAGTATTTTGATACTTCTCAAGATCTTCTACTTCTTAAGCCAGGGTTGTTCTCTCTCTTTTAGTAAACATTGGTTTTTTGCCCCCATTTGCATTTCAAATAGAGCTAAAACAAGCAAGAGTGGTTTTGTTTTAACACTTTCAAAGGTGCTGAACCTCCTCTGGCTAGCTGGAATAAAAATCCACAGCTGTAACTAGTTCTTTATGGATATTCCAATCCCAATTTCTTTTTCTTTAAAGCTTCAAAAACTGTTTAAAATAATACAGTGCATTCTTCGTCAAAGATAAAAGGAATGGTAGTGTACTTTGCATTACCGTACATAATCTCAGTACATTCCTTGCTGTCTGTGCTGACTGGGAGTTCAGCTTGATGTCAGCTTGAAGGTATGGCAGTGATGACCAAAGACAGTCATCTACAGAGACAAATTACTAGGGGCTTCAAGAATAACAGCTATCCCATCAGCTAGAAAAAATGAAACATACATTTATTAAAACACATCTTTGTCCCTTGCCACAGCTATATGCTGCACAAGGAACTGCTATTTCATTTACAAGTAAAGATTCAGCATTGCAGTGACAATACAAATTTCAATGAGCAGAGCACTATGCTTGACAAAGTGATGAGGTACAAGATTATTACCTGTCCTTTCAAACTTAAGTACTTGAAGTAACCAATGGAAAACTTTAGAAGACGACAAAAAGACATCAGACAGAAGATGAAAAATCTCAACCATCACTTTAGGATATAGAAGAGCACAGGCTTCCATGTAGTATTTAACATTCTAGATATGTGGGGTTGGGCATTTTATGTTGAAATATTTTTGTAAGTTGGACTTGTTCTCTGTACCCCTGTTCTGTGCAGTTTCTATTTTTAGTACCCCTTGTTACAAGTTGTAAGTTGCCCCTCTACCTCTCCCCAGATACAGCTCCCTATTGGTACACCCTTCCCGCCTTTGCCACTGTCAATCTCGCCCAGTGTAATCCTTCCTGTCAGTCACTGAGAGATCTATCCCTCAGGTCCAGAAGATTCCAGGAGGGATATCCAGTGACTGGCTGGGGCCCCTATGATTCCCTCCCCCCTTTCTTGCCATTTGCTATCAGTTTGTCTATCTTGTTATCAGCCACTTCCCAGTTATACCTCATTGGTTCTATGCTGTACCCACCCTGAGTCCCACCTACTGTATAAAACCCCTCTCCTCTCAGACCAGATCGTATCTCCTGAGGCACTGGCCTTGAGGTGAGGGTACCCTGTCCAGACCCAATAAACCCAAGTTGCTCAAAGCCTCTGAGAGTCCCTTCTTTCTTCCCACTGCCATAGCAGCGTGACAGGCACAACTGGTNGCATTTTATGTTGAAATATTTTTGTAAGTTGGACTTGTTCTCTGTACCCCTGTTCTGTGCAGTTTCTATTTTTAGTACCCCTTGTTACAAGTTGTAAGTTGCCCCTCTACCTCTCCCCAGATACAGCTCCCTATTGGTACACCCTTCCCGCCTTTGCCACTGTCAATCTCGCCCAGTGTAATCCTTCCTGTCAGTCACTGAGAGATCTATCCCTCAGGTCCAGAAGATTCCAGGAGGGATATCCAGTGACTGGCTGGGGCCCCTATGATTCCCTCCCCCCTTTCTTGCCATTTGCTATCAGTTTGTCTATCTTGTTATCAGCCACTTCCCAGTTATACCTCATTGGTTCTATGCTGTACCCACCCTGAGTCCCACCTACTGTATAAAACCCCTCTCCTCTCAGACCAGATCGTATCTCCTGAGGCACTGGCCTTGAGGTGAGGGTACCCTGTCCAGACCCAATAAACCCAAGTTGCTCAAAGCCTCTGAGAGTCCCTTCTTTCTTCCCACTGCCATAGCAGCGTGACAGGCACAGCTGGTGAGCCAAGATCCCACACACAAGATCCTGTGGGGGCGTGTCGGGGCTAGCCTGGCTTGAAGGGTGGACACGCACCGCCGCATAGATACTCAGCTTTTTCCACAGACATTCTCTCATCACTTTATATTAACTATTTTTTGTAATAAAATAATAAACTTTTTTAGTTTAATTTTGTAATAAAAAATAAGCTTTTTTTAAAATAAAACAGCTTCAATTGAAAACAAATGTCCAAACACAATGACTTAATTGTATGTAATTGTATGCAATACTGAGAAATGCATAATTATAGAAATATATTCTAGCAACTAATGAAGAAAGACAAGGAACACTCATAACAAAAGTTATCACAGAATTTTGCTACTTATTCTATAGGGTATCAGTCCTTCTGGCGTTAGTAAAGTGTCCTTTCTAGAGGTTTCAGCCCTTGAAATCTTTTTCCATAGTCAGAGAACTGACTTGCATCAGCATGCAATCTGATTCACAAAAGCACTGTTGAAATCACAGTTAAGAGAGCACATCTCCAGGCACATGAATCCCAGTAATGACTTGGCCTGGTGAAAATCCAGATATTCTGGCCTCCATATAACTCTCACTGTCAATTCAGCATAGCTCTTATGGCTCATTATATTTGTTAACTTGTCTCCTCTCCTAGTACTGTAATGATGTCTGGCTCCCTCTTGATCAAAACTCTTTATCTCCTTTCTAACTATATTAGATTACTGCCTTTCATACCCTTAGGTACATTTGCAATTTTCTGTGTTTGGATGCTGGAAGGGAGTAGAGAAAAACTGAAGAGAGAACTGAATCTCCTGTGACCCCCAAGAAAGAAAAGTAGTTGCGTCATCAATCCTTGAAATTCCTTTGGGTGTAATCCTGTACAAGGAATCTTGTAATTCCTTGGGCATGTAATCAAAGACCAGAAAGAATCTCTTTACCAGCCTTCCTCATGCAGAATCAGCAATTCTACCATTTTGACAGCCCGTTGGTGCCTCACACTGACATGCCAGAAACTTCCCCCTAGGTCACAGTGGTACAGGTCCATACTTACATTGGTCTAGTCTATGCAGTGATACATCATCAGCTAACCAGGCTCATACAGGAAACTCTGCTTAACATATTTCCAAGTACAATGAAAATTTAGACCTCTTGGTCTCCCCTGTTTTCTTTGCAACTTCTGAGGGTTTCATCTTTTGTACTAAAGGTTTTAAGGATGCTGCAAGCAGTTGGGAAGTATTTTGTGGCTTCTTCTGAACTAATGACTATTAAGTAGGCATCTGCAATTGAAGGAGACCAGATTTTTTTTAATTGTTTTCTTGCAGGTCTGGTCTTTTGCTATCCCTCCTCTCCCACCAGCACAGTATATCAGAAAACCATACCTATACATCCCTGTGATCAGATCTGAGGTTGAAGGTAACACACTGACATTGACATAAAATTGCAATAACCTGCTACTTCCTAGACTTCATACTCTGTTCAGGTCCACATTATTTTCAGCATGCTTCTGACTGAATTTGCAGGGGTCGGACTGTTACTTTGGCTGAAGCAGGACCACTGATCTTCTTGCTTGCAACAGAATGTGTCTAGAAGAGCAGATCTGCTGCAATGTCTTTTTTCTTGACTATGTCAAGGTTCTGTATAGGTATATGAAGAAAGTTAGTGCTGGTAAAGCAGTAAAATGCTCAGGAAAACACCAACTTAGAACATACCTGAAGCAGCATTCTTCTGCACAGTTCCAGACTACATCTGTCTTCCCTTGCCACTTGATGCAAAGCTGTGTCTGCCAGCCCAAATAGGAAATATGTTCGAGGTGATTGAATGGATCACTCAAATATGCTGAACTGGCACACACTGCCACCTCATTGTAATTTTGCACCAATAAATCAACAGTTAAAAGGCATATAATACAAGGTGACTTGAAGTGGCTGTCATTAATTATGTTCTATCTTTTGCTTAGTAACCACACAACACAGTCTTCAATAAAACTAATCCTAATTACAGTCTGACATGTTTCCCAAATTATGCTTATGACTTATTTTAGCATGACAGTTTTGGAAACTGCAAGAGCTGTTCATTTCCCTTTTATTTCACAAGTATATCAAGCAGTTACAGTCAGAGATAAACAAATATGTAAAAAGTGACATTTCAACATCCAGGAAGCAGGAAAGTCAGTGACAGAAGATGCTAGTGTACCCTGAAAATACTAAAAATTGAACTTTTAGTAACCACAGTATCAGTTTCAGAAACTGATAAAAAGGTAGCAAACTTCCATCCAATCCCTTATTGGAGCAAATTAATCAAAAATTCTCTCCTGCACTTCACTAAAGACTCTTAAAAAGTATTTTCTTCTATCTATTTCAAACCAATCTCCTACCACTTTTGATAGCAACAGCGGTAGTAGTGTCCCTTGCAGGATTTGATGAACTGGAGTTCTGCATGAATTCATTTACAGTTTTATCCTTCTCTTTAATGAATTCTCTGTGAAAAAAACCCATAATAATGTATTTTGTACTCTCAAAGTCAAACTGTTTTGGATAAAAATAGGGGAGACTAGAAAGAAGTGAGAAAGAGAGAAATGTTTAATTTTAAATTCCACCTCTCAGAATAATTCTCATCTAAGTAACTTCAATGTTGTGAAATACACTTTTCTTTGTTGTCAACCCCCTTTTCTCCTGAAAACAAGGAAATGAAAAAGCATCTTACTGTTTTTGCCCACTTTACAAAGAAAATTCAGGATGAAATGTTACAAGAGGGAAGAAAAAACCAGTCTTCACTACTGAAAGATACAGCCAAATTTGGAGAGCTGGGTTTATGTAACATAGCTTTATAAACTTTTAATAGGTAGCATATCAGCTAGCTTTCTATACTCCTATAACCAGGACAGGAGCCTTCACTTCTGCAACAATGGCAGTTAGAATGAAGTAAAACCTTTACATTCATGTGTTACAAGAAGAATTTCATAATCACACTTCAAAATCATGAGTATACAGCTAATGAAGAAACTGTCATATCTCCCATACTCTCAAGTCACTCATACCTGGCACTGTTCCCAGAAAAGGCAGAATCCTTGAATTGGCCACACCTGTTCTGCCTCAGCTTTGGTGGAAAATGGGTTAGTTAATAAAAAATGAAAGATCAAATATTTTCTCTGCCTTCAGTCTGAAGTGTACATGTACCAGCCTTTTTTATACATTTTCGCCTTTAGCTGACATTAGTCCTAGAGTGGCGTATGCTGGAAAAAAATACATAGCACTAGTTGCATAACTTTAGCCCTAAAACTGATTTCAGAGAGGTACCAGCCTCAAAGAACACTAATGCTCTTACTGCCTTGCTTGCAAGACCAGGCCTCTTTTCTCAGAAACTCACTCATACCAGTGGAAAGGCTCCAAGTGGTGCTCCATGTTCTGTTTGCATTGATCCTCAGCTGATATCTGGGACATTGCAGATAATGCCAATTACAGGGGTCTCAGACACCATCAGCACTGACAGAACAGCCTCTGCTTGATCTCACTCCCAGCACAAGGAGGCTGGCACACCTCATGATCCAGAGTGAAGCAACAGATGGGAAGGAGGGGAGAAGAAAGAGAATCAAAGCTGTTTCATGCTTTTTGCTCAGAGGTTGCCAAAACAGGCACTGACAGCAAGTAGCCATAGGGAACTCAGGCAAACTTAAATTCTAATTTCTCAGCAGGTGCAAAGCAGGGAGATGGCACTTTAAAACCACCCCCTAGGAAACCCTGTGTTTTCCCCCCCTCCCTTCTTTTCTTCTTTCTTTTCTCTTAAACAGTTTCATCCTCTAACAAACAAAATTGCCAGTGGCTTTCAACTTACAGCAACAACCTGAAGGCAACTCATGAGTACTTTGTCAACAATGCTAATCCATAAGTCAAAGAAAATAGACTTCCATTTACAGTTTAAAAAAAATAGAAAATAGTTCTTTTCTCTGCAAAACAGGAAATGTAAACTGATACAATCAGGTCTCTAGGGCATTCCACAATATGAGTCCCGCCTCTGTTCCAGCACTGCAGATCTGTCTTTTTCTGTCTCACTCTCCTACACATCCACATTTCTATTATATTACACTTCTTCTTGTATGTATCCCACAGAAATCACAGAGAATGACTCTGTATGCTCTGATGTGCAGACATTCACTTAACACACATTATCAACCACATGGCAAAGACTCTCCCTCATTATCACTGGAGGAATCAAAAACTATTCAATGCCATTTAAGAGGAGAAGTAGCTTCTTTTTATGCCCTTGAATTTGGAAGCAGGATATTTAGTTAATACAGTACTCCAATACTCCATTTTTAAGGAGCATTAGAAGCAACAGGAAGCATATTGAAGTGAACTAGTTATTTTTAAATCAGCCCTAAATTGAATTAAAATGAAGCAGACATACTCATGTCCTAAACACAAACAGCAGCTTGCTGTTAAAAAAAAATGCATGATAATTTCAAGAGAAGGAAGAACTTTGAACTTCAACCAGCTTTAAAAGTTTCTACCACACTGTATTATTTAATTAGTAAACCAGTAGCTTTTCCAACTAGAGAACTGTTATTTTCATCATATCTCCTTCACCCTGACCTGAAATGAGTCCAAATAAAAAGACAGATTTTTTTTTCTCCTGTGACCCAGATCTGTAATCATAATTCTTCACTTTTCAGTCTCTTTCACTTCCACATCTTCTGTCAGAAAAAAACTCTTATTTGTATGCATCAATCCAGGCAGGAAGAAATCTAGTATCTTCACCTATCTTCTTGGCATCTCCTGCTTTGGAAGTGCTAATGTTAGAGGTGACACCCTAACAGTGGCTGGACTGACAACAAGTGAACTTTCAACAAGTTATTTTCTACACGGCATAAGACTCATTCCACCAAAGACTAAACTATTCCATATTCATACCCTGACACAGACTGAAACACACTAGTCTCTTTATTTTTATAGAGAGATACACAGAGGACATGTGTGACTCACACAAAAGGCAACATGGTCTTTTTACTGAGAGCAACCATGGTGGAAACAAGTCTCTTTGGGACGGTAATAATTTTGAGACAAACTGATCTTAATCCTGTCTGTAAGGGTACGTTGATACCCTACAAAATATTTTAAGCTGACTTTGCACCCAGAATTAGAAAATACAATCTCTCATCCCCTCCAGTAACCATGTAACTCTTTCATCTTACTTTACCCAAATGCTTCAGTAAGTAGCACCACAGAGAATGAACAGCTGTAAAAAGCCTACAGCACAACCTGATCCTTTTTCTCGTTTGTTAGCCTCTCTCTCCCTTCTGCCCTTCCATCCCTGTCAATCCATCCCTGTGTATTATGTGCTAGAGCAAGAGGGCTTACATATCTTAAAAAGTCTCAGATAATCTACTGTAAATGACTGTTTTTATTCATCTGACTCTTCACGAGACCTGCAAGGTTCTGGCCTTGATAAGAACTGGAAACACCGGGTTTTACAAATTAATCTGCCTCCCCAGTGTGGATTTTCTAAGACCCAACTCTGGGAAAGAACTGTCTGTAGTAAAGCTAGGCATGGCCCCTATCAATACATGAAGTAGAAAGAAACTTGAGTGGATTTGGGAAAAATGTAGAAGCCACAGCTTGAAAAGCAGAAGCAAGAGCCATTTGAGAGTATCCCACAAAATAGAAACAACATAACTAATCCAGTTACTGTTACTTCTGGACCTCAGTAGAGGCCTCAAACATAAGTGCCAAATCCAGGGCATCCACATTTTCCATCCTTCATGTTTTGGGAAGTAGCTAGGGTCTACTAGCTACAGGAAGAGGAAACAGGTTACCACGTCATGCCTAAACTGTCAGACTTTCCCTTGATTACAATCAACCCTTTTTCTCTGACTTGTTTGTCCTTTCTGCTCCAGGCCTAAGATATAGCAAGAAGTCAAAATGTTTTCTTTCAAAGCAATGAACTACACATAAGGTCTAGGTTCAGTCTTTCCTACTTGCATATTTTCCTTACTGCCTGCTCCTTATAGACCAATGAAATCTATCAAGCACAAGAAGCACACAGCTATTTGTTAAAAGACAGCTCACTCCTTTCTTCACCAAGTCAGCATATGTTTACTGTAGAAGAAACAAAAACTGTATATGTAATGTCCTATGTGGCAGGGTTTAAAATTAATGTTCTTATTTTCTTCCAAAAAGTAATGTAAAATGAAGTATTTGGCCACCACAACCAGAATTCAGACTTCATGATATGCACTTCTGTCAAGAAATTCTGAATTCAGAACATCTTCTGGTAGGAATACTGGAATCTGAAGACTCTAGACATATTAAACTGGAGTTTGATGAGTTGCTGATATAGCTGGTTGTCAAACATAGATGTAGGACTGGGTGCAACAACTCCGGAGGTCCCTTTCCAGGCTGTGTCCCCAGCTACATGATGCATTCTCTTAACTTGGCTCTAACAAACCCTGCATTTTCTCCTGTTCAGAGTGGTCCCACCACAAGACATTTTTACTACTGTGAAAATATTTCTAGTACATTTACAAGTTCTCTTTCTGGGGCAGTTGTCAAACAGCATTTTAGAAGAAATCTCAGACTGGGGAAAGAAAAATGCAACTAGTGGCACTCAGAGATATATAACCATTTCAGTTTGCCTGTGCTTGTTTCTTGGTCACTTACTTGAAGGATGCCAACTTGTGTGCCAAGCAAGAGTTAACTGAAGACATTTTTAGCCCTTTCAGAAACCTGACACCAAAAGAACAGTTCTGTATGTTTTTTTTAAGGTAAAGTACAAAAAGTAACAGCTTTGATGCTGAAGAGTCTGATCCACAAATCAACCAGCATAGATATACCACATGTATGGTATGAAAGAACACATGGAAAGCAGACAGAAATATGACTAAAATATGTTTCTATCACTTGACATTTCCTACAACGAAGATGGCGAAAAAATATGTCTCCTCATCCCTGAGAGAGAGCTTGGGATGCTTAGGCAAGCACCACAGAAGTGAAACATCAATAGCCAAAGTAAACTCTACTTTTGCCTTTTTTTCATTTCCTTCCTTTGCTGTCTTTCAAAAGGACACCACACTGAAGAAAACTTACTCCTTGGAATTCAGAGTGAAGTGTCAGCTAGGAGGAAGAGCTTACTCACTCACTCAGCACTTCCCCAGATAACACAACATTTGACCAAAGAATTTCCATCTAGAAATGCTGATTCACTAATGAGTGGGATAACTGAGCAACAACAGCAGCGATGTACATATGTCATTGGCTTTGTCTCCCACAATTCAACAAACACAAAAGGCTACCAAATAATCATGCTGCTGTAATGTCATTCTTGTCCTTATTTCCTCAGATCAGCCTGTAGCCAGAACACTTGGGAAATGCCATGAAAGAAAAGGTAGTGATGCCTATCTGTCTGAAACCAAGGGAAGCCTTGCTGGCAGTCTCCTACAGAAACCCAGTGTAAAGTTCAGCCCCCTTGCCTTGAAGCAGTGAGGAAAGTCTTGCCTGTTTGCAACACAACAACTGGACAGGGGCACATGATCAGCGAAAGATCTATGCTGCAGACAGATTTTTATGTTTTTACTTATAGGCCATGCAGAAATCCACAAGCTTCTCCAGTCCAGAAGAGAATTCAAATTCACAGCTACCAATCTACAAACTTAAATCCTGGGAGTCAGATTTTTAGTGAACAGGGATTCAGTGAAATTTGAAGAAGCTTTCTGCCATGTGCCATTTGGTCTCCCCACATTTCAAAATTCTGTCTTTAACAACCTTTAAAGCAAAATACTAGTCCCTGTCTCAGTAGCCCACCAAGCACCTCATTTTTGCAATGCTCCATGCCTGTCTAAAACACAAAGGTGCAATAAATCTCCTTCACATGAACAACATGACTGGTTTAGGAACCCCATCCACCAGAGCCTTCCACCAGAGTGTGGATCCACTCTCAGAAAAAGATATGTATTTATTCTGTGCTTGCATGGAGACTGTGCTGTCTAGAGAATCTTGCCCCATGGTTTTGACACAGGAGGAAACAATCTATATAAAGAGAGAGCTTCTTTCTAGGGATTTATGTAGTGTTTCCTTGCAATGAAGATTGTTTCTAGCCACAAGAGAAAGCAACAAAGGTCAGAGAACATTATTTGGTCCAAAGCCTAGAATTAAGAGATGGATTAGAGCTTGTGAAGAAATTCTGAGTTTATAAAATTGCTTGATAAAAGCACAATATAGCTCTTTACATAGAGAAGAGCTGCAAGAAATTGGCTTGCTGTTTCTGCCAGCTCAAAGCTTTGAATCAATATCTGTGGAAACTACTCCAGGTTTCTCCCATTGGCTCCTCTGGGCATGGAATTATGCTTCAAACAACCTGTATAGCTAAAGCTCCAATTATTTTGCTGTATCTGAGGATTATCCCTTGGGCTTTTCTTTGGGATTATTTCCTGCAGATGCTTTTACTCTATTCTAGAAATCATTTCACAAATAATGTAAATTCTTGACAACATGATAGAAAAGACAATTTGCTTTGTCAGCCAGTAAAAAGTCAATGCAAATTATTCTCTCTCTTTTTACATAATTTACTTGGCTTATAGCATCTTTAGATGTCAGTGTACAAGGCCCCCTATACTAGTTCTTCAAGGGACTACAGCCCTGTTCTTCTCAGCAACCTTTTTCACTGCTGTCTTCTCAACATGAGCTTGAGAAAAGATCTCAGAGAAGAGTGGCAGAGCAATTCTTATCCAATTAACAACTTTTTAGCAACAATAACAATCGGCCCCTTTACCCCTCTAGCTACTTTAATACTATCCCAGAGACACTGAAAACCAGTGACTCTATTCATCAGCTTCATTTGCAAAGGCAAACAGAAATTTTTAGCAACTCAAACTACTTATGCATTGGCACACAAATGACTGGAATGCACAGAAGAACATTTGAAAGCTAATAAAATATCAGCTTGTTGGCAGAAAGAAAAAGAAAACAAACTAATCACAGGAAAAAACTGACTCTTAGAAAAGGGTCTGAAAAAGAACTACACAACTATAAATCTGGTTTAGCGAAATGCTGACTTCTGTCCATTGCTTTTGCATTTTGAATAAGTGATTCTGGGCACTCTTTCTTGAGATATTCCCTCATATTAATATACAAGATACTGGGGCGGGGGGGGAGCGGGGAAGGTATTAATCATTTGATGTGAAGTGTCTTCTCCTTTTGAAAACCAAATGCTTATCTTTTAAAAAGATCCCAGGGTCCAGGAGAATCTTTTCTAGCAGCTTATTTTTACCTGAGTTATTTCAACAAGCTGATTGACAGCAATATTTAATAACCATTTTAATGGCCCATATGTGGGCAAAGTAGGAACAAGCAGTAACAAGCAGAGCTCCTTCATAATCCAGACTTTTCTGGCAGCTGTCAACGTATGGTATAATTACACCCCAAAATAAAGTCTGAAAGGACCCAACAAGGAAGGCTTACCAGTTTTGTGGACTTAAAAAGAGACTGTGGATTCAAACACACAAGTGAAGAGTTCTTCTGGAAAGCAAACTGACTTTTTCCTTAATTTGAATTGACATTTTGAGTAACGTAAGATTTGGTCCTTAAGGCAATACTTTCTAGGAAACCCACGTGATGATGAAAAGGCTTACTGCTCCGTTATTCTTGCCACTGATATTTGTATTTCCAGGATGGGAAAATCCTGATGCAGAGTGTTTTACAGAGCCATACTACATTGAAGTGCTATCCAAACGAGCCAGAGGCTCCTCAGGCAGATGATAGGTGAGAAGGTGACCCCAACTAGTTGTACCATGTGCCAGCACGAAAATTAGTACTCCTAGAAAACTAACAGTATATTAATCAGAAGAACACTTTTTGATGAACTGCACATGCACTTTAATATAATTTCCAGTTTACTTGTCATGCAGACAATGCAGGAAATCAGCTACAAACCTGAAAGGAAAGGATTACTCACAGCTGAAAATCTAGGACTGAAAATCCGTATCAAAAATTCCATCAAACAAAAATGAAAGTAACTTTGTCTGAAGCACCTTCCATTAAGTGAAATATTCCACAAAATCCCTCTTTCCTATTGAAGAAAATTTGAAAAACAGTTTTGTCTGCAACCACGTATCAGGAAAAAGGTGTTTTAAAATTTGTCCTAAGTATTGGTCATATTTTTGCCATGAAAGCTTACTGTAGCCAATTGCAAACCACTACTTACCACCTGAGTTGTTTTCCACTCCTACGAATTATAAACCTCAGGATAGTCAATGCTGCAAAGGTTAGTTTACATGTTTGTTCAAAAGTAACATCTCTTGCAAGTAGAAATATGTATTGCATCTAGTTCAACTTTTTCTTCATTTTATTATATGAATTTTAAACATTTCCTCTGTAAGCACATAGATATTTACATCTGTTAGCTACCAAACATTCTGTACATTTAATACCACTACAGATACAAATCACCTGTTAGCATCTCTCAGTTAGGTATTTAAAAGCTCACGGCAATGAGGTACTTAAACATGTTAGGTTGAGTCAGCAAAAAATAATCATGTGCCTAAATTCAAAAATGACTAGTTAAAACAGCTCCTGGATTGAAATCTCCATTGATAAATTATTCATTTGAATCCATAGGCTGCACAACTCCTCCTCTTCTATTATGTTCTTATGGAAAAAAATAGCTATGTCCATTGAGGGCAAGCCAGTCAACAGGCCTAAAAAACCCCACTGGATAAATTTTAAAACTACCTTTCTTCCAAAACTACTATAGTCTACTGCTATTTTAAAAACAAAAATTAATAGCATTATTTTTAACCAAAAAAATGCAAGATTTTTTTTTCCAATTATTATTCAGTGGGAATGCTTTTAACATGTTTGGATATCACTCTACACTCTAATGTTGTCTATTCCAGAAAATCCTGTGTTTAGCAACATTGTTAATCTTTTCATAAATCTAATTTTCTTACAAAACCTGCAACCTCATAGCCATTGTACTTCATAATGTCAAATATTTCTGGTCACAAAGATATTCTTCCAGTCTTACCCATCACCATATGAAAAAATACATATAGCATGTAGTTTATTCTGACATTGACAGTACAACATAAGACTTTCATTTCATATTCTATGCTATATATATTCAAGAGACAACATACAGAAATTCTGGGCATCTGACAATAATGTTTCACTGAAGAAAAAGTAAAACTACAAATTATATTTTATCTGAACTACAGAATTTAGTTTGGATTATGAGTGATGATAGATTTTATAGCACTTCAGTGTTGACTTAATCACTTCACTTATTATTCTGAAGTGGTTTTGGCTTAATGAGGTTTTAGTTGTGGGAGAATCATTGACACACAAACACAATTTACACTATGGAGAAATTTCACCAAATGTAACTATCCATATTTATACCTCACCAAATGAGCAGCTATTTTAAGGCATGGACATGGTGAAGGATTTCTTTGCGTTTATTTCATCCTATTGCAAAAGAAAAATTGAGTTGGTCAGAAGCAGAACATCAACTGAATTAAAAGACTGTTTTCCCAACAAGACAGCCTCCATACAAACTCTGGTCGTTCCTAGCCATGTTTGATTGATGACAGCTAATGGGATTACAGCCTAGTTGAGGCAGCCCACAAAACACAAATGTGCTATTAGTAGCACAGTACATTATTCAATAGTGATGAGTACAAAAAAAATTAAAGTACCCTGATCTCAGTATGTTTTACTTAGTTTTTGTATTCAATATTGGGAAATTTAAGCACTGATCATACACTTTAGCTTTACTGTATATTCAAAACTCCTGTTTTAAAAAAAAAAATTGTCTACATAAATACAGCCTACAAAAGCTCCCCAATCTCATCTTCTAAAACTGTACTATATTTTTGCTTTGGACAGTAAACAAGAAAGGAAAAGAAATTAAGTTTTGTTAATTACATAAACATCTAAAAGAAGCATAAAGGAAGACAATAAAGTCTGATCCAATTGAATAAAATGTCTTGACTAAAAACATTCCAAATCAGATTTACGATAAACTCAAGGCCTAAATGAGGCATCACCTTTTAAGATCAAGCACACAGAACACAATCTTTATGCCTGAAATCATCTTCCTTAAGTGTATATTTTGGTGCCATCCTGTTTAAAACATAAATCAAGTATGCATACTGAGTACCAAGGACAACCAGTTAGTAGCCAACATGTAAAGTCAGGCAGTTCATATTCATTCTCAAATCTGCAACTCATCTCAGCTCCTGGAAGCTCTCCAACCACATACTGAATTTCTAGTCTAACAGCACCTGGGATTCCCCATCTCAATGCTCATCACAATGTATAAAAACATGAAGATGTCAAGCAAAGATTGCTGTCATAGAGTTTAAAGATGGAGAGATGGGCTCAATGTTAGAACAGCTCCAGTGGACATAAAAATAATGTCAAGAGCAGAGAACCTAAACAAAAAGTTATTTATATGCTGTTAAGTACTACAACTATACTGCCTTCACATCATGTTGGCAGGGATGCAGAAGTTAACACAGAAGTTTAGAGAAGCTAGCATGCACGGATTCAACTGTTCAGTCCACCTTGCAAATCAAACTTTCGAGATAAAGTCCAAGTAAATGCATAATCCCAAATGTCATAAAGTGTGACATCAGGTGAGATAAATAAAGGAAGAGATGAAAAAGGATTTTTCCCTATTTTAACTGCTAAAAACTGAAAAAACTCTTTTTAAACAATACAAATCTTAATATGCTGCTGAAACCCATTAAAATTTCACTATATTTTGGGCACACATAATTTTTAAACCTGGTACAGGATTCAGCTTCAGCTTCCTGCTAACTGAGTCTGGGAAACACAGTACACCACAGAGAAGTGTAATATACAAATGAGAAAACAGTTTGACTCAGTGGCACTGCCATCCTAAAATGGCACACACAGAAAGACCAGAAAAGGAAAATAAAGTCAATTAGCACTATAATAATGATACTCAGCACTCAGTCTAGACACTCAATCCTCCCCAAGACAGCAAAAACGAGAAAATACTATGACTAGGTTTTGAACTAAAACTTAGTGATCAGCATAAAGAAAAGTGTAAGCCAAGGTTCTAATATTTCTTTATTATAAAATCCAATGTGTGGATCTGCTGTTTCATTTTCACTAAATCTGCTAAGACAAGAAAGAAAGAAACGATCTTTACAGGTGCAACTTTGTAATACAGATTATACCAAAAATGCAACCTATTCATGCTGAAAGAAATGCAGCATGGTCTATGTTTTTGAGAATGTGCCCCCTGTAACAGATTTGTCAGAGGATGAAAACTGGGGTACTTCACACATACCTCTAGAAAAGTCAGCCATTGGAAAAGAAGGAACTGTATATGAACTCAATGTACTTACGCAATTTCTCCATCAGAGCATGAGACAGAGAGCTACTGACAAAAAAGAAAAAAAAACAAACATGCATTGAGGGAACAACACCAACAAATGAAAACTTACTACGACACATTTTTCACTAGCATGCTTAGTTTAAGGAAGAACAAGGGGCTAGAGTGTTAGGATAAAGGAAAGATGTCTTACTGAAGAGACCCCACCCACACGTGTATATTTATCTAAATCCAGCTCTATACAGATCTGCATCACAAGTGAGGTTTTAGCAACTTGAAGAAAGGCATTATCCCTTGTAGGTGATGATAGATGGATAAAGACTTTTTAAAAAAAAAAAAAAAGCTTTTAAATATATTTGAGTAGTTCTGCATTTTAATACCATGAATCAATAGTAACATTACCAGGAATTTTCCATCTTCACACAAAGAGGGAATAATACTGTGTCACCTGGACTTCATAATCCCTAGGTCAAAATGCCTTGATCCTGGATGTGCAGTGAAGGCGAACTCCCATCTGGGTGTGTTAAAATGAGTTTCAGTGAAGCTCACCAGTCTAACAGATCAAAGAGTATGCTGTCAAAAGACTGGTTCTGCATGGAATTACCTTCCAAAATATAAAATAGCTTGCTTGCCAAGTCAAAAGTTTTGATATGAAGAGAGACATTTATATTATCTCTAGTCTTATTACCCCTCTATAGGAGCCCTCCTCCTAAATATGAATATTGAAGGGAAACAATTTTACAGTTTCTGTGTCTGTCAACTTTTAGTTATAGACTACTTCAAGAATGGAAATGAGCTGCTAGTGGTAGAGGATAAGACAGTTCTTTCTCTCTAGGTGGGTTGACTCTGTCACTTCTATTTTGCTGACAGCAATCAGGGGCTTTCTGATCCTGAGGTCCCTGATTTTGCTAACACACATAATATACACTAGAATGTTGCAAGTTACTTTGTAATTACACTTAGCGTAATACACTGGTGTACCATCTGGGACTGTAATCTTCCAGGGTTATAGTTTCATGCATCCTGGCAACAGACCTGACTTGAGAAGTTCTGGAAAGTCCAGCCAGCAGCAGCTTCTCAGCAGTGCAGCTGAACTGTGGGACAAGCCTGACAAATGGTTCTCCGGAAAGAGATGGCTAAAAATAACCTCCAAAAAAATCAAAGGGAAGAAAACTACTTTACACCACTGAAGTTAATGTCTTATAAAACTGCATATAGGACAGCCTGCTTGCCTGATTTTTCTTGGGTCAGATGAAAAAGAACTGCAGTGATGATTTGTAAGTGAAGGAGGCAACTAGAAAAAGGTCAAGAGACTTCTGAAATGAGGGACAGCTAGTTCATGACCAGTGAACAGGACCCAGCCTCTCCATGGGACCCACAGACAAGAGCCTGAAAACTGCCACAATGTCGTGGTTTAATCTCAAGCAGCAGCCAAGCACCACAGAGTAGCTCACTCCCCCCACCAGTGGTATCAGGAAGAGAAGAAGAAAGATAAAAGTTGGAAAACTTGTGTGTTGAGAAAAAGACAGTTTATTAGGGAAAGCAGAAGCTGTACACAAAAGCAAAGCACAACAAGGAATGCACTCATCACTCCCCGTGGGCAGGCAGGTGGTCAGCCATCTCCAAGAGAGCCCCATCAGGTATAACACTGGCCTGGGATGACAAACACCATCACTCCAAACACCACCCCTTTCCTCCTTCTTCCCTCCACTTTATACTCTGAGCATGATGTCCTATGGTCTGGAACACTCCTTTGGTCAGTTTGGGTGACATGTTCTGGGCGTGTCTCCTCCCAGCTTCCCAGGCACCACCAGTCCCCTCACCAGTGTGGCAGCATGAAAAGCAGAAAAGGGCTGGGCTCTGTGTAAGCCCTGCTCAGCAATAACAGAAATATCCCTGTGTTCTGAACACTGTGTTCAGCACAAATCCAAAACAGCCCCACACCAGCCACCGAAAGAAAATTAATTCTACACCAGCAAAAACCAGCACACCCAATCTTCTCACTATCCACATTTTCAAAGTCATCTCATGCTTGTAAGACTCTCTGTTCTCAGATTCCTTATCCCATGGTGCACTCTTCTTGGTTCCATGATCAGACTTACCAGTTATGTATGACAGCAGAAAGATGGGAACTAGTTTGGGAGAGCCTCCACAGAAGTCTGGCATTTGCTGACTGGAATTTTATCTATAGGTACGTGTTCTTAGTCTTTATAGGCTTACCATCATAAAGTACAGCCAGGATATATGGTTGGATAGACAGATTAATATTAAAGGAACATTCACAGACAAGTATATGTAAAATCTCAAGAGGTTAGAATTACTTGTAGGAAGATTTGCTTTTAATGTTTAAAATTACATTTTAGTCCCTTGTAATGTTATTTTTCTACTCTTCATTATTGAAACATTAAATTATCCTTCAGCTGTGTACTAGGATTTGACCATTTTATTCTCCACATCAAAGCTGTCACACAGCAATTGTATTTTGATCACAAAGAGCAAGCTTTTTTTTTGCCTTTTTTTCCCCCCAAGAAATAGACTGATAAAGACAAAGCAGTGAATTTTTCTGGGCTGGACTTCCATCCAGCTGTCCCCAAATACAACGTAAGCATTACGGACAGCTGTCTGTTCATTATCATTCTGAAAGAATTAGAGCGATTTCAAATATCCTTCAGTATCACTTGGCAATATTCTTGTCTTTGGAAGGTTTTATTAAGAGCAACATAAGAACATTGTGTCATCAATCGTAACTTGTACAATTCAGACCCTTTTAATCACTTGGAAACTGTTGTATGGTTTCTACAGAAAATCCTGGAGATATGGCATGAAGCATAAAACTGCATTTCTAATGCATCTGTTTGTAACTGAATAACAGCCTGCTTCTTCTTAAAATTCAATTGTTTGTGATTACCTTAGGAGAGAAGCAAAGCTTAAAACATTTCAAGAATACAGAGAAAAGATGCCTAGGAATTAATTTTCACATTACCGGTGAGAAGACATATAGTGCATTTTTCTATGTATCTAAGTAAGGCTGATGGTTTTGTGAAGCGTTATGTATTCCCAACCCGAGAATTAGCACCCTAGGAAGAACACTTCTCAGCCCAACTTTAATGCAGGAAATACTGCAGTCACTTGTATGTCCCTCACATGAATCATCAATACTTAACCATGAAAGGATGCAAGTTCCAGCTGCCTACTGTCTCAACACTTACTCAAATTCTATCTGACAACTGAACATTTTATACACGTCTGACCAGCAAAACATCTGCCTGCCCTCACCTCTTAGCACTCGGGCTTTCAGCTGAGTATCTAAATAGGATAACAGAACTGAGGTGTTTCTGCATTTGCAAATGCATTACATGTAAACAGAGATTACAGTGTGCTTAGGTACTGTAACAACCATGGAAACCTCTCACATAATTTCCTATGAAGAATTCAACCACTGACCTCTGTTACTGTTTGGGAGTCACATCATTAAGAGCCATGAGTAATTAAAGTCTGTCAAATTACCTGTGCTTTTACAACATGACTTCAAAAGGAAACCTAGTATATAGTGGTGATAGATCAAAGCCCCTGCTGAATAAAATACATATCAAGAACTCTTTTGGCATGATCCGTTCCACTGCTAAGTTCCCTATTGTTGCACAGCTCAGGATCAATTACAAAGCCACAAACTCAGGACCATTTGGAAACTGTTTCTAAAGATTTACCTAAGCCCCCCAGCAATAGCTGCAGAAACTTATGACAAGGGTCTCAAGAATACATTTCTAAGTTCTTTCGTGCACCTGTCCCCTTCCCTCCTTCTCCCACCCACTTCAGGATTCAATTGCCCAGTAACTTACAAAAGCAGAACAATGTGCAGCAGCGCCAAAGAAGAAAAAGCAACTGGATTTTTCTAGACTAAAATTTTGCCCAAGTTTAATTTCAGTGAGCAGTAGCATATGACAAGGAACATATTTTTTAGTTGAACAGTGGGAGTTGTTTTAGCTTAATACACTTCCTGAAGTGTGCTATCACTATGACAAATATACATCTTCATGAGGACAGCTTTGTTAGAAGTGTTACTGATAAGAATCAGAGGGAGCGACAGAAATCACAGTCTTCACAGAACTGGTCCTGAATCTGGAAATGTTACGGTTTAAATACACAAGCAGATGGCATTTAAATAAATTAGAAGATAAGGAGAATTCATATACAACAAGAGAGAACAGGGAAAGCAAGTTTAGCACTACCTACCAGAGATCTCCACAGAATCTTAATTAAGTGATTCTTTCAATGTCCATCTACCATTCTAAGAAGCTTGCCAGCACACAGGAAGCAAGGTGGGGCAAGGGGGAAATGCACAATGGTAATTCCCTTGTTTAAATTAAAGTTTTTCAGCCATCTTAATATTTTTACCATTACACTGAAAATCATTGGTTTCCATAATGTAAAAATGAAGTTGCTTCAGGCATGGAACTGCAAACGTAGCATAATTCATTGTGTTAGGATATTTTTCAGTTACAATATCCTCAGCAAAAGCAATAGAAGGTGAACACATACATCCCTTTGAATTTCAGTAGCTTACAGAAACTGGGTAGTACATGTGGAAGGTTTATAACTAAGCCAGCAGAATCTAGCCAGCAGCAATAGGTTTATTCAGCTCAGTAGCTATATACTTTCTCACATCTTTTGTATGAACAGAAATCTCTGGCCTACTTAAGACCCACTTTAATGTGTTATGATCTTTTCAAGACACTATCATAATCTCTTGAAAGAAATTTTGCGTGCTCTGTGCTGATACATGGAAATATGCCTTCTTTACATCTGTATCTACAGGATTTTTTACAGTTTAGAAGTAAGATGTGAAAGCTTATTTTTACACATCTACACAAAGATTTTTAACTGTTTCTAATATTTAAGATATTTTCAGTAAGTGGTAACTTTTTTCTAACTCTCACTGCGCCAGTAATGCATACCTCTTAAATTTCCTAGGAAGAGTATTAATTAGATTATTTTGAGTGTGTGTGTCTGTGTGTGTACTTCCCTCATCTATTTTCTTCATGGCACAAGGTTCATAGTGAAGAAGACTGTTCATACTAGGCATAACTATGGAGCTGTCATGATGTTGGCATTACATTATGTGTGAATAGGTAACATTTTAAAATACATACATGCATATTTCAAAACATGTAAAAGAAAATAAGCAAAGCCAAATACAAACCAGTTTAAGTGAGGCAGTGGGCAAAGTGCTTTATCATCAGTTTTGCCTAGTGAAAATTCTGTTTCTCAATGTAATATATTTGCTGCCCTCAAATCAGCATTTAATGGAAAACAAACTTTGTCACAACACCATCTGGAGAGCATAATAAACTACCCCAAAGGAGCACAATCCTAAAACTGAAAACATGGAGACTTAACAGGAAGACTTCTTCAGTGCTGCAGGGGAAAAAAAAAAAAAGAAAACAAAAAACCAAAACTCCATTGCTCTTCTTCTCCTTTACTTTTAGCAATGATACTGATATGAAAAATAAATAAATTCACATACTTCTGAAAGTCCTAATGATCAGCATGAAACTGATGGCAGGATTTTTGAAATTGTTGTGAAAACAATTGCTACCTATGCAAAAGGAACAACACAATGTAAGTATTGTTTAAATCCCCTTTTAGTCCTTCTGCAGGGAAGTTGTCACCCCAGCCATTCAGAGACTTTGAATAAGTGGCAGAAGGTACAGATTAGCTCTGAAACTACAGTTAAGTATCCTAAAACAGTTTGCTAACTCTTCAAACAGCAGGCTTACCCTAAGAGAAGGAAGGTAAGGAGTTACACAAACCCTGAGAGCTCTAAATGCCTCCACAGATGGAGAGATGCAGGAAAAATGTCTTTTAAGGCTTTCTTGCTGTCTTGACCAAGAAAATAGGCTACGGTACGACTTTCAGGCTAAATAAAATTGTGCTTCTGAAATAAGACTCTGAACATTGTCATGACATTACCTCTTCCAGAGCTGGAGATCCAAGACAGCAACTATAGGGTTAGTTCTGCAAGCACAACACTAGGCAGGGCTAAAACTGGTACAGAACATGTTTTTGGACAGGAATGGAAAAAAGATTCCATTGTATTGATTTATAGTTCCTCTTCAACTCATTTGAAGTTATTTCTCAGTCTGGCTTGAAACTGAGCTGTCTCCACTTTTCAAATCAAATATGGGAGGCCAAAAACCACAATGCTGAATGAGAAGAAAATACTAGTGGAAGATATTGCTGCCGCTGCTGCTACTGAAGTATGTGAAACTACCTGTCTCAATCAATTCAACCAGAAATTCTGAAAAAACCAGAATTGACCTGTACTCAAACTGCACATGTTAAACAAAAAAGTCTGAGTGAACTGTGTCAGTGTTTGATGTGTACAGTCCTCTAATCTGCCTTTTTTTTTTTTTCACCAGCACAATACTTTGATTTTGCTGAGTTTCACTCTTCAGGACATCCTCTACTTCACATGTTAAGACAGAAAAAACAAGAGTCACCATAGTATCCTTGTTTACCCTCCTTCCATTTGAAGCTGCAAGGTTAAATGAAAACTGGAACCTTCATGAATTGGACTTGAAATTATTTAAAGTTTGTCATACAGCTATGAACCAAAACTACAGATAATCAAGCAAGTCTGGAGTAAACTGTCATACCTACTCAAATACTGTCACTACAAACATGTTACTCCACGACATGTTATTCCATTAGCTTTGTTTGTAAATACACAGTTCTCTTGAAGGTGCTGTTTAAATAATGCCCAGTGTATAAGACTGCATAAGGTTTCATTAGGTCAACAACAGCCATTTCCTTTTCCACCATAAGGCAACATACTTGAGCAGATTATGTAATACTTCTGTTGTATTTTAGAAATAGATGGTATCAGGTTTCTACCTCAATTCTGAGAGAAAAGACAATTACTTTCTCCTTGGTACTCTAATTGATATAGTTCAACTGCATTACATACTTCACTCATACTAAATGCTATAGGTACAATTTTCAAAAGAAAAATAATAATCATTTAGCATATTCTACTGCAATCCAATCTTCCCACACGCTGCCCAAGGATTTACACACCCCTTTTCTTGAGCACCATCAAAATCTACCTCAGTAGATCCTCAGTGATATCATTTATCTTTTTTCCAAACCCTTTTGTATTTATTTTTCTGCATGTAGCTCTGAGCTATGCATGGTAACTTTCACAGTGTCACATCACGCACCACGTACAGAAAGTAGCTCTCACAGTATCCTAATGATATATAGACCCTATCCTATAATGAAAACTACTGTTCATAATGCCTATACAGACATGAAGTTCAATGTGGAACAAAGGCCTAAGCTTTTCCTACACGCACTCCTTTAAAATAAAGCTACAGTTGCTGGTATAAAAGGTCTCAGCTGCTGGTCAGTCTCTGATGAACCCTCTCAACTCCAATCTAACAGGTTATTAAAATTCTGTAGCCTCTCTTAAAAATAAAATTAGTTCAAAAGCTGGACATGGTCAATCAGGTATGAAAGCTCTGCTCAGGCAAGTGAAAGGAACTATAATGAAAACTACTTCAGCCACAGCTATGTAAAAAAGTATTTTGAATTAATGTGCTTTTAGGCATTTAACTATCTTATACCAGGTAGAAGTTCACACAGTTTTCTGGTGATTCTCATAATTTCTGTGGGGTTTCTGTGTCTGTCAAAGATCTTATCCTATACTATATAAATCCTACAGAAGTATTTACCTTGTCTTTTTATCCATCTAAAAATCAGAGATCAAGTTTAAACTATCCAGGTTAGTTTCCTCTCTGAGTAGTCAAAAGAGATACCTTTACTGGTAAATTCTTGGCCAAGATTTATCTTTCCCAACTCATGATAAAATGCATTATTTTCTGAAGGCATCTGTGTTTCTTATAAGGTAGAGAACTAAGAATAGACACTGCTGAAATTCAGTGCACCCACTTCCATACTGGTACTAACTGCTCAAATGACATACTGAAGAGCAGCTTGGGAAAAATCTATTTCCATTCAGATGAAGGATTTTCCTGGCTCAAAAACAGCCCTGACATTTCCAGGGAATCTCCCACAATCCCACATCCTATTACCATCTCATAACAGCATCACTCTCAGGTTCTTTTTTTCTTTTTTTCCTGTTTTCTTTTTTTTTTTTTTAATTACTCATTTAAAAGCCAAGCTGATTCAGCCAAATAGCCAGTGGGGACACTATCAGACTTGGTCACCTTCTTTCTACTATGGGCTGACTGAATTGCTACTGGCAATTCAGTAATACTCCTGTCTGAACACTTTCCTTATTTGAGAGCTATGGATTCTATTCATGTCACAGTTAAGAGGGAAGGGAAATCAAAACATAATGAAAACATTCCCTTC
This sequence comes from Illadopsis cleaveri, assembly GCA_013399915.1. Lineage (NCBI taxonomy): Eukaryota > Metazoa > Chordata > Aves > Passeriformes > Timaliidae > Illadopsis > Illadopsis cleaveri. The sequence goes on along the minus strand of VXBB01019599.1, from coordinate 354,705 downwards.
AGAAGGGGATTATTTCCACCCGGGCCCATTCATCTTTATTCTATATAAGGCTGCTTTATTCCTATACGCAACTCTTCCCATTTCCTGCAAATAATATCAGACTTGCCACCTTAATGCAAGAGAGAGAGATCAGGTACCCTTTAACAAACTTCCAAAACCTGTTAGAATGCCACTGTGAGCTATATTAAACTCACTAATGGAAATAATTGGTTTATCACTTGAAATAGTTTAGAGCAATATAGTAAGAATAAGTCCTAAGTGATGACTACTTTTTCCCTTCTTTGTTAATATCATACTATGGATTGATTTCCTTTGTGGTTTGTTTCAGTTAGTAATTCACAATTCCTTTTCTATATCAAAGCATTGTTCTGAGAAAATACATTGCTTTCCCTATGGCTGGAGCTGGAATTTTTCCCCCTGGTGTCCTGACCAGCTTCTGTTTTGAAGTGTTCACAGCTTAGAAATTTAAAAATAAAAAAAAAATAAAAAAAATTTAAAAAAAGCCCTTGCATGCCAAAACTACAAAGGGAAGATGTGACACAGTTTCTAGGGATGACCTGTTTCAACAAACAGTCCTCTGTGTGCAGAAGCATTATGCTTGCTTCAAGTAGTTGGTCAAAGAGAATAGCAGACTTCAACTCTGCTGCCTAAATATGGATGATAGCCCCAACTGAGATGTTCAAAGTTATTAAAAAACAATAAATCCATGTGAAACTGTCAGATATGGGCAAGCCATGGCCCAAGAGAATCTCATGTGAAAGCCAGCAGGACACTAGTTAAGAGTTCTCACAATATCCCACGGCATTTAACAGTATCATTTAATTATGTTTAGGCACATGAATCAAGTTCTACAAGGAGCTGGAGAGACAGAAGGAAGGAACAACGAAGGGAAAGAAAGCAGTAGCACAAGAACTGCTGATGGAGATGATGGAAGATCAAGCAGGGCAGAAGGCAACACTGCAATGAATAGGTTAGGAGCATGTCCAAGAGTCAAGCTAACAGTAAAGCACTTAAATCAAAATGAACAGTTAATCACCAGTGCTCACAGCAAGTCACCTGGCTAACAGAACAACAGCATCTCAACACTTTTTCTCTGGGCCTGCAATAACTCACACTACACCAGGCAGCAGCAGTTCTCTCTCACCAAAATATTCACTGTCAACCATCAGGGAATGGAACAGAGGCCAGAAACCAGGAAGTCTGAAAATATGTTTCACTTAGGGGTGGTGGTGGAGGAGAGGCTGGACACGAGCCAATCTGGGCTGTATCAAAAGCTATGTGAAGAGCAGGGTGAGGGAGAGGATTCTGTCACTCTATTCCACTCTCATGTGACCCCCACATGCCACGGAGTCTTGGCTGGAAAAGCCAGTCAGCCTGTCCACCTCAAACCATTTACAGCTAAAGTATCACAGCTGTCCACATGGCAAGAGGGCTTGATTACCTTTTCATTCCCCATAGTGTGACTTTTACTCCAACCTTGGAAGTCTCTCTTTTCAAGTGGTTTTTCTGGTGGGTTTGTTGTTTTTTTTTTCTTTGTAAGTTTCTACACTCTGTGCACTTCAAAACAGCAACTGGTCAGGGCTTCAGGGGGAAAAATTCAAGACCTTTCCAGTCTCAAAGACCCTCATAACAAAAAGCTCTGTGCATACAAAGCAGTATTTTGTGTAGTGCAAACAGAATTAAAAATAACTATGTGATATAAATACAGAAATATTTTGTGTTCACTAGCCATAGGAATATAATTAAAAACCCTTCTGCATATCTTTTTAGATTAAATAAAATTCAGGAGTTTATCTACCCATCACTTTAACTAATGTTTACAATTATAATATTATAGTATTGGAAAAATCTAGGGGTTTTTTTAAAAGACATGATCTATTTTTCATAAATGAAATTGATATAAAAACTATTGGTTTGAAACCTTACACAAGCACCTTCCAGTTCAGGGTAAGATGCAAGAAAAAAAAGCAGAGACCTACATGCTAAGGAAAACTTTTAACAGTGGAAATTCTTTATTCCAGTTAGAGAAATTCATTACCAGAATTCACATCAACTGGAAAACAAATCTACTTCTCCAGTGCATTCAGAAGGCAGTACAGACCACATAAGAGGCAAAAAAATCTTAGCCACAGCCATCTGATTGCTTGCAAGCACAGCAAGAAAGCCTGGTCACCACCAGTCAGGTAGTCAAGAGCAACAGGAGGAATTGGTTCCGGTAGAGAACACTGGCTGATGTATTATAAACTCAAGTAAGGAGCACTAGTTTCAAATGCCTTGGAAGTGGACCTCAGTGACTCAGAAGTGAACAAATGAACACAGATCTTTTTGATACAGCTACACATCTAAAGAGCCTAAATGTCCTCAGATACTGCTACCATATAAAGAGTTCAGATGGATGACCAAATAGATGACAAAGTGCTTTGTCAAGGGTGGCAGGTCCCTTGTCCAGGGAGAATCACCTGTAGTTCCAACTCTAACACACACAGACAGCCCCATGGACACCACTGACACAAACAATGTCTCACTCAACAGCCAGTGCAGCACCTACATAGTCAACTGGTCAATATTTCAACAAAATTATTTTGTAAACATAAATTGTGCTTTCAACCAAAATAATTACATTCGGTTAAGTTTCTTGTTAGAACTGCAAAGTACATGAAATAATTTTTTTAAAAAACTCTATGTTTGAAACAGAACATTTTCTATAAAACTGTTGACATTAAAAAGCTTTCCAAAGTACATTCTTCATTTTTCACTCCCACTTTCACATTTACAAGTGAAATTAAAAACTTCTGAAATGCCCCACCGAAGAAAACATGCTCAATTTTCTTAAAACTTTATTAAAGTACTCAATCCTTCTCAGTGCTGACAGCACTAAATTAGGTGAGTCCTAAGCTTTTGGAGAGCCCAAGTGCATTTTCAGCATCAATACATCTACCTGACGCACATGCTTTTTCCACTGCTAATGCTGTTTTGTCTTTTCATTTGGGAAATTCTTCAATACTACTGCAAAATCCCTATCATAGACAGATTACAGTATTACATTTTTAGTCCTTCTATTCACCCATCAGACTACTGTGCCTAACCTTCTAACCTTTGAAATTTTTTTCAAGTTTAAAACAAAAATAAAAAATTCAGTGTTCTTTCAGGTTAAAGACCAGCACATGCTTAAACACAGCAGTGTTTGGACAAACTGGAACAAATATACCTGTATTAATATGCAAATAAAATTTTTAAAAATATTTAAATCACTGAGTTTAGAAAAATTTCTTCCTATATTTATGTTAAATAAATTCAACCTTACTATATTATAAAAAATTATTCTCTATAGTAATTAGTTTCATAGCATCACCACTGAATGGCTAAAGTCTTCACGCAGTATTTCCTCCTAACAATTTTACTGGAAATATTTGATGAAAAAATACAGTTTTACTTGTGATTATTCCTCCCGTTCTGTTCTAAAAGATCCAAACTGGAATATATTCACTTACAATGAGATTTTTTTAAAAAGATATGCCACAGCACAATGACAATGGATATAGCATGTTGGGTTTAAAGACCATACATTACAATTTTGAAAGATACTCTGAAGCAGGTACAGTTACTATCACTGCTGCCAGCTGGCATTCTCAATAAACTACCTGAAGGAATGATGTTTGGATGTTTAGACGATCTTTAAGATCCCTTTTAACCGAAACTGTTCTATGTTCATCTTTTCTATTCAATAAGTTCTTGATTATTTTTCCCCTCTAAATTTTTGGCCCCTGTAAGCCTAGAACTCCCTTTACAAAACATTATTAACACACTTGAAAATATACATGAAGTATACACAGAAAGTTTGCATATACTTAAATATGCCATATGCTTGTTTAACCCATCTGCATATTTCTCTAAGAGAACACTGCCTGTAACCTGCTATTAAAAGGCATCAAGTAATAAATGCCACAACATAGTTATAAAAATATTCATGCAATACCCTCATTTAGAAGCATCAATTACATTATCTATCTCCTACAGCATTTAGCTGTAAGTCCATTAAACCTACTCAGCAGGCAAGGGATTTAATGAAATAAACCCTGACTTCCTGGGAGGATCACCTGTGGTTCCAATTCTAACACTTCTGACCAAATACACGCTCTCTTCCTGCTGCTGAGCAATAGGCTTTTCGGAATCTTTATCAAACATGCTCCAAAGGAGGGAGGGCATAATAATACTGTGGAAAGTATTTAAATGAGTAGGAGACCAACTGGTTGTGGTGAAAGGGAGGATGAGAAGAAACTATTTTTTAAAAATAATTGAAATTTATGGGGTTTACACTTAGGTCACAGTAGAACAAATTCACAGCTATTTTTTCAATAAACAACAAGACAATAAGCTTGTCTACTAATCATCATTAACAAGCCATATGAGTCATAAAAACAAAAAGGAAAAGACAAGCCCACAGTCTTGCACTGCTAAAGGTTGCCAGTTTCCACAAATATTTTCACTTCTGTTCCCCATTTAAGGCTGAGGCACCAAGGTACAAGTATTAGAGAACAAACATCTTCCAGTGGCTATCTCATAGGAGTAACAACCAAAACAGACAACATCGAAAAAACAAAGAAAAATCCAGCCCACTTATCAGTAAAAGGTTCTCTACCCATTGTCTAACAAATGCAAATACTGAGTGCTTCCTGCTCCTTTCAGTTCCAGGCTGGAGAAAGTATAGTTTGGCTTCCCTTCCTCCACAAGGAAAAATTTCTTACTTACTGATCCTCCTAAATTAACCCGAATATTTAACTTGAAATCCAATACATTATAATCCTTTAAAATAGCTGGCTTAATCTCTCATTTCTGGGTTAGCTTCACATTCTTTGGGAAATCTTACCTAATTTTGGCAGGGAATAGGGCACTTTAAAATAATCTTCATAAAACTCAATGAGTCTCCTTGTAATATTTAGAGCATAGTCCCCTGATCCTCTTCGGATTGCATCAGGCCTTGCATATAACCGTACCTGTTAAAAAACAAAGCAAAAGTCCAATTTCAGCATCTGCCTTTTAAACCTATCCTACCTGCGCAGGTGAATGAATTACTCGAAGGTTGCTATGAGGTGGCAGGATTATTCCCTTAAAGCCAAATACAATTGTCATACATTTTTCAAATCATATCACAGTTGAAAACCAGAACTACCACAATTAAAGTTACAAAGTTCAGAAGTCACAATCTCCTACTTATCTGTACTGCCAAATAAAAAACTTGCACTCCTTGTATCAAAATAAATACTTGAAGAAAAAACATGTGTTTGCTAGAGATATGATGGAAGAGTGGATTAGTATAATGGTTCTCTGCCTACACTGAATGTAGACAGGATGCAGTGACTCAGTAGGAGAGAAGTTCATGGTTTGTTAAAGGCACATTATATCAAGCCCTGAAAATATTAGTAGACTGTGAAGAAAAAAAAAATCATTCTCTTTTCTTTTCTCCGGCAGTGACACCCTCGATGAGCTATGGGAAGACTGCAAAAACGACCATTTCTAAGCTCATTCATGTACACAAACAATTAACATTCCTGAAAACCTCCATGACTGCTTCAGGCCTCTGTTTTCAGAAAGCAGTAAATTAAAGCTGTTTATATAAGCCACAGACTGCTCTGTTCAGTATAACACAGCTCACACATTTCAATACCTGGAGTGAACCAACTGAACAGAACTCACCTTCATAATTCAGCATTCAAGTGACCCTGTTTAGGGAGGTAGCAGAAAGCACTGCTGGGTTATTACCTCTTCCTTGTCCTTACAGTCTGTAGCACTTCCTTCATGCAAAGATGACATAGAGCCTAGAACTGAAGAAGGGGATAGAAAGGAGAACAACTTCTCGTTCTCCCTCCCCATACCCTGCCTGATGGAAGTAGCATGTGCTTTGTCTCTAGTGACTGTGGCAGAAGGTCTCTCCCTGCAGTACATAATGACCTGACGTAAATGAGACTCTACTAAATGTCAATCCTAATAATATCTGACTCGCCAGTACTTTCTGTGGTAGGACTAAATCCCAGCCAGGGCTCCGAGGAAAGCAGTAGCGCAGAAATCAGAAAACACCAATGCAAACATGAAGGAGAAATACCAGCTTTGGAATGTTTCTAAATGCTCTATTCTGGATTAAGAAAAGCCACTGTGATTTTTGGCTTCAGTGAAAGTATTACCAAGTATTGCTTTACTGGTCTTTTCCTGAACCAGTTCAGTTATCCAAGTGGAAACCAGATCAAGCCTAAGAACAGTGTACCTGTCAATTGTCTTTTAAACCACTGTCTCTTGGGTTTCAGTATGGAGACGCATTATTTGCTTCATTACAATGTCCATCTTTGTATTTAATCTTTGTGTTATATTAGACTCGGGGCACAACCAACCATACATAGTTACCATTCAAAATGTAAAACACGTTAACTTGATGAGATATGTAATAAAGCAGACTTCTTATAATCACTACCTGAAAGCACATAGATCATTATCTGAACTCCTCCAAATCACTATATTTATTTATTGCTTCCTTTCAAAGTTAACAGTGACAGGTACATTAAATGTTCCCTTATATACTAAACTAAATACAGGTTTTAACAAAATAGGTATTAACCACAGAGTTTATGGAAAGATGTTAAGAATCACAATTAGATTTGTGATGAACACTCTTTTGTATCATTAAACCTTTATACACAATTTTGTGTAATTGCTTTACTGGCACAGTTGACTGTATCAGCAAATTAGGGGAAAAAAGAGTCAGTCAACCAAGCATGCAAAAAATCCTTCCATTTGACAGTGGCCAACTCTGTCCATAATAAGAAAGAGGACAACAGAAGGGAAGAAAATAATAGGCATATAGAAGAAAAATCAAGGTTCACCTTATTGCATTGCAATGAATGTCTCCAGGCAAATATAGAAAAGGCATTTAATGGCATCTGAGATGGAGCCAAGGTACGAAAGCTGCAATGCTGCAAACTCTCATTTGTCTCCTGCCTAACGCTGAATGCGGTTCTATTTTGTCCATAAAGTCTCCCCATGTGCCTCTCTGTCTGACCAGAACAGACCTGGACTGCCAAGCTTCCATGGCTCGCACCAAAGCCACCCCTAAGCTGGAACACAGTGCAGAACCTACCCATGCCTCTGCCCAGGTCTCTCAGGGGCTGTGAGGCAACAGACATTGTCAAAGCAGTCAACCCTCTTCAAAGACTGGGTCTTGCTTCTGCCTTTCACGCAGCAACCACTGAGCATGAAATGTATGGAGAACCTTAGACACACCATTACAGATCTACCCCAGCCTCAGAAACTCCCTCTTGGTTAGCAGAAGGCTACCACAGGGAACAGTCTGTGACACTGTGCCTACCTGGCTAGCTGCTTTGGATGACATATTCTGAGGTGCCATTCACAACGTGAGCAGCTTGGTCTAGAGTTCAGTCTAAAGGCTGGGATCCGTAAGTTTGAAACTGAAGCCCCTAAGTTTCACACACTGATTTTTTTTAATGTGTATGGGCTTATTTTGACCATATCTTACTTCCAAATCCATCAAATGGAGATGATAAGATTTCCTTAGTTTATAAGAAGATTCTCAGTCAAAAGCAATAAAGTTTTAATATTCTGCTCCAAAGAGGAGTTTAAATAAATAAAACAGAATGATGATTAAGACATGAGATTTGTTTAGAATAATTTGCTTGTTTACTACTTTCATTTCAAAAGGCAGGTAGGTAGTGTTACTTTAAAACTGTATTGGACTGAGTAATATTGTCCAATTATTATATACTCTCCCATAGGCTGTTTGACCACTGTACTAAGAATTTGATTTTACAGTAATTTAAATAAGAGAAAAAACAAAGTCTTCTGTAGGGTTAGGCCTAAATATATAACTAAAACACTGCATGTTCTCCTACAAAAGACAAACATGTTTCTAGTGTAAGTGCATAAATCATCGCTCACCACAATGGCACCTACTGCCCTGCAAATATTATTAATGCTCTTCTTCATAATCTTTGCAAGATTAGGTTAGACTGTTATTTTCATGTACAAAAGTGGAGACCAAAGAGAGACTAACAGTAATTCTGGGTACCTGTCTTGACACCTCTCAAAGTCAAGTCTATTTAACAGTTTTATTGCACCTACTTACAGCACTGTTCCCATTATATCTTACTGCAGTGGTGAACACTTTATAGAAGTTTTGGCCACAGGTACCTTAGTTTGGGCATTCACAAAATCAGTAATACATGATTAATGACTAAATGAGACTCTGTCACTTTATGTGATTTACTTGGCATCCCACAAGTGGTGGCAGAGGCAGGGAGGGAATTCAAAGCAGACATTCATCCTTGTGACCACTTAACAACCTGCACCAAGCACTTTCCACATCTTGGAATTAATAAGGTAGGTTCTGTTTGGACAACAGGTATATTAACAGCATACTGCTGATGTTCTGATGTAGTACAGTTCCCTGTGTACCTCAGTGAAAAAATATGAGAAAAATGTTATGAGGAATCATATTTGTAATGACATTGTAATAATACCTATGAATATAACAAAGTTCATAAAGTTAACCTAAATTCTGGGGGGTTTTCTTACCTCCTTTACATCTACATTTGCAACCACTACCAATTTTTCAGCAGTAGTTTTGACTATGAAGAAGAAAAATCCAGCTCTCTCATTTCTCCCCCAAATGGAACCAAACTGTCTCCTTCCTATCACAAGTTTGAGCAAATAGGTTTGTGCCTGCAGCCCTACAACCCAGACCACCTCCTTGTAATATACTTGTTAATAACTCTGAATGTTATTAGACATTCTAAACAAAATCTCTGTAATATATATTTTCTCATTCTTTTCTAAAGGGGGTAAAAAATGTGAGTTGTTTCCCCTTGTTTGCCTTCCAGAGGCCCTGAGTAGTTTCATAAGAACTTTATTTAAACTCAACAGCCACACTCAGATAATATTTCAAAAAATATTCATTGTGAAGGACTATTTTAAAAATATTAGTAACCTTACTCAAGTTCTTAGAATTATTTTGGCAGCATTATCAGAAAAAATACTAAAATATTCCTGAAATGTGTATGGTAAATTCAATGTACTTGTTATAAGTGATCAACAGCCTGCTCCTCTATAGTTAGTTAAAAGCATTTGCTGTGTAAAACAGCATAGTTTTACAAACAATTTGTAAATATTGCAACATTTTCTCTAGTCTGTTTTGTTATTTCAGTATTTGCTACACAAAATGAGTCAAAGAATTTTTTAAAATATTTGTAATACCAGGTTGTCAGAACAGATAAATGTGACTGTAAAATAAGAACTGTTTTCCATAGAGAGTCATGACATATGCTAAGAGATGTGCAACATTCTTAAAACAATCTCATCTAACTGAAGTCAGGTTATTAACTACAGAGCATGAGAAAATCTTCCTAACTACAGTAGGTAAAAATTATCCATCAAAAAGAAAGCTGGCACTGGAAAAAAAAGAGCTTTTCTAGTCTTGCTACTTCAGAGTGCTTAAAAAAATGTGAATTAGCAACTATGTACAAGGTACAATGGGTAAAATTCTAACATGTACATCTCTAGACAGCAACACACACCTTAATTTCTACAGAATAGTATGTTCACCAAGATTGTTTCCATTGTACCAAAGACTAGTGATAATTTCACCGCATAAAAAACAGAGGAACAGATTCAAAAGAACTGTTCTATTTTGAAATTCTTAAATCACTACCTTTTTTTTCCTCATTCAAATGAAAGTGAAAAGGAGAAGAGGATTAAACAGATGGAGAACGGTAAAGAAAAACCTGAAATTTCACATTATGTGAAATACTTTGGGTTAAAACAAAGGGTTTGTACAGTTCTGCAGGCAGAAGAATATGGAATACATTCAGCATTTTGATCACAGGAATAAAAAAGAAAAATCCATTATTTACATGCGTCTAATTGCAAAAAAGACTGTGGTCCAACTGTCTTCCTACAGAAATTGACTAAAGATAAAAGAAGACCAGAGAGAACTGCACGATGTTCTTCCTCTGGCAGTAGAAGATACTAAAATCCTTTGCCACAAGCCTGCCAACCTGCTTTCCTAGGGAATTAAGGAACTTGACAACCAGGCAGAAATCAGGATATTACAGTAAGAAGTTTGTATGCCTGAAGCACGCCATACACCAGAGCTCACCTCTTACTTTAGAATTAAATATGCATTTCTACATTTGAAGTCTGCTTTTGAAGACATTATTCTCTATGTCACCTTCTATTTCATGTTTGTAGCCCCTTTGAAACCTTTGTTCTTGCAGTGGTGTTATGTTTTTAGGAGACCATCACCTTGCTTCATATCAAGATATTTGTATTCTTTTATTGTTATAGTAAAGTTTACTGATCACAGTAATCCTCTCTCATAGTCTGCATTCATTCTGCAAGGCATCTTTTCTTCAAATGTTAGGCTTTTCCATGTTTTAAGACCACTGTTATTGCCATCACTGTCTTCCCCTGTGCCCTAGGAGGAATGACAGTTCATTGGACAAAAAATCCTGCTCCAAGGAAATAAAGTGGACCTCTATTTTAGCAAGGTAAGGCTTATGAAAGTAGATGGACCATAGGGCTCTAAAAGCCTAAAACAACATCCGTTGACTCTAACTGAATGACTCCTGTTAACCACAGGGGCTTTCAGACATTCTGGAGACATTGTAAATGTTAGTCTAAATCTCTCACTTGGATTGTCAGAGTGATCTGCAAAAGATCACTGCTGGGCTATGGACACTTCTACCAAGGCAACCTTCACCAACGGCATCTGCCATGTGTAGAGTCCATGTTTTCAGATCACCACTCAAGCAGTCCTTGTTTGTCACAAGAAGACTCGCACAGCAAGAAAAAAAGAAAAGAAAATAGTTCTTTAAATTAAGGGCTGTGCTTTGGTCATGGCCACTGATAGTTCAGATCATGAGAAGCAGGACTGGATCTCATGTTTTTATCTCATGTGCTGTGAAGAAAACAGCTCTCTGAATCTTGAAAACAGCCTGATGCAGGATTTACACAGTGGTAGCCATTGCTGTATGTCTGTCACAGAATCAGGTACAACAAGGTCAGCTTTGAGGCTGAGAAGGGGAGAAGAGGCATATATAACCCTAACCCTTGGATGACACCAATCTATATCACAGATACTGCCAACCATCTCACCACACAAAACCACTCCCAAAGGCACCCACATGCATGGAGAGCCTTTCCCATCCCTGAATGCTGTCACATCACATAGGCATGTGGAACAAAAAGAGACTTGAGCCTTGCTCTCATTTAGCTTCCCGCTATTCCAGCATCTCTCCAAGCAAACATGGCTAATGTTCCAAGGCTGCCATATACCTGTTTTGCTAATGTCTAGGTGTCCCCTTCTCCTTTCTTCTGTCTTTGATCCATTTTGCTACACATACTTATGTCTAAACAGAGGGTATGGAAATTGGGCACAAGTCTGGTGACAACCATAAATCTTGTTCTCCCAGGCAAGCATGGATTAGGTAACCCTGTATCAACACAGGAATCCACTTCACAATTAAGGATAGTTATCCCTCCCACCTACTTCACACAGAATTAAAACTAATTTTGTCAGGTGTTTTAAAGCAGCTTGGAGTGCTTTCCCATTATGAAACAGATGTTTCTGCTTATCAACTGGTGTCAGCAAAGCCATCCTGGGAATAATGTCTGTTCTTTAATCCCTTCCTCAAAGCCAGCAGACTCCACATAAAGCAAGGGAAGCAAGCTCCAGTCCTCTGTGTGACTACACCCGCAGGCTCTGCCCAGCACTGGTACATCTGGGATCTTAAAATGATTTAAAAATCTCAGTACAGAAAGGGCTTGTGTGATAGTTTAATTTTAAGTAAGTGTTTAACCTCAAACATACCTTTACATGTTATAGTTACAGAAGGCCCTAACATTTAAACACAGCAGCACTTACAAATTTTATAAAAGGCAACTAAATAGTGTTTTGCTCTTTATTTCATCTGCAGTGACTTCAGCAGTGACACGCTTGGCTAAAAAGCACATGGATTGCCTCTGTACTTAAATGCTTCAATTTACCTGATAATCTGAAATCTTTTATCATTATTTTGCTCACTAACTATTTGAGGCACAGGTATTGCTTTTACTATTGTTACAGAGATAAAGATATGGTCACATCACACATTTAACATAGCAGACATATGTCTGGATCCAACAGCCTCGGCTGTGAACTGCCTAGATCACTTCTGCAAACAAGGCATTGCATCTCAAATGGGTTTTTAAATGTGATAAATTCAAAATAAATAACAGTTCACTACACACACAAACAAGGTACAGGCCAGGTTCCACTAAGAATGTGTAAAAATTGTTTCACATGTGCACATACCTCCACAAGTTCTGTGGGGTGCAAATGCAATAAATTTTACAACATAGATAAGTAAAGGGGAGAGAGACAGAGGTAGCTGGATTGAAATATCAATTCTGCTGTAGTGAACATAGTTAGATGTGATAATGGGAAGAAATTACAGAAGAATGCCTTGTTTCAATTTCCTATTCATTACTCATCATGGGCAATACTCAAAAAAGACTGCATGATAATGAAATGTGCTTACTGAATACCAAAGACACAGATCACCTTTAAGAGATTATTTTACTCCCAACTGAGCAGTCACACACAGCATTGCACTGAGCCTTTCTTGAATATAAATAAAACAAAACATGTTTAAGAATTTGAAGAATATTCTTAAGAGTTAGCTGAAACCAATGAGCATTCAATGACCTGATACCTTCTTAGGAAACACCTTTGCTAGAGATTGCATGGAACTCTTTTTTATAGTAAGCAAACATCATCTTGGAATCCTCATTTGAGACTCATTTAACAGACCAGTTAAAATAAGAGAAGCCATCACTAAAAATAAAATGTATATGAAAGAAATAGTCACTGAGGGAATTACAGTGGTAGAGAGATGTCTCAGAAAACTCAATGCAAGCACTGCGGGGCCTGAACATTGTTGCAGGGCAAGGGAAAGAGGCTTTGAACAGAAATAATTGATATTCCTGGACAAAAACTAGTAGGACCCTGAAGGAGAAAGAAGTAAGAGAAACTTCTGGAGTTCCATGTGACAGTGGGCAAATGAGGAATATTAAGCAAAAAGATTGCCAGGCATTTTCAGAATTGTGAAAGAGGGGGAATAGTTTTGTGCAGTTCCTTTCTAAATAAACATGATTGCATAGGACAAGCATCTAGTTGCCTCATCAATTCCTCACCTGAACCAAAACAAATGCAATTGCTCCAGCCAAAGGTGCAACTATATATTCTAATGGGAGGCAAAACTGTCATGCAGACATGCTGCAATTTCTAACTTGAGATCATAAAATACTTTGGAAAGTTAATGAGCTGCACTCACATATAAATCCAACCAGTGCTCAACTGGCATACAATAAAATACTGACTATGTCACTGACCACAGTGCCATTAAGATTAATTTAGAACACTTAGAATCTCTGTCATCTTGTTGAAATGGCTCAGGGACAGAAAGTGAACATGTTAACAACTAATGTAGAACAAATGTAATTACAGAGACCATTTCATAGACATTTCAGCCAACTAAGACTGCCACAATCTCAACATCACATACTCGGTCATTTGGGCTCAACTCTTCTACTACATCAGCACTGGAGTTCATCTCCTCTCACAGCAACCTGCCAGCCAGACGAGCCAGCTAACTACACCAGGTGGGTAGTGTCCAGGTAGCCCAGCTTCCTCACCTGGCCACCATGAGTTCAGTGCTAGAAACAGCATGAGAAAACATTTGGGGAGAGAAGAGAGGACCACGACAGACTAGTTATAGACAACTTTGAGTTATTACAGAACTTTATCCTAAGAGCAAGCTTCAAGTTCTTCCAAAGTGCTGTTGTAGGGAATTCAGTCTCCAAATTGTTGAGATTCACAGTGCTTAAAGCTCCTTCCAGTCCTTTGTAGGTGATGAAAAATCAACATAGCTTCAAGTAACAAAGCGCAAAGATTAACATTTTTTACCTATTACACATAAAAGTTCTGTACCACAACCCCAGTGGTAAGATGATGTGAGAATGGCTTTTTCCTCCAGAAAAAATGTATCTGCAGTAGGTGTATCCAAACGGTTAATACCAATTTTGATTTCCTTTGGTTGGTCTGGGATTGGATTGAATTCTCTTGTACAATTTATTCCCTATTTTATAGTCAAAGCATTCATATCACACATCATTCATAAATAATATTTATTATTATTGGCTAAAAAAAGAAGAGTTTAAGAAGTACACAAGTTTGAAGAAAGTGCTAACAAGTGGCCTACAATGTTCAGCAGCCCTACAGAATGCCCAATTTCACCTGGCTGAGACTGCTTTGGCACAAGCACACAGATGTTACCATAGAGTAATTCCATTTCAAATGATAATATGAAAACACCGTTACTGCTTATTTATGTTTTGGCATTGCCTAGAGACTGTCAATGTGACAGCACAATCCCCCTGTGCTTAGTCAACTACATAAATAGAAGTAAGAGCTGTTTGTTATTGTCATTCTTTCTGCCTAAAGAGTAACAGGCAAAACACGGGGAAAATGAACTGTTATCATCTCCATTTCATAAATGAAAGTTACAGAAAGATGAGCTTAATATCAGGAAAAAAGTCTAAAAAAGAGCCAGAAACAGAACTTGAATATCACTTCCCCAAACTGATGAATCATCTTTTCATCATAAATCAACAAATTACTATTCCCAAAACACATTTTCTGAAAAACACCACCTTTTCCATCACAAATTTAAAAAAAAAAAAATTAAATCCTGTTTTTAGGTTCCTCAGTCACAACATGTTTTTCAAAAACCAAACCTGAACCTCCTTCCAAACTGTAGATCTGAATCCCTGCAATTGCTTAACTTAGAAGCATTCTGAACACTGAAGATCCTACATTAACTCATGTCTAAGAGTAACCATCCCACCCCCATAAAACCTTTTCTCAAGTGGCTACCATGTTGAGACTTATTTGGGTTTGTTTAAAGGCAATGGTTATTTTATTATTCACTTAAAAGTAATTACTTTAAGAGATGTCAAGATAGTGGTCCCCTACAAAACAGCTACTGAGTAAAGTGATTTACTTGTACAGAGCATAACAAAAAAAGTCGGGAGGAGATAGAGACAGACTGTACATGACAAACGAAAGACAAATGGAATGCAAGTGCATGCCAGCACTCTCCTGTTCCACATAGATTCTGCACAACCATAGTGGAAACCCAAGACTGGCAGACATACATTTCAGTCTACTCATCATATGTTTGCAGTAATCTTGATCAGTATTAGGGAAAAAAATAAGCTGTGGTTAATAAAGGGAACCACTGACAAAATACAATCGCAAGAAAAGCAAAGCAGAAGCACAGCTCACCAGGGAACTCAAGAGCATTTACTCAATGTATCGCTTTATAACAGCAGCAATAGGAAAGAGAAACACAGCAAAGTATCTTGTGAGCTACATGTAAACTTAACAGAAAAACTGTTTGCAAGGTAAACAGATTAGAGCTATAAGGTGCTAAATTTTAAACTATCCTTTAGAACTTGTAAGCATTGAGGAAATAGCACTTTGTACACAAGTCTGTACTGTGCTGGATCGAGCTGGAGATTTTGTGAAAAATTTTACCTAGCCCTTAGGAAAGAGAAAAATACACACGTGGGAAATTTTGTGCTCTGACTGGTAAAAAGCCATAACACAACCAAAAACAGGTTTCATCAATAAGAGCAACAACCATATTAACAGTGAGAGCTCCTTCAGGCTAAAAGGAGCAAAGAGACAAGCAATTCAGCCAGTGAAAACAAAAACCATAAACCATGAAATAGAGAATAAAGAAATCAAATTTTTTGTATGAACACACACTAAAAAGTACTAAAAAGCTTCATTAAGAGCTCTGGTTCTCACTCTCAACTAATGTTTCAAATCTTTTTTTTTAAATCTCCAAATTGACATAACAATATAAAAATAAAAAAAAAAACCTAAATGCACTAATAATATTCAAATGCTTTTGCTCAACTAGCCTCTGATAAAACCACGGGCAAATTAGGAGAGAGGTAGTTATCTGTCATTAACATCTCCAACTGGAAGGATTTCAGCCCCCTTCTGAGAACACCAATCTCAGTGCAAAATATAAAAACCAAAAAAAAGAAAAAGTTCAAAGGCAAATTGCAATTAGAAATAGAGAAAACAAAATAGAGGGCTGAATCAATTAGAACATTATTCCCGTGTCAGGACTCCCATCTGAAAAAGATTAAGGCCACAAACAGGAAACAAAGTGATTCACCACCTGACCACTAGCCAGGAGACACAGGTAAGTACCAAACTGAAGTTCCTGCACTTAAGACAGAAGAAGCTGAAAAATTTGAGTACTCTGACACTTGAAGACTTAAGCAAGTAAATGTGATGACTCTGAAGTATGCTGGTTTTAGTCCACAAAATACACATTAATGTAACATGTGAATTGTTTAAATTAAAATACTATAAAATGTTTAACTGCAGGGTTATTAATCAAATCCCTTCCAATATATGAAATGCTCAGATGATTATGAAAAATATTTTTGCACATTTTATCATTCAAATTACATTCCTCACCTTAAAACTTGCACTACTCAGGACATATCTCCTGTCTGGAAGATGTGAGTTAATCAGCAATTTCCTCTGCATGCTTGTGGAAAAGGTCAATTTGCCAACACTTTCTCATTAGTCACAGCTCAAACACCATTATCTGGTTTATATCCAAACAGCCAGCCAGTCAGCGAAGCAGCTGAGGTTAAACTAGATCTAGATGACTGTCATACAAGTTTCCTAAAACAAAACAATTTGCTGAGAGCTGACCACCTCATTCATATCAATGTGCTGGTTAGAATCAGATTAAAACAGAGTGTTAAGACAGGATCAATTATAAAAAGAAACCCTTTCTTACAAAAAAGTCAAGACAGTTCCTTTCCCAGGAAGCTAACTAGCACAAAGCAACAACATGGCCCAATGGATTACGGGAAGACGGAAAGAGGAGAAAATTTTCTGACACCTGGTATCAAGCACAGTGATCATATCACAGGCAAAACTGAACTTGCACTAAAGGTTTAAGTCTTAAATGGCATGTCAGCTGGGGAAATAGGAATACAAAAACATTTTTACCACCATCATTACTTCAGTTCCTAGCATAATAAAATGGACTGCACAAATATGTTTCTTTGCTGACAGTGGAGCAGATCACTGTTGTTTGAACAGTCCTTCCTTCTCTTTTTTCCAGCTGATGAAGAAAGCTATTCCCTTGCTTAGCTTCCAGCTGACATTCACATCAATATAACAGCTTCATTAGTCTCTCTCTTTTTAACACTTTCTTAGAGTCTAAGATAGCATTCCGTCTCATGAGACATACCCTGACTGCACAGTGCAAGGTAAACCTTTAAAATGGCAGCCTTTATTTGCTCTTGTTGAATCTCTACCCACAGCATAATCTGTGTCTGCAACTAGAGGATCTGCAGATTAACCATCATTAAGAACAATTACTGTGGCAATATCAACAGTGCATGGGTAGCAACAACATTTGTGCACTTTAGCAAATAGACAACAAAAAATGCAAAATTTTTTGGAAGCTTCCATAGAACAAAAGCACTGGAAAGGATAAAATGGGACCTTGCAAGGAAGGTTCCTCTAAGTTTAACATATCAGAACATCATGTCAAATAGCTCTCTTCCCTATAGTTTCTGGTGTTTGAGTGTTGTTGACAGGACAATGAAAGACAAGATCTCTCCCACAGTTCCTGTACTCTTAATATATGCAACAAAGTATCAGTGAAAAGTGGAATCCCTGAGCTTGAAAATTTGATTTCGGTAAGAAACAAACTGCCACACCGTGGGGATGTGGAAAGACTAGTAAGAACAAAAGCAGACTAAAGGAGCTAGGCTGATAAAATTAAACTAATAAAAATTTTAGAGTCTTCAGATCAGTCTACAAAGTGAAGAAAAATGCTACCAGAAGCTTCTATTAAAAACATTTGTATAAATATCATTGACTAATATTCTGTTGCCAGTTTTCCCTAAAGCTCTCAAGTAGAGGCTACTGCCTCTAAAATATCTACTATACTTTTCCCATGAGAGTGTTCAAAGCTGCCATTTTCTATCAGGTAGAGCAAGGGGGGAAAAAAAAGATGAGGGAATAAGAAAGAAATCCCAGGGAGAAGCATTTCTGCTGGATTGCACGCTCACAGCACTGACTGACTCATCCTTAAATGGAAGGCCAAAGCTTAAAATGTTCCCTGGTTCAAGAATCAGTCAATCTCATTAGCCCAACCCAAGGGATTAAGGTTATGAGACAGCCAACTTCAACTGCTGTACTTCAGGGCCTCCCAAATGCTACCCAGCCCATACACCTCCGTGCATTACCCTTACAAATCCAAACAGGTCTCCTGACTTTTACTGCACTTTATCATTGCCCAGCTTGCTCATGAAAAAAAATAAGAAAGGTGAGTAGTCACAAATTATGTTAAACAGTTATTGGAAAACTTCACCTCTTTTTTCCCCTAACAAAATGAAAGAGTCTCATTCACTCCCAAAAAAAAGAGACCCAAACTAACCACAAGATCACTGCAGGCCTGTAGGTAATGAGCTCATAAAATGGTAAGCTTTTGAAGAGAAGACACACATAGATGAGAGCAACTTCAGCAACTTCAAATGACCCTGCTTGTGAGGAGAGCTCCTCTCAAGAGCAGACATGGCATAGAGGAGCTGGCAGGCACACCGGCATCGCTGTGTGTTACAATCCAGCACCACTCAGAGACACGTGTATGGCAGAGGCAGAGCCGTGTCTGAGCTAATAAATCTTGACCTGCAACACAGCAAATGACCTGGGACACGATGCTCTGCTGACAATGCTATCCCCACTTTCCATTCTAGATCCCCTTAAGGGATCGTCATGCTTGTACCTGCACGGTACTCCGCTGAGTACTCATCTCTCCCTAAACAGAGCAGATGAGCTTCATTCATTTTATGCCAACATAGGAATGGGGTCAAGTATGAGCTGTGCAATAGGTGTAAGTCAGCTGAACATATATAATTCTCCACATTCTTCTCCATTATTTTCTGTATCTGGACACTGTAACATAGACCCCTAAGCAGCAGCAAAGGCCCCTCCAATGATCTTCTCTAACCCAAGTTTCACTGATGCACATTCTGCAAAGCACACTCAAGACTCTGAGAAATGACTCTTGTTTGAAAGTGGATTTTTACTGTCATTTGTGCTGAGATGGCTAAGGGCTTTTCACACTCTTGAGCAATAGGCATCCTGAAAGCTCTGTGAATGTTAAAAAAAAAACCAGAAAACGAGTTTAATAGGTGGTGGCCTCTGAGCTCATATAAACCAAAGCATCTTCATCACACTCAGGAAACTGCAGATATTTTGGAACAAACTCCAAATTCTAGGTCACTGAAGGCTTGGGAATTATGGAAATACATCAATGTACAAGGCTGCTCACATAAGAAAGCCAGTAAGCACAGTAAAGAAAAAATGTGACAGCACTTCCTGCCATTTTGGTCCTGCAGCTTCAGAAAAAAACTGAGATAAGAAAGCAAATACAAATTTAAGGATTTGTCTGCATTGAATGCTGCAACGTTTTAAGAGTTGATCTGCAGTGTATTTAGTCCCACTTCACACAGCATCATCACAATTATACAGTCTCTCCAATTAAATTAGTGGTATTTCTAGACCTCACCTTAGTGGATACATTACCTAGCCCTGCTAGTTTAAGTAACAGCAGCTTTCCTAGCTGTACATTGCACTGCATTCATATGAACGTATTCAAGGACTTAAAACTTACAACAATCAATATCTACATAAATATTTAGAAATTAAAGGCATGGATGAAACAGTAACACCCTGTGAAAATTTCTGACTCATTTAACTCCTGTGATAAAGGTCAGCAACAAATTAAGACCATTCTGTGGACACAAAACAAGAGTTCCCAACAGGTTTGTATATTGTAATCTAATCTGAAAATGAGCTCTGGTTCAGAACTTTCCTGTACATTTGTGGATTCCGAGATACATTTACTGAAATGAAGAAGCTGGAGAACAACAACCCAGAAAACAAATGTATTTTCAGCTGTACAAGGTGTTTAGAGGCCATTTGCAGTAATTTTGAGTCATCATAAACAGCCAGTAGCACATTATACTAGCATGAAATGCTATCCAGAATGTTGAATTTTAACTGGGAGGGAAGGGATTTCATTATTGCTATTATTATGATTATTATATTACTATACTGCAAACAGTATTATACTGTATACACAGTACTATAGGTATTGTGGAGACACAGCATTCATGATTACAGAGTCTGTGATTCCACAGTCAGCTGTGGAATTCAAG
The DNA here is from genome assembly GCA_013399915.1 of Illadopsis cleaveri. Taxonomy (NCBI): domain Eukaryota; kingdom Metazoa; phylum Chordata; class Aves; order Passeriformes; family Timaliidae; genus Illadopsis; species Illadopsis cleaveri. The sequence continues at coordinate 334,332 of VXBB01019599.1, read as the reverse complement.
AAGAAAATTCCAGCTTGCAAACAGTTTGCAGATGTTCAAGACTTCATTAAAAATACATTCTGAGACCCAATTGGGAACAAAATGCAAGTTTGCAGAAGTCTTTCAGAGTAGTTGTGGATTCCTTTTTGTGTTTTGATTCCAGTGTAGGCATATCCCAAAACGACTTCCGTTTCCATTGTGAGTTTACCACAAACAGTACAGTACTTTGCTAATGCATAATACCTTGGAAAATTTTATTTGGAAATAAAACTGAAAATGTACTTCTTTTTTTTTTTAATAAAATGAAATTGGTAAGTTTGCAAAAATTATTTTTTTTACTACTACTACTACTACTATTACTTTCAATTAGTGTAACTTGGTCATATGGATACCACCACTACAGTCTATAACCCTCAGTGCTAGCTCTGCTTTCACCACCCAAAAGTTCAGCTGCCTGCATGCCCAGCTCCATCTCTGATATTGCCTAGCTGTATAAATACTGAGAGTTTAAAGGAAGTCTGGAGGGAGATAACAACAGCTACACACTGTTGTCAGTACAGAAAGTTACAGACTTTAAGATTATTGAGAAACATCATCATTAGGTCAAGGATTCAAGAAGACAGTACCAGCACGAAGGTATAAAATCATAGAGCGTGGTTAGCTGGCCCCACTGGGAATCATCACCTCCAGTCATCACCATCAACAGAGTTGACAGAGCTGGTGAAGATGGCAGGTCAGCAACACATAGTCTCTAGAATGGAGACACACTGGACAATCCCATCCAGCCAATGCCTGCCAGGCCAGCAAGTATTGTGAGCAGTGGTGAGCACACTAAAACAGAACCTAGCAGCTTATTAACTCCTAGATATCTTTTGTATGCATTATCAAGCAAATAATTCCTTTACACTTTTAAGACGAATGTATCCTATATGCAGAATCCTTTTTATACCCTGCCCAAACAATGTAAGAGTGGCTGAAACAGGCTTTACCTTGGCAACAACAAAATTCCATTACTGGCAAAGCCAATAACGAAAGAGGCACTAAGGATCTAAGTAACACTCATCCTCAGGATTTTACAGAATCAGGACATCTCTTTCCCCTGCACTCAACTAATAACGAAGTAATTTTTCTTTATATAAATACAAGAATAAAATACAAAAGCCATGTACTTTATTCAAAACACTGTCTGCGGTTAGCCATACTGGGCAATTGTGCATTGCCAAGCACTGATTTGATTTTCATTATACTGCACTGACAGCAGAGTCATTTATCTTTTCTGCTCCCAGTCTCCTTTTATCTTTTCCGTATGCTTCTGTACTTTTTCTCTATCCTACAGTGTTGCTGAATGCTGATGAGCAGAAAATGGCACAAAACCACAGACAACCTCTTTCAGATTAAAGTTCAGGTACAGAAGGTCCAACTTTTTCCATTTTGGGGTTTCAAAGGAGCTGTATCTTTGGCATTGTCCGGTTATATAAAGATTAGTTAAATACTTCACCGGCGGTTCTTCTCTAGAACAGACAGACTTTCAAACAATTAATGATGTTTCACTCATAGTTCTAATATCTTTCCCATTAAAAACAGAAAGTATATTTCTGTCACTGTAGCCTTGAATATTTAAACAAATAATAAAACAAATAATAAAAAAGCAGTTTTCCACATACCAGAGCCATGATTTTTTAACTTTTTTTTTTGCATTCAATTTGTTATATTTTTAGATTACTAGCATTCTATAAAAATCAGGTAAAATGGCAATATAAAGAAAAAAAATCTTCCTAGCCTGATGGTACTTATTCTTTACGTGTTAGCATGTCATCAGCAATCTGCATACTACGGAAAACTATCAACTCACCAGCTGAATTTGCCATTATTGGTTTGTTAGTATTGGATCAGGATTGCTGTAATCCTGTTTCTCACCAAAACAAAACCTAAGTATTTAATGTCATGAGAGACAATATATCCCTCTTGAAATAAAGTGGAATGAAAATTTGTTCAAAAAACAAATATAACAGAATTACAGTCAAAACACTATAGCTGATGCTTCACAAAGCAGACACTTCAGTTGCATTTCAGATCCCAAAGGTCTCTATGCTGGGCATGTCTGTATACGAGATGGTATCTGTACCTCTGCTGTCAGGTAAAGGTAGTCTGTCCAGCAGAGTTAATAGAACCTAAAGAAGGATTCAGAATACTCCTGAACACTCCTGATACACTGGCTAAAATGCACTCAGAAGAGTTGAAGATGTTGGTCAGTCTGAGCACAACAACTGCAACTGCTAACGTTATCAGACTTCTTATACAACAGTGACCTGAACCATAACTACCCATGACTCCTAACAACAACAACCTTTATATTCTCTATTCACCTGATTAGGCATATATATTATCTCATTACCAGCATCTTTTTCAGCAAGACATTTTAGTCACCTTCCATAAAAGTTCTCTGCCACAAAACAGAAGAAACAACTGCCGTCTTCTTGTCAGTCATGAACTCTTCTGAGTGTCATGAACCCTGCCACTCCCAACAGAGATAAGCAATAAGGAATGTGCCCAGAACCAATGTGGACAAATGAGCAGAAAAGTGTCCAGTCTATACAGAATTATTCAGAACAGTCATATGTACTAACATCAGTCAGTGCGAAGAAATGTAAACAGAAAAACATAACCCTAACTATGCATTAGTAGTCTACATTAGCTGTAACTCAAAGAAGAGTTCCTGGGAATCCCTGTGGCCAGCTCTCCAAAAATGCCAGCTCAGTGCTCAACAAATATTCAACTGGCAAACACAAAGTTACAACAGATTAAGGAAAGAAAAAAAACCAAAAAAATTATTATGCCACAGAAGAAACTCAAGCATATAAACTTTGAGCACTGTAGGCAGTTGTGGCACCATCCCTCTCTCTAGTTCAGTGTTTCAAACAGGCACTGTAGAACTTAAAATGTACAGAGAAAGGTGATAAGAATAAGAAGAGATGGGAAGTGAATCCATGCAAAGAGAGATTAAGTACTTTTGAATTCTGAAAAAAGACAGCTAAACTATGTATAGACTCAGGACTGGCACACAGCAAATGGAGAACAGTCAGTCACTGATCATCACAGAAAAAAAAGAGAGAAGACAATGAAAATGTGGAATAAATGCATGTAAGTAAATGAGACATGTAAGTAAAATACAGATCTTGTTGCCACCGATTGCCAGGGTGTGAAGTGCAACAGCTTCCAATCCAGATAAGGTACATTCACAGAGAGCAGGTCCTTCGTCAGCTATTAAGCCACTGGCCCATGTACAACTCCAGGACAGGGTCACTGACAAAATAGAGTTTAGGAGTAATACTCCACTGCTTGTCTTCTCTAAACTGGTCTCCATACAGGACATAGGAAAATATTTTCCTCTGTGTCTGTTCTCACATTAGGTGTGTTGTGTTTTTTAGTAAATACTGACGAAAAAAAATTCAGCGTAAACTAACATGACTCAAAGACCAGCTCTGGCTGTGAGTCGAGTCCCTTAAACAGTGCCTCTTCCTTGTGGATAACAGGACTTTTTCCTTCAACTATAGTGACCAGCACAGCCAGACTCCCAAAAATAAATGGTAACAGGTTCTTAATAATCAGGAAGATGAGGTACAGATAGAGAAATGGTAACATCTCAGTCTTCTGAAGGATCTTGCTTGTAATTCACACATACCAAGCACTGGCATTATCTTCTCCACCTGGGCAATAATGACAGCATCTTGGATGTGAAAGACTCATGGTTAGAGGGATGCTTCACAAAGTTAGAGAGTTATGGTTAGTCATATTTCGCAATGGCACCTCCACGAGTCATCAAGAGTAGCAAAATATCTTCACAGAGTTTTATATTGCTCTTTCTCCACATTTATGATGGCATATCACTAAAAGGGACAGTTGTGCATTTCCTTCTCCTCTCAAATTAGACCCACAGACTATCCACATATTGGACAAGATGGTTCAGTCAAAAGGCCATTAATTTTTTTTTAGTCTCCCATTGCATAATTACAGGCTCATTGCCCAACCACAGATCACTAAATTTAACAGAAATGATACAGCAAAGTGTGCAGGCAAGGGAGGGGGAGGAACAACACAAGTCTATTCAGCAGCAGCTTTCAGCTCCGCTGCTTTACTCACAACGGTAAAATGCAATCTATGGTTCAGCAGCACTATTTGAACTTAGTCTGCTGAATGAAAAACACACAATTCCTTGGACCTAAAAGACGGTGAGTCTGAAGTGACTTGAAGCCACAAAGCAGTCACCAAAAAAGAAAGAAAATTACATTAAAATCTGTGGTTAGAGGATGTTAGAGCAGAGGTTGTCCAAGTTCAGGTGACAGAACTCAAGAAATACGGAAAAGCACTTCAACTTGTAATTGTAATTACAACAACAGCTCACCTTAATGAAAACATCCCAGCATCAGGAAATCATGTCTGCATTTAAGAGGAAGTATCTTTTGGAGCAGATAGATTCTGCTGGGAAATCAGTTTTGTTCTTTTCCGAACTTCCTCATGTAGGTACTGCAAGGTGTCATTGTACTGATGAGATCAGTTACGGAACAGAATGTATAATTAAATATATTTAAATACTTCAAATGCTGCTAAAGCACAAATGTACATACAAAACAGCAGTCAGGATATTTCTTCTTAACCATCAACCCTGAATAACAGAACTGTAAAGCCAGGCAACTCTACACTACCAGCTGCACTATGATTCACAGATCCTTTTTATCCTCACAATACTTCATGGTAGTATAATCATTCCTAGTCATGTGTGATTCATCAAAGTATTTTGTAGTAAAGACAAATGCTATAATATACCCTATTGTAACCATGCAAATTACTTAACTTCATTTCCATACCTAAATTATGCTTCCGCTGAACTTTTTCTGCTGCTCAAGCAGCTCTCATGTTCCAAGCTAGTTCAGCATTTCAAAGTTGCTTCACAGCAAGGAGTCCCAAGTTTTCTGAGAAGTGGCCTCCTTCATCCCCTTTCACTTTCTCAAGCCGCTTTATGCTTTACACCCCACTGTTTTGAAAAGGTTTGCACTAGGTTCTTAACTCTTAAGCTACCACCCAATCTCCTCTGTATGCCTCACATGTTTCCTGTGGACAGAAGTTAATGTAAGCTCACCTGGCAGACTATACAGTACGTGCCTCAGCAACTGTGAATGACAGGTCTTCTGAGGATTATCACAAGCCAAGAAATACAGAGACACAAGGAAAAGTTTCAAACTCCCTTTTTCTACATCAAGATACATATTCTCAAGGGATGCATCTTTCTGCTCTCTTGGGACCTATTAACTTTAATATACTCACTGCTATGCTGTCCACAAGAGATGTAATATTTTTAAGAAAGGTAATACAGTCTATTTCCTAATCCTCCGCCTATTAAAACTTTTTTTAAAGTGATCATCAGGGTCAGCAGGTGACTACAATGCTATTTTATTTTGGCTCATATTAACTGTTTAAATTTCCACTGCAAACCTAACGGTCTTGGCTCAAGAATAAACATTCAACAGCCCCAGAGGAAGTAAAATAGAACACGAGTACAAACCACCACTCCACATTTTATGGTTCTAACAAGAGATCACAATGAAGATTGAATACAACCTGAGCATGGCATGATAGGAGACCTCCAAGGAAGGACAGAATGCTACTACTACATCTGCTGGGACTTACTGCAGAAAGGTTGTGTAGTAAAAGTACTGTGGACTGAGAAAAATCAGATATTCCCTGTGATCACTCTGTTCTTTTACTTTAGAACTGTGTATTTAACATGTTAAACATACAGCATTGCTAAGGAATAAAAAGCAAAGGTTAATGATGAGAAGAAAAGCAAGTTTGCACATCACTCCCTTTCCATCCCCCAAATCCAGTTAGTAGAATTTCAGTAAGAAATTGAGAGAAGAATGAGAAGAATTATTCCTTTAGTCTTGTGAGAGGAAAAAACCCCAATGTATGTCATCTCTGATGCAGCAGTAGCCAAAAATCTAAGTATTTATGAATGCATATGCATTCATATATACGACTTTGAATTAAGCAGAACACCTCATCATTCATTGGCATTCCCACATACAGATTTGGACTTCTACCTGAAAAACAGATATGCATTTATCAGACAAAAAACCTAAATCTATCAAGCTTTCTCATCAGGTATAAATCAGTTCCCCTTTTTCCCATGGTATTTAAGATGCAAGAATGAACTTAAAATAACATTACCAAATTTCAAACATATAGAAACACTTTGCAGTAAAACAAAACCCAGCATGATGTTATTATTGTTCAGCAATGGTCTGTGATTTATTTAGCCAGGGGATTGAAGAGTTACAAGAAATGCATGTGGTATGCAAATGATTCAGTAGGTATAGTTTCTTTGAAATTATTCTATAGGAATCCATTTCCCTTCTTCCTCCTCCAGCTTTTATTTCCTCCACCTTTTATTTCCTTTTACCTTTATTAAGTGAGGCACTACTTGCTGTCCTGAGGATATGAACTCTTAATTGAGGTTCCAAGCTGCTGTGACTACCAAACTATCACCATGCTTGGGAAAAGGGAGGTGAGAGGGGGAAGTAAGTGTGGGTACCCCAGAGGTAAATGCTAATAAACACCTTTTGCTTCTTATCCTCTCCCCCACTCAGTCATTTCAAATAAATAAAATATTAGTTTTCTTGTTCTGTCCCACATTGCTACACAGCGCCACTGTATGCTGTGAAACAAAATGCATTGCTAAACATTTTTCATGATAATCCACTGTGGGACAACTTTTTTTAATAAACTTTAGGTCATTTACCCTTCAAAGAGAAACATAATCTGCTTTCAAATGAGGCTGTTCCAAATACAAAGATAACACGCTCAGTTCTCATTTCTAACTGCTCTTGCTCGGTCTCAACAGCATGCAGCAGCCAGAAAGCTGCCAGGCAGGAGCAGCAGAGGATCTCCTAAGGGTACCATTCAGTGGAACCATGCCAACAGAGCTGCTTCTCTGGCACCTGTCCTCACCCCAGTGCATGAGAGGCGTGCCAGGGGATGGGGCCAGCTCAAGCAGTTGGACACTCACAGCAACCACTACGAGCTGGAATAAACTTAAGAATGAGAGAATTGCCTGCAAGGCAGTCAATCAGCCTCGCTATTTCCACTGCTGCAGTTTGCCCTGTGCAAGTAACACCTCTGGAGAGTAGCAGGAAAGGGCATGTGAAGCCATGGAGGCTAGACTCTGGAAAAGCACTTTTACAAATTCACAGAATATGCTGAGTTGGAAGGGATCCCACAGAATCATCAAGTCCAGCTCCTGGCCCTGCACAGCACCATCCCCAAGAATCACTCCATGTACCTGAAAGCACTGTAAAAATGCTTCTTGAATTCTGTCAGGTTCGGTGCTGTGACCCTGGGGAGCCTGTTCCAGTGTTCAAGCACACTCCAGGGGAAAAACCTTTTCCAGATATCCAGCCTAAATCTCCCTGACAGCTTGATGTCATTTCCTCAAGTCCTGTCACTGGTCATGAGTGTGAAGATATTGGTACCTGCCTCTCTGCTGCCCCTCATGAGAATGTTGAAGACAAAAATAAGGTCTTTCATCAGTCTCCTCTTCTCCAGGCTCAACAGACCAAGTGACCTCAGCCCCTCCTCGTAAGGCTTCCCCTCAAAGGCCCTTCACCATTTTCATGGCTCTTCTTTGGACACTTCCTAATAGTTTAATATCTTTTTTATATTGTGGCACCCAAATCTGCCCCCAGCACTCGAGGTGAGGCTGCCCAGTGCAGAGCAGAGCGGGACGAGGACAATCCTCACCCTTGCCCAGCTGGTGATGCTGTCCCTGATGCCCCCCAGGACAGGATTGGCCCTTCCTGGCTGCCAGGGCACTGCTGACCTATGTTCAATTTGCCATCAGCCAGAACCCCCAAGTCTCTTTCCGTAGCACTGCTCTCCAGCTTCTCATTCTATTCCAGCACCTGATTAACAAAAACTTTCAAAAAAAGTACCGAAGTGTGAAAGCACCCCACTGGAAGAGCAAAGGACTTCTGTCAACCCTATAATACCTTAGAAAAAAATCAAACCGACTAGGTATTCTGCTAGTAAAAATGGGGGTAAATACCACAAATCTCCAGGCAGCAAAAAATACTGGGACAAAGGCAAAAATAAGGTGCCATTTGTGCAGGTTTTCCAACACAAAAACAACAGATCAAGGCAAGACTAAAAGATAAACATTATAGATACCAGACTGACTATCCCCAAAAAGGAGGACTTGGACTGGCAACATGCATGAATCTCCAAAATGAGCAATTACTTTCCCACCACTGGCTACAAAAACTGGGAATAACCAGGCTAAGTTTCATGTTCCTGTAACAAAAATACGATTAAAATTTACCTAAACCCTGGACGAGACACTGGTCCATAAATAAATAAAAGCACACATCACTTTCCTCCATCAACGAAAACTGTATCTGTCACTCACCTAGATGTCAACTAAGTCTGTAATCCATTTTCACTGCATAGAGCAGAGTTACTACAGTAGATACGCAGGAAAGCACTGGCTTGACTGACAGATGTTCAGGCTGGTGCAGGAACGAGCTCAACTTTACATTGTTCTGGAGTGAGATACCTTCTACAGATTATTTGGCACATCATTTTTGCTTTTATAGCAAAAGCATGACTCTTACAGAAAGACACTAATAGACTCCTGCTACTTCCTTGGACGTCAGAAAGCAGAATTCATGTTGATGCCAAGGACAGACAAATAAGTTACAGAAGTCATATATGACAGAACAACACAAGAAGCATAAGGAGACATGAAACAACATAGTGCAAAAAACAGAGTGCAGCTCAGGTGTTCAGTCTTGACTATGAGTTGCATTGCATAGCACATACTACTAAGCATATGCTCATTAGCACATGAAAGGGAAGGGAAATAGAGTCTCTTCTCTTACATCTCCCCCCCTTCCTTGCTCATAATGTGGGAAGTAGGAGTAACTGCAGGCACTTCACTCTCCTCTGGGCAAATGGCAGGGAAGGAGTGGGAAATGCTAAGTCTCAGACCTTTCTTTTCTTTCATTAGCCAGCAGAGACCCCAGATGAAGCAGCCACAGGCTGAGCTGCTCTTGAATGTACATAATTAGAATTAGGAAGCTGTTCTGACAACCATCAGGCCAGGAATCGTGCTGCCTCTCTCTCCTCACTGTAATTTCAGCAAGCCATAAACCTACAAAACAGCCACAAATTAAGAAACTGATTTGTGCTTTTTGACAGTCTTCTTGCTATTACATACGAAGTACACCACTGCCCCCAGATACTTAGAGGTGATCTTCCTAGCCTAAAACAAAACAAAACGATGCTTGCAAACTCAAGTCTTTCAATTCAATAGCATTATTTGCAGAGTGTACCTGGGCATTGACATTAGTAAAACAAATATCACATTTAAATACAGCATGTACTACAAGTGCTGATGAAGAGTAATTTTTAAAGGAGTAAGCACAATAAATGTACAGTGTTTTCCTAGTGCATTCAACTTGCAAATTCAACCAGAAATCAATAACAATGGAGTGCAAGTTTGCAATTTATGGTTTTAACAAATTCCCTGGCATATTCACTGTAGCATGGATGCTGATCACATAGGCTTCTGTTTGTTTGTAGCATGTTTTGTAGCTATGGTATTTAAAAATTAATAAACTAGAAGCTATTTTCAATATACAAACCTGAAACAGAATGGGTAAACAAATATTGATGTGGAGAATCTGAAAACACTACAACTTCTTTGGATTCCTACTGTATTATAACACAGCTTCCCACTTAAAATAATTCACACTAGTAAGCACTGAACTGAGTAAAAGATAGTTTCAAAACCAGCCTGTTGTTACTGCAGAGAAAATTTCACACACAAAAAAGAAAGCACAAACACACCTATCTATAACCATGTGTGCTTTTCTAGCTCAATGTAATTGTATACTTCCCAATACACTCTTTCTAACATGCATTTTATTTTTAACTGTTTCATGAAAGCTGTTCTGAGGAAGGCACGTCTGGGATATTAGTAATAAAAAGCAAAAACAAATGTGCATCATTATAAGATTCACAGACATATAAAGATCAAATATTACAAGTCTGCATCACACTAGGTTTTAGAAATATGCCTGGCGCTTCCTGCGTTAGCTGTTATCTGTTTATCAGATAAACGTGTGGCCTCCCAGTGGTAAGTGATGGGCTAACAAAAGTTACTTTGCAGGGCTTCAAAAGTAGAGCAGAACTCTGGAGCTGGACTTAAATTCAGGTTGCAGAGGAAGAAAATTTTAATTGAAGACCAGTTCTACTTTTGATAGCAAAATCACTCTGCTGTAACTAATATGCTCACCCACAAAGAATTATCTCATGTATAATTGCTTCAATACTGATTAATAAATAATAACTGATGAAGAGACTTTGCTGGCAGTTACTACCATTAGCTGAAGAGAGGGCCTAAGGAAGAGTCTCAGGCCTTAACCCAGGTAGTCATGACAGAAATTGCCTGGTCTTGAGGTCATTCTCACTATTAGATAAAAATATTAATACATGTTTCAAACACAAAATAATTTTATAAAAGTTACTGGCCGAACTGCGTAGTCAGTGCATAGTTACTTTAAACAAAATTGGTATTTTCATTTTTTTCTAGCAAGTAACAAATGACAAAATGCACTGTGAAAAAAGTTATTCTGCTGCTCGACATGGGTTTTTTTTCTTTTTCTTAGATTATTACTGAAAGTCAGCTCTTTACTCTCCTCAGACTGATCACCACACTTCAGACATGGAAATGCCCAACACAGCTGTCCAGCTGGAAGCACTGTACCATATCCAGTCATCTTGTCTTAAGGACATGCATAAAACCATGGTCCCATGCTGGAAGTAAACCAACATGAGCTGCTGGACATGTACTGATTCTGACCTAAATCTGCTTATGTGACTCTGTTCACTAGCTCTTCCTGGACAAAAATAATTTTTCACTTGTGCAGAATCAAGCGACTATTACTACATGGGTCCCATTTTTGAGACCACTATATCTTTTTTAGTTATATTAAGCCAAACTGAGTGAGCCCCCCAAGCACATGCCTGAGAGAATTCAATGCCAGGACCTTTATGCAGGCTCTCTGCAAGCCAGAAAGCACTATAGAAATAGCAATTATCTTACTTTCCCTTAGTCAGATTATTAGAGCTCCTCCTCATTGGCTAGGGTAAGACTTAAATGTACTGTAAAGCTTGTGTACATTAACTACATCTTAAGATAAATACCAAAACAAAAGCAGCGCAATAAAGGTTGACTTTATTCTGGTATAATTTGTTAAGATCTTTCTTAGCCTTAAGGCCTTTGTATCATGACAAAGTACTCAGCATTGATGGCACTACAATAACATTTAATACAGCTGAAGGCAAAACGCAACTGGTCATAAAGGTCTCTTCAAAACAGAACGTGCATGAGTTCAGTCAGACAGTGGAGATCCTACCCTGAGCAGCTGACCCAGCTGTGGTCAGGTACACACTGCCAGTCCTGCAAAAGGTGCTGCCACCACTTTGGAATAGAAGCAGGCATAGGAAAAGTGAAACCACGCAAAATTCCCCTTTGGGTACTGCCTACTTTCAGCATTTCTACTCCCACTCACCACCACCCAGCTAGATAGCCACTTTCTTTCACAGCTGCTCGTTCCCATCTGCTCTGCTACTGTCTGCACTTGCCTCTTTAACCCCTGCACCCACGATTGCTCCTGACTTCACTCTTTTCCATACACTTTCTTCTTCTGTTTTTAGCAGATACTCCCCCTGACAAGAGAAACACTTTAGTGTTGCCAGTTGACATTTTATTTCCCCACCTATCTCCACATCCCATCCATAGCAAAAAGGAAGAATAGGAGAAGATGAATCTCCCAGGAACATCTTTTCCAGCAATGCATGCATCTCCACTGATACACTGTGTGCTCCCTCCTTCCACTAACTCAAAAAGAGAAAGAATTTACAGGGAAGAAAATGAATTAAAATAACTTACAAGACACTGAAAAGCCATGCAGGAAATAGCAAGTTTTCCATGTTCACCTGACAAAGCAATGAGAAACAGAGGGTTTGGAGAACAGAAGCACTAATCCAAGCAGGGAAAAAATAAAGCAATAGTAGGAAGAAAAGGCCTGGTGGATTGAAAGCACAAATAAAGGCAACAGTGAAGGAAAGAGACACAGAGATGATGTGACAGACAACACAATCAAACCAGCCATATTTCTTTTGCTTTTAAGAATTACTGACAAAGAACGCATGATGCATGATTAGGAAATGCAACATAAGACTAGAAGCAAGCAAGCATGTGGAGGTAAGTGGAGTTTTCTAGATTATCGTACTGTTCAAAGATGACAGCATACAGATTCCATTATTTTCCCCAGCTGCAGCTGGTACAACTGCTAGTAGAGCCATACAGTGATCAGTTAAGCCTGCTTGCAAGGGCACCCCTCCTCCCCCAAAACAGCACTACCTCAGGCACCATCCTGGTAGAACTACACTGCTCCCTAGTCCATAGCAGAATAGATGACTGCACCACCATCCTTTCCACAGGAATAAAGTCCCTGCCTAAAGACAAAGGCAGTTGCAGTGATTTCCTGTAATCCCAGCTGAATCTGAATAAAATATCATATACCTGTAATATATATAAAAAGTCAGCTCTGCTTTTAAATTATCTGATCTGGAAGGGATGTGGATCAGACCTACATGGACTATAGAGTTATGGATGTGACAATGGTTCACATCCACTACAGGATGCTCCTAAAAAAGAACTGCTTATCTTAATTCCCTTTTTCCAATTAATTTAAGTATGAAATAAAAAATATCTTAATTCATGCAAGAATTATATATGCTATAGCCATGTAAATATTTTTACTGGCTACCTAAGCTTTCCAAAAGGCATTTTCTGTTTAAAACTTGACTTGTATTGAATGTCATGCTTAGGTTTAAACTAATTTTTGAGGTCAGTGGCACTCTGAGAAAAAATGAACAGTTAACATTTAAGCAATTTGGAGGAGAAAATCCACTTTTCATCTCATAATGACTTCTGTTCCTCAGAGTTCATCCACCTTTGACCACAGCACTTTATTAATAATGGTCAGCTGGAAGAGAAATGAGATTATAAGCATTAGCATGCTGTCAAAATTTGAAAGGACAGCCCCCTGCCCCCAAAATGTTTTGTGAACCAAAAGCAGGTTCATGGAAGTGCCAAAAGAAAAGCAAAAGTATATGCAAGCTAGAGTCTTTTAGGTGTCTACTAACAAATGTAATATACACTGCACTAATTAAAATTAAGATTTACCAATATAAGAAATAGCCTATCAAGATGCTTCAGCTGAAGGTATGGGTAATTTTCATGAAAATCCATTCATTTTTAGAAGCAAACTTACTTTTATTATACATTTAAGTTAACTGTCACGGATATGGGGGTAACTATATTTTAGTAAAAAGTGGCTTTGAAGGAAACCAAGAAATTTGAAACTTCATGTGCAAGGATTCAAATAATTTCAAATTCACTGAATAGTGTCCATGAACTCCTGGCACTGCAATATAAGAGACTCAAAAAGATGGATTACCTCAGCAATTCATCTGAAAGAATGCAGCTCTGAACTGAAGTACTTGCTGTGAGTTTATACCTTAAAAGACACTCTTTCAACAAAACTGAACCATGATAAAAGATGATCAGATCCCAAACTGAACTGAAAAATAGCCAAGATACTCTTAACCAATAACGCAGTGCAAACTATTTTGGTATTCCCAGCCGTTAATATACCTCTGTGGTAAGGGCTTAATAAAAAAACAAGAGCTAAAACTCTAGACTAGCCAAACAATTTCATGGGATAGAGACTATCTCAATCTATGTAGGATTTTGCTCTTCAAGTTTTCATGAAGATTAACCTACTAACTTTCATAATTGTTGGCAAAGTTCTGTATATTGGTATTGTCAAGGTGGTGGGAGGGCTATACATATGTATCTCCTACATATGCTGAGCCAACAGACTCAAGCATAATTATAAGGCTCTAGTAACCAAAAATTTCTAACAAAAGAATGCTTGGATTTTTTCTTCAGATTCCAGGTAAATCGAAAGTCTTGATAACAGTTTTGGGAAACACAAGAACAGCAGAAAGCTATTGACAAGACCTAAGTGGGCCTCTGTGTTCAAGGCATCAAATATATTCAAGCAGCAAAAGTCTACAGGATATGAGCTCCAAACAATACTATGAGAAAACGAATTAAGGAGGAAGTAGGTTGCGTGTTTCAAATACTTGGTTATGCCAACAGCAGTGACAGGACAAGGAGTAACAGTTTCAAAACTGGGCAGGTTTAGATTAGGTGTTATGAAGAAATTCTTTACTGTGAAGCTGGTGATACACTGGAACAGGTTGCTCAGAAAAGCTGTGGATGACCCATCCCTGGAAGTACTTAAAGCCCAGTTGGATATGGTTTTTGAACAACCTGGTCTAGTGGAAGGTGTGCTTGCCTGTGGCAAGGGGGTTCAGAACTAGATGGTCTTTATGGTCCCTTTCAACCCAAACTGTTCTACGATCCTATGACTTTTACATAAGTGTCAGCAGTTCCTATATCATTATAGGTTAAAGTACCTCAGGAGAACCACTTCCTAGTTGTATTTCCTCCTTGTGTGGTGCCAAAGAATAGTGTCACAGTCTGCTGGTCATGGTATAAAAGGGATGAAGAATGGTCCCCAGTGTCCTACCCAGCTGTTCCAGTAAAAAAAAAAACAAACGAGACTTATTTGTTGATCCCTTCAGGATGGCCTAAATGAGATATGCCAGTGCTGTCCTGGTTCTATCTTCCATCAGCACAGCCTCAAATCTATGCTAGGACCCTGGCAGTAGCACAGAAAGTGGGATCAGTGAACTGTTTTGCCTGAAAGCTTACCACATTTTCAGCTATTTTTCAGGTCAGTTTTCAGCCAGATCATACGGCTGTACAGACCTGACGGCTGGCACAAGGGAGGCCAAGAATACCCTTGGCTCAGAGCAGGTGGATCAGCTCCCTCCACTGCAGCATAATGCTTATACTGCCTCAAAGTGTTTAAGGTGATATTTCCTGATATGAGCAGCCTGCAGCCCTTTCTCATGCCCCCAGGCTACAGCACAAAATCATACAGCATTTGCCAAAGTATAAGGGAAACACCCCTTTGCTCAGGTTCACAGCTCAAACTGTTATCTAGTTCTCTATTTCCAGAACCAGCTCTGTTTTGTTGTTCACAGTAACTGAGTAGGAAAGGTTTCTCTGTATGTTCACCTGAAAAATCAAGACTATCAAGAAATATTCTATTAACTTGACAGCATTTCTCATGTATGTTTTGGCTTGTTATACAGACGTGAGCTTGATATTTGTACGCAAAACCAAAACTGACATAAATAAAGGATTTTCTCTCTGATTTTTTCCAGGCATTACTCCTGGAATCATGCTATACTGGCAAAAAACAGCTCCAGAAACTTAGGGCTTCCACCAGCCTCAGGAAGTGGATAGGTTGCAAAGTCCTACTCCTGAGCAAAAGGTCTAAGAGAGAAATTACTGTATCAGCCTCCTGAGCTAGCATCCAGCAAACCAAGGGACACTCAGCACCAAAGGAAGGAGACTGGAAATCTTACCAGTATTACCACTTTAATAATCTCATGAACAGACTACAGGTAATGAAAAGGCTACAGGAAAACAAGAAAAGACTTTCCAAGAAAACCAAAGTGTAGTTTAACAGCATATTTAAAAGTTTAAAATTTCATCAGATAAAAAACACCTAGTAAGCTAACAATTTAAAAAAGGCACAAGACAAACCAAAAATGTTAGATAAACCTCCACGAAAGGTCCCAAACAATATACACAGTCATTAAATAGACCAACAAATTTTAAAAGTACTAATCAAGAAAATACTTTAAGCATTTGCTGGTACAATCCCTTTACAAAAAGTGAGGGTTTTCAAGGTAATGAAATGTATTTGGTACATTAGAAATACTTACAACTACTCCACTCTTGGTGACAGTTTCCCGGTATGTAAAATTGCACACTGCCCAAGCCAGGTAATAGGTGGACATGAGAGGGGTCTGTGAAAAGTGATCTGTAACCCATCCATCTTCCTCAAAAACAGAAGTTTCAACTGGCATGTTGGACAAAGATAAGTAAGTCGCTTGATGTCTGATGCTGATTTTGAATGTGGCCTTGTAGATGGGCTCGTCAAAGCACGGAAAGGCTTTTCTGGCATGAGTAGGAGAAAACTGCGTAACACCAAGAAACCTAGAAAAGCAGGAAATAAAAATAAAAATTGATTACTAACTGTGCCTAGCACTTGATTCATAGACATACCAAATAAGACACTGCTTAACCATAGTGGTTTAAAAAAGGAAAAAATTACAGCTGTACAAAATACACAGTGTTTGAACACTGCTTGATCATTTTCTTACTACCTCTACTGCAATGCAATAGATCCAAATTAACGGTCCACAAATTTCCTACAAATTTGTAGACACCACACTGACATTGAATAAATCAACCCTCACACTGCATCAAACTTCAGGTTCTAGCAGTATTGTTCATCAATATGTGGGGAAAAAAGAGAGCCACTGTTGGTTATACAATGTAAAACAAGCACATTCAGTTCAAACCAGGATTTAACAGCCTTCAGGGAATTCACTCTGCCCTGAACCACTGACAGGGCGCTTTACCTTTCTTTGGGCATGAGAACTCACAGTCACACAGTGCACTCAGGAGGGTCATTGTTTTCCACTGCTGATTACTTCTCTACCAGCTGCAGGTAGGCCTGGGACACAGTATTATATAGCACTGCTGTGTCTGTGCACGTCCAAAAAAAACAGTCTGTAAGCTTTGCAGAATCACAAATGCAAGCAAATGATTAAACCAGCACAAATTATTTCACCATTCTTCTACACGTGCTTTTCTTTTTTGGTGTATTTTATAGAGAGCAAATCCATGTTCTCAGCTAATGGGTCAAATTATGGAAAGATCTCTGAAGGAGGTAAAGGTATTTATTAAGCACTTATGGAAAGAATGAGAAAGCTTTAGCTTGACAATAAAACTTGTAGCTGTTTTCTTTGGAACTAAATAAATTTTGACCCAGACACAGAACAGGAAGCTTTCTGGATGGAGACTTAAGATTCACACATTTGGAGAAAACCCATGATCTTTTTGCAGAAACAAGAAGCTACACTTAAAAGGCTGAATTACGGAGTTTGGTAAGAGTACTTTCTGGAGGCATGTAGAATAAGAAAATTACCATGGGCCAACCATGTAAATGTGAAGGTAGCATGTATGTAGACTTTTTGAGTGGTATTGATTCACATGTCACTTTCCAAGGCTGCATCTGTGGAAACAGCAGTGAAGTTTTTGATACCAGGCAAACATTTATCAGAATTTCAGAGGCTGACTAATCATCTGTTATTCCTCTGAGGGAAAAGGATGGGTGGATAGCTTTGATGTAATGAAAATGGTGGCACCTATTATTAATCAGTCTATAACCATTAATCTGCAATATGACACACTAACACCGACGGAGTAAAAAACATACGTAGCCCATAGGGAAAATAAAGCCTCTAATTAACTTTTTCTAAAACTTTTTGGATTTTACACATATCTTGCAGGCAATGCAGAAAAGTTTATTGAAATGTTACACCTTTTTCTTGCTATAGCACATGACAGAACTAGATATATATTTTTCAGTGAATTATCACCTCTTGCAAATAAGGATGACTTTTTAAAAACTTTAACAGATTTCCTCCACTGGAGCAGTTACCACCAGTCTTTTTTCTGAAATAAAAAGCCTTTTTTGGCCAAAAATTATTCAAGGAATTCATCACTTTTTTTTTGCTTCATTACAAAACATGGATCATTAAAACCATCACTTTGGATAAGGTTGCTAAATCTAAGTTAAAAAACTGGTGCCAGATATCCCAGTGCTAATCCAAAAAAAAAAAAATCCCATATTATCAGTGGATTTGCACCACGGCAACAAAGCCAAATCAGCCAATTAAAAAAAAGCAAAGCAACTTAATTTATATGCAAAATACTTCAAGTGGACCTGATTTTGCAATCTAGGCACATTCTAAACAGCTACAGACATCAACAGAAGCTTCAAGTGAGCATGGAAAACTGTACTGGCCTGTTATTAATAAAGCAAGAATGATGAACTTTCCTCTGCAATTAACAATTTTAATGAGCTCCGACACACATGTAAACACATACTTAGGAAATACCGCTCATACTGTGATACTGTCTAAACAAGGAAGCTTCCCCTTGTCCCCTCTCCACACCTTCACCCCACTTCTCAGAGATCTTATCAGTCATCTTTTAATACATATTAGGCCACTGAAACGATCCCTTCACCAGGCTGATAAACCCTGGTAAATTCTTCATCGTCTGTGTTTTCACAGATAGACAGACATATCCACATAGCCATAACTGGGAAAACACAGGGTAGTCAATATTTCGTACTAAAAATACATCAACTACCAATAACAGTGATATTTATAACATGTGCATTACTATCAAACATCGATTTGCTTGTTGTGCCATGAAGCAAAACAAACAAAATCTTAAAACTGCTTAAAAAACCTAACCATTTAGTTTTAAAGAGAACAAACAAGCTAAACCCAAAACACTGTCTCTGTTTATCTATTTCGCTCTGTGTTCAAGTAAAACAAGCAGACTTCTACAGCATGCCAAAAGTGAAGGGCAGGTTGACTGTTTCATCCTTCCCTTTACACACCTCTCTGGGTACCAACACTTTTATCTCCTGTTCCCAAAAATATCACCATAAAAGGCTGTATTTGAGGGAATGACAGGCTCACAGTCTGTCTTCTCAGAATACCCATGGCACAGTAACTTGCAGGTGTTTTAATTCTATCTTGTCTATTAAAGAAAGACATGTTTCCTCAACAACCTTATCTATTTTGACATCTTAGTTGTCACAAGACTAAAGAATATGTCTTTGTTTTGTCTGCATGATACAAGAATTTTTTTTCCCCTTCACTTATGCCAAAGTTTAAGGTTCATTTATACTATGCCTGCATACTGCAGTATCTCTGTATTGTATTTCTGCGGATTACTGTCAACACATTCTAGCACATAATGCAAAATAAATTTGTAGCATATCACTTCCATTCTACATTTCAAGTACTGTAGGAAAGATTTCAGTCAGAAAATAAATACGTTTATGCAGCTTTTACATTTCAGGCTGATTTACAACATTCACCTGTGAAGGCCAGAGAAACTAACTTTAGGGGGAAAAAATCATAAAGTGAAGGCATTAATATGTTTGTGATGCCTCTCAGCAGAGTTATTTGCTCCTCATGTACCACAAAAGTGAAAAATGATGGTTTGGACCCTTTTACAGCAAATACTACTCCAATGAGGCTGCTGTATTTTAATTGATTATAAAAATGTCAAAAAATCAAAGCCCTGCTGGAACAGCAAGGTCTCCCAGAGCATGTAAGTCTGTCTGTCTATCATAACAGAAGCTGGCCATGGTTGACGACTAAAAATGGTTATATGTATCATATTTAAAAAGGGTTATTAATCAGAATGCAAATTGTTAATATAAGAGCACTCTCTGATCAAAAAAGTTCCCTAATTTAGAATGGGTATTATTCACTTTATACTATAGTGAGTCATTAAGCCTGTCACAGTTGAAAAGGAAAAAACACTTCTTCTCTTTAACACCGGAAACTACAACCATGCAATGACTACAGTTTTAAAAATGTTTTACCAAAAGAAATATAAGTGAGCTGGTGCAAAGCTCATTAATTTCAATACAGCAATGCTACCTCAATGAAGGTAAGTATTCTGCCCATGGCTATACTTAAGTGCATTAAAAACAAAGTAATTTATATCTGAAAAGTTACACACAGAGCACTGTGAAAAACATCTTGCCATCGCCTTCCACCCTGTGTCTTAAACTATCCTGATGACTATCCTGAAACAGTGAACAGACCTTTTTTTTGTTGGTGATGGTTTCTAAATCTTAACTAGGGGATCGGTATTGAAGTTAGTACAGTAACTCTGGAGAAATGTCACTGCCACACCTATTTGACAGCACAATTATTCCTACACAAAGTCAAAGTACATGAGAATAATAACTGCTTAAATAGCTTCTCAGATGTGTAAAGTGAATTATACCCCCTGCTGTTAACAGTATTTTGTTTTCTGATTTGCCCATTTCAATACAGGTCTGTAAGAACTCCCAATTACCCCAACCATTCAGTCAACCGTGATAAAAGGCATTTTATCTACATCTTTTCTTACAACTGTGCTTTTTCAAATTTCCTTTTTATTTCACTATGATGACAAATTGCAAAAACTTAACTTTGATCCTGCTTGTGGTCCTAATATCAGGCTGTTTTAAACTGTCAGTAATCATAGTAATGAAAATATGCTTTAATAAAAGGGCTTTTAACTTAATTCTGCTGGTGAGGATGCTTTTCATGCCTTAATATTTTTGCCCAGTTCTTCCAACTATAAAATCTTTGATCCACTTAGATTGTTTTCACAATCTAAATCAGTAAGATTCAGGAAAAGAAAACCTGTCACCACACAGATATTTCAAGAAAGGACAGCTTTAAAAGAATCCAATTCTAAAATTATAAACCATGCCAGAACTATCAAGAAGTCTATCCCGCCTTCTCCATTACAAAGCCTCAACGTGGTTAGAAAACACCTTCTTTAAAAAGAAAGCCTCTGTAACTGCCTAAATGGGGCCCTCCACAGTAACCCTGCCTACCGCAACAAGGGCCCCGACAGGGACCCAAGGGGCTTTAACCACGAGTAAATACAGAGTGGTTAGAAAACACCTTCTGCCCGCAAACCTATTAGGTTTGCGGGGTCACAGGATGTAAATCTTCAGCGACCCAGTTGCAGCAAGCGTAAACGTATTCACCTTATGTGAAAATACATCCTACCAGGTTTTTGCTTTACCTAATAGCATAAAAACAAAACAGAAGTCTGGCTGCCCTACACGCTGCTATTTGTAACCTGACAAGACTCTGTCACACGAGGGCACGCAGCAGCCGGACACAGANCCGCACGGCCCCAGCGCGGACCGCCCCGCAGCCCGAGGCAGCTCCGCCCGCCCCCGCTCGCTCCCGCGCAGTCCCTCAGCCTCGGCCGCCCTCCAGCCGCTCTCACGGCTGTCTCACGACACCGGCCGGTGGCTTGG
Source organism: Illadopsis cleaveri (assembly GCA_013399915.1). Classification (NCBI taxonomy): domain Eukaryota; kingdom Metazoa; phylum Chordata; class Aves; order Passeriformes; family Timaliidae; genus Illadopsis; species Illadopsis cleaveri. Next base: position 313,156 of record VXBB01019599.1, on the reverse strand, counting down.
AGCAGGAAAGGGCTCGCGGTCCCCGAGAACCTCCGTATCTCTGCCCTGACAGCCGAGCCCTACAGAGATGTCCAGAGAGAGGTGGCGGGGGAGGCGAGGCCTGGCCTGCGCTTACTAGCCGGCCCGCCTCTCTCCCCG
>VXBB01019599.1:277495-310777 GCA_013399915.1 Illadopsis cleaveri | reverse complement strand
GGGAGGCCGCTGAGGCGGCGGCGGGAGCCCCGGCCGGGGCGGGCGGAGGGCGAGGGCCAGGCTGCGCCGGGAGTGGGGCGGCTGCAAAGCCTCCGAGCCGCAGGACTGCCCGGGATTACACACGAATGCGTGTGCTCTCCACGTAAATACTGAATGCCCTTACTGTGTCATATTTATAGAGACTTAATAAAGAACCGCCGACTACGTGCTTGAACGACAATAGTGCTGTCATACTAACGTGAGGACGGAGCTCAGAAAAGGATAAATACTCCTACTTAAATCGCTAGGATTAATATGCCCAGAAAAAAAATCGCGCAGTAAGCGTTGGCTGGTACTTTCAGAAATCCCCCTGCCGTTACTCCGCGGCCCCAGGACTCCCTCTCTTACTCTTCTTCCTGCCAGTGCTGAACCTCCACTCCTCAGGTGGAGGGATTTAAAGATGTGTTAAATGCTGCCTGCGATAATACAGCAACACTTGGCTTGAGTACCCCTAGGAGTGAGCCCCTGTCTGGAAAACCGAATCAGCCTACTTTTTCTACCTGCTCCCGAACTTTTGTACATAGGATCTGCAAACACACAGAATTAATATATACAGCAAGGATCTAGATCAATGTCTGAAAGCATCTCTGTTCCCCTTATTTTGCTTGCATACTTCAAAAACTATCTCTGTTCATTTTCTTTTTTGAAGCTCTTTAGCTCCAATCTTGTAAGCAGTCACAGATGTGTCTATCTTTGGCATTCAGTCCTGTGGAATCTATGGGAATATATGCTGTACATCAAGTTAAATGCATGCATAACAATTTGCAGGATAAAGGTCTTACTTTCCATAGTGAAGAAAAAGAACAAAAAACAAAAATCAAGTCCTACACTTCTTGCATAAGCAAAGCAAATCTGAAGAGTTTCATGAAATGTGATATATTAGCCATTTTACTACAAGAGGAAATGCCTAATCTTTCTTTGTCCTGAATCTTCGACATCTTCAAGAAGTGTTACATCATTTTGCACTCTGTTGCAGAATACAAATGAACATTTATTGACACTCAAACCAGTTTAAGGATTACCAGTTTCAGTATAAGGAGTTTATTAGCTTCCCTGTATATTCCTATAAAAGGATTATATTCAGGTCTACTGCCTCGGGAAAGAAATAAGCCTTTATTTTTGTCTTGCAGCACTCTGTAAAAAAGGTTTTTAATCTTAACAATTTTTAATTAGGAGTATGTTAATACACTTGCTATTTGTGTTTGTATGTCCGAGGAGGACTAAGATTTTGCTCAATAACTAGCATTACCACATATTTCCTGTGGTGATATTTGGCTGCCCACCGGTTAGAACAGGTCAAAGAACAGAAACATTTTTTTATCTGAAAACAGCCTTCATTATTTGTTGACTGAAGTTTGATGCAGAAAGGTAGAAAACTATCGCTGTGTGATTTGGAAAAAAAAAAAAAAAAAAAAACCTGGCATGGCAAAATAACATCCAAAGCTACAGGTTTAAAATGTGGGCACAAAAGGAAGTGCCTGAGTGCTTTTAAGATTTTGTGTGCAGGCTGTCAGTATCAGGCATTAGTAAGATAGGCAGTGTTTCCCTCTGTCTGAACTGCTCTTTCAGTTATGTTTGTTTCTGTCAGCAGTGCAGGGAGACATTCATGCAAAGATGTGATTCAAGAGTACAAGTAACCGGAATAGAGTGGTATGGTATGTCCCATTTATAAACATTTCTAATAATTTTTAATTAAATACAGTTGGATAGTTACAAGTTTCACAGGTTAAGGTTTTTGGGAAGCCTTCTCAGAAACGTGGTGAATAGCAGGCAGCTGGGCTAACCAGTTCTGCCGCTTGTAAAGAGGGAAGTACAACTGTGTGTGTGACAGCACAGGAGCATCATTCTTGATGTACAGATAACAAATGCATAACTCTCCAGGCTGAGATCTTCCAATCCCTGCTGAGGGAGTCAGTCACACAATTTCGCTTCAACAGTGTTAGTCTATAAATTGAAGGGTCAGTATGAGAGGAGGTAAAAGGTTTAAGATGCATCCTAGTAAGGAGCCATGAGGCTGATTCCTTTTAAGCCAAGTTGGAATAGCACTCCAAGAACTGGCACAAGGCATGACTGATGAGAATTAAGGCTGTCGAGATTCACCTCCAAATTTCATCATTGCTGAAACAAAGTATTGAGAGGTTTGCAACCCGTCCTCTTTGGGCATGTCAGTCTGGAGACTTACAATAAGAAGGTGCAGCTAGGTATTGTGTTAAATAGCTCATGTGCCTTGACTCATCCATCATTCTGAAACTTCACATTACCAGATTAACCTCTTCTTCGTATTAGTAATGACAGGTTTCTAAAATATAGCTTGACCAGATACAGGTCAAAGAAGGTATTAACTTAGTAATTTGTTCTCAAATGCTACTCTCTGCAAGTAGTTTCATATACAGACTGTTATATATAGCCATTTTGCTGAAGAAAATGCAAAGGCATGGGGCTCCTAAAAAAATCTGTGTGTACATCTGGGAAAAATTCTTGCTTTTTGATTTGTCCATTGTTATAAACATAGACATAGATTTAATGGGTGTTTCCTCTGAAGCTTGCAACTCCTTTGGTCTTTCTGCAAAGTCTGTTTCAAAATACATCAGATCATGGCTTTTTTTTTCAGCCAGATCCTGATAATGACTCCTTGTTGTTCAGAACTTCCCCTAGGCCATCAACATCTTGTATGCAGTCTCATTTTATGAGCTTATAGCTTAAGGTTTCAGGTACTCATACAAAATAAAAGAATGTGTCTCACTTTAACTGAATTTCTATGGAGATGGCCCTCCCTAGACAAGTATCAGAAGAAACATGGATAAACTTCAGATAGCACATTTTCCAATTCCATACCACCTTATAGGTTGGCTCCCAACGAGCTGATGAGGGACCTGCATAAAGCTGTAGTTTATGTTACATTAGCACCTCTCAGTATTCACACTGGTCCTGTACAGTCTTGGAAGAAAAGCACTATAAATGACTGACTTCATTGTGTATCATGCAGCTGGGTACAGTTCATCCAACCCAGGGATTGGCACATTGCATTTTTCTGAGTCTGCGTAACTATTGCTGCTTTTTAATCCAAGTGATCCATCCTTCATTCATCTGGATAAAGCAGAGGTTTACAGACAGGCTCTATCATACTGGCACTACTCACAAAAAAAAAAAAAAAAAGACTCAGAAAATGTCCTTCTATGCAAAGCCCAAAATCAACTGGAATTTATGAGGACTGCATCAGCCCACATCAGTCAGTGCTCCACTGACCCTTTCAGCCTCAGTCAGGCATTTCTCTGGTCATAGCTGGATTCTCCTTGCATACTTTAAAATCAAGGAGATACCCATAGGTCTTAATCCCTCCTGTTTAAGTCCTAAAATGTTCTACACTTCATAGCCTACTAATATATTGGTCAAAAAACATCAACAAGGTGACCTCTCAGAGCATTATGAACTACTCACTTCCCACAGACACAGCTTCCATCTAGCTGTTACTTACAAGATCAAGTGGGGGATTACTGTTTCAGGCATTGTTTGCTTCCACTGAAGCAAAGAGGAAATTATCAGTCTATCATCCATTGGTTTTCCAGTTATGACTAATTCCTCAAAGAATTGACACTGCTTGATGGGAAAGCTGTGTGCTCTTGAGACTTACAACTAGGCCAAAGAAAGTGGAATGGGACAGTGGTCCCATTTTAGTGGTTTTTTAGTTGGTTTTCTTTGGTTTTGGTTTTTTTTTTCCAAAAGACATTTCAGTAACATGTCAGGTTTAACATATGGCACTGGGGAATACACCTTCTGTTAAGTTTAAAAATTGCTGCTAAGAAAAATGCTAAGGGAAAGACTTTCTAATTAAAAGTGAAAACACTGGATTGTAAAACAAGCTGACACAGTGATTTGTGCTGGCTTAAACATCCCAAGAAAAGGAACATTCCTTCCATTGTTTTCTGTTTTCTGTTCCTTCACCCTCATGTCACCTGTATAAATGACCTTTTTTACTTGAATTCATTGGCAGTAAGCACTATTTATGTTTAGTTTCTAACTAGAGATGTTCAGATGTCTAGGTATGACTTTATCTTGGACAAGTTTTGTGTTTCCTTTTTTAAAGGAACAGATACATGAGGAAGAGGCTTGGTGCTGTGGGTAAAGTCCTATGGAATGAAAAGATGGAAGTTTGCCACAGGACAGAGAGGCTCCCTAGTAACCTTGATCCTTCTCTTCCCCTCCTTCCTTTTTCTCTTATCATCCATCACTTCTTGCTTTCCTGTCACCTCTCGAGTTGCATCAGAGGAGGCATCAATAGAGCATTGTCTGTGCACCACCAGGCCCCAGTGACCACCTGCTGCTTTCCATTCACCTTGTGCCTTGAAATCACACCATTGCCACCCTTTGCTGGGGAATTTACTTCCTTTATATTCCAGTCCTTTTAAACTGGTCAGTACTCCCCTCCAAAGTCATAATACTTTTTCATTTTTCAAAAGTAGCATTTTCTTTTCTCAGGTTTTAGGATAAGAGTGTCTACTTTCATATAACACCTAAATATTTTAAATTTTCAATTTGGGTGTCTGAGATGTATTCTTTTCCCCAGATGTTCTGTTTTCATATTTATCCACATCTACTCAGCAACTGATTTTTCTTTTTCTTCCTTACATTTCTTTTTCTTCATTACAGCAGTAATTTAAGAAGGAAAACAAGTGTCCTCATTCTCCACTAGCAAGTTTTAGTTAAAGTGTATTCCAGCTTATTTACAAGGGTTTTTTTCTCAGCATTTTTAAACACAGCTTCTTGAAGATACCTTTTTCCTAAGCATGAACCATTTCAACTCCACAAGTTCAATAATGCCATGTTTTTAGTAGTGGAATGTAGAGCATAGATATAATAGTGTTTGTTTCTTTCACTGAATAATTACACTTAAAACTGGCTAATTGGAATCAATTAGTAGTAAGAAGTTAGTCTCAGGGGGAGAAGAAGAATTATTTGTGGAAACTCCAGATTGTATTAAGAACCAGCATTTACATGTCTAGATTGTGTCTTACCTACTGAACCTTTTTCATTAAAAATACAAGAGACATTGTAGTAGGCAAGGCAAGGGTTTACTTCCATTAAAATTTAGATTAAACCTCAATTTTAAAAATGTCTGTGGATAATCTCTTCGTCCTTTAAACTCTACAATAAATATTCAGAATTCTGGAACTGGATTTCAATAGAGTTTTGTGCATTTTGTAACACAGTCATTATAAACATAATGTGCTCTTTTGTTTCTTTCAATATCCCATTTCCATTTTACAAGGCAAAAATGTGGATGTTTCCTTGTGCGTCTCCTGATTCAGCTTATCTAGAGAGTCCCACTTTATGCAAGAATACTTGTGCTTTACCATCACCTGTCTCAGGTCCATATTTGTGTCCAGTAGACATTATACAAGAATATGAATGTATTTTGTCAGCTCCATCGTAATCTTTTGTATCCTGCTATGGACTCCCTAAGAAAGGACATGTGCACTGATACTCACCTCACCCTTCAATGATCACCTCCACTGATCTTCACAATCAAAGTACCTTAGAGATCTTTGATTTGCCAAATGTCCAGCATAAGCATAAAATATGCAATTTTATTCAGAAACGTGGCCAAAATTTAACAGCTGGGGGAAGTACAGCCCACAACAATCCTAATCCTTCAAGAAGAATGATCTGTTAAAATAATCACAAGCATCTACAAAGAGAATCATTGTGAGATTCCTCAGTCTAAATGCTGATTGATCCCAAACTTTCTCTGAAAAAGGACAGCAAGGAAAGAAAGTCAGTTGTTTTTATGGTTGCTGTGATTTTACAATTCATTCCAAGAAAGCACTTTGGTATGTGCCAGAACATGATTTTCTTTGGGTTGGCCTTTAAAACTGAGCAAGTGCCAAAGGGGAGTCATAAACAGGGGAAACAAATTATGAAAAGAAAGAGGAGATCAGCTGACTTCGCAAGATTGTTTGTCTCAGTGCTCTTTTTGGCCAAAATTTGTCTGGGTTTGATTTTACTGGGATCCTGAGGATTAGATGCTTCAATTTCCTCACAAAATGAATAATGTGAGCAAATCGAACAAGGTCTTTGAATGTAGAATACCAGTTATTGATTTAAAAAAAAATGAAACCAAAACCAAAACAAGTAACTATTTGTAGTGATAAAACTATTCTAAATGCAGCAGCAGCATTGATAATTTAACCAACATTTAAAATACATTAAAATATCCTAATTAGTAATAATTCTAGATCCAAATATTTCAAGCTACCCACAGTCACTCTTGATTTCCAGGGTGTAAAGTTGCAATTTCATTAAGGATCAAAATATATTTCCAATATAATATCTGATCATTTTATGGGCCCCAGAGCCCACTACCAGGAATTCTGTAACACTGCTCAATTCAGAGAAAAATATTTCATAATAGTTTTAAGGATTTTCATCTTAATGCATTAGTAGTGTTTTGAGTTTGTTTCTGCAAGTAAACTCCTGCCCTCTATCGCCCATAATAGTACTGATACCATAGGCATGCATCTCAGGAAAATTAAAAATACTATAACTGGTCTGGTTTTAAAGGTCTAAAAATGACTCAGATATAATTTTTTCATTATGTTGTAAGCTTCACGTCAACAGTCTACAGAACAGTCTACAGCAGTCATGGCTGCTACTTTTTTGTTAGAAAATGTTAATCTAACTACTCACATAAAAGTTGGATCTCAAAAAGAGTTTCACTATTAAGATGTTTTTGGTGAAGGTTCATATTCATCATCAAAGTGGCAAGATTTAACCCCTGTTGGTATAAACTTCATGAACACAGAACTCAGTGTTTCAAATAATTAGCTTATGAAGTAAGACCAGAGCACTTAACAACAAAGCCACAAAAATTAAACAATCAAAATATTCCAGTAGAAAATACATTCACATTGCAGGCAATAAATAATTCCTAGTGTCATACCTCTTACCAACATGACTAACGACTGAAAAGAAGTTTTCAGGTTTTAGTTCATTTGAATTCCTTATTCCTTAGAGAAGAAAATTAATTATACTACATTTTGATCACAATGACCTTCCTTAAGATTCTGGAGCTGTGAAAAGCAAACAACGTATGTCTTGATCATTCTTTTAAGAACTTAACTTTTGATGTGGGATGGGGGCAATGAACCATCCTTGCTGCTATATAGCTTTAAGGCTTTTCGCAAAACAAAATTTAACTGACAATAAAGGAACTATGCTCCTAATTAAAATAATATTGATTCAGCATATGGTATTTTGCCTTTGGTTTTCATTTTTTATTAGCCAAGTTGTCACTTTTCTCTTTAGTGCCACCTTGTGGGTCAGCCAGTTATAAAAGCACAGAAATATCTCCTGCACTAATAGTCTGGATCTGGCATTCAGGACATCATGGGAAAGGGGGGAGGTTTAGGTAAGGGTTTAAGGCGTCTCTTTTTTTAAGGAAAAAAGCAGTAATGTATGGTGAAAATGTTTGCTATTCATTTATAATGGGCATGCAAGAAGACAGAACAATCTCTCTGAACTGAAAATAATGGGATCTACAGAAAAAAAAAAAATCAATGTTCATTTAAAGGATAATCATCAAACTTACCCTGAAAATGTAAGTGGCAAGCTCTGGCTTGTGTGATTTTTGCCACAAGAAAAATGGTTTTGTATGTTAGTGACATTAATTTTGCAACACCTTTTCAAGAGAAGTAAAGGTGGATAATTGTGAACTCCCACAAATCCCACTTTTGGAAAAGATGAATGATCACATACAGCATCATAGCATACTTGCTTAAATTCAGGGTGGATTTGCACACACAAGCTTTTCATTCTGGTGATAAAGCACAGAAATTAAAAAGCATATATAAAATTAAAAGTGTCAGGAGACATGCATACTGCAAAGGACATTCAGATCAAAACTTGGCTGGAGTGTGGTCACAATAAGCATTGTTTAATACAACACTAATGACTCAGCTGTCCCCTCACCTTACAGAACAGCTCAAACACTGCTCATTCATTACTTGAATGACTGTGGACAGTGGAATTATGGTCAGTTTGTCTTCTTGAAAGAAGCAGAGAGAATGTTTCTGAAGTTTCTCATTTTTAAAGAGCCCTTTTTGTTACTTTCATTATTCCTTTTTGTTGCTTTTCTTAATGCTGACAGTTTTGGAAGCTACAAGAAAAATAATTTTTTGTACATTATAGGCCCCCATTTTGTTCTGCATACATATTAAAAGCACTTTAAATGTACAGATTCTGGTTTTTATCTAGCCAGCTCCTTTGCATTCTCTCTTACGAAATATGGGCTTATAAAGCAAAATAAGTCATCCCTGAAAATCTCTCAAATTTAATCAAATAGCTACATATCAGGTAATCTTGCTGGTAAGGAGAGGGGTTATTTTAAGTGGTAGCCTTGGGTTTTACTGAAATTTGGTATCAACCTTAAGACATATGGTCAGAACAAGTGACAAAAAAATATAAGACAGAAGAAAATGTCGTTTCCCATGGTCAGATATAGCTATTTCCTAGATGGAACAAGACTAAGGAGCTTCACAAAAGCACATGCCACAGCAAGCATTGAAGTTCAAGGAAATTTTCCAAGCATGAAAAGCCCAGTAAACTCCCCTACCAATAAGTAGGTATATGTCCAGCAGTTTCTCTGAGCCTTAGATAAGTTCAAACACAGTAAGTTCAGATCAAGCAATAGAAAGGATGGTCCAACAGCTGGCTCACTAGTCCAGACTGGACAAAACTCAGCAGCTGACTTGTGAGTACAGCCACAGCCTTCTCCCATAGTCCCTTTGCTATCTTCACCCCTCCAACACTGAAAAAGCCTTTGAGGAAAAGAGCTGTTGATGACTGTATAGTGTCTGGGTGGTACACCCCATGGAAACACTGAGATAACAATGTCTGGGATAGCCAATCATGTTCCAAAATTCACTGTGAGGTGAACAGCCACCCAGTGCAAAACACTGATGGGCACACGCTTCTCTACTGAGAAGACAGGGGGAGAGAAAGGAGTTACAATAAGGTTGAGTGAAGAATGACACACAGCAAGGGAGAGAACTTTCACCCTGTGCTCACATTTCAGCAGTTGCAGAGGACACAGGTACAGAGACAGCCAACTCTGCATGATTCCACCATGCATTAGTTATCACTCTTTCCCCACTTTTCCATCCCAAACCTTCCCAAATACCTTACTATGATTAGTTACCAGGTGCTTCTACATAATTACCTGCACCAGGAGACATAGGCTGACAACCTGCCTGTTGGAACATTGCACTTACTGTACTGAGAAATGGCTGCATGCTTAAAAATGAGATATGAATATATGTTTGGGGGGTTTTTATGTGCTTAAAATCCTGACATTCTGAAATTCTGAAAAAGTATCAATGATGTTTAAATGGTGAGAGTGAGTGTAATGACACAAAACAAATACTCTAAAGAAAAAAGTAACAGGATACCCAGGACTGCAACCATTGTTCATACAGAAGGTCCTTGTGTTATTTTTGGGAAGTACTCCATAGAACTGAGTTCCATTTTCTATGAGGGGTTTTTAGCTTCTGCTTTATCAGAAACAACAAGCATACATCACAAGCTATGCTTCTGCCAGGTCAGTCTCCTACCAAACTCACCAAGCATGATACCCTTCAGCCCCAGCTGGGTGCCGTCTGACCTTCTCACTGGCAGCTGTGCTCATGTATAGCCAGGTTTGACTCAGACAGTGACAGAAAACAGACACCAGCTTTGAAGGGATGTGGCCTTCTTGCCCACCTCACTCCTGGGACAATTTTCATGTAGCTCCCTTCCTAAAAAAGCTGCTCAATTTGCTTTTGAAAAGTTACGTACATAAATAATTTCCCGTGGTTTTATTTGAAATGCAAGTTCTCCAGACCCCAGGAAATTCCAATTCTAAGGCTATATGAATATGCAGATGGCAAACTTAATTTTCCAAGTCTGCAGGATAGAGAAGACTAGTAGTGTCCCCCTATTTCAGCAAACCCCAGAGCCTTGCTTTTGCAGTATTTTTAGTAGGTCTATATGGCAGAGCATCACCTGGAAGAGCTGTGATCCAACTGGGGTGAAGAGGTTTAGCTGCTTTAAACACTGTGCTGTTCAGACTGCTCCAACATGTTTTTCAGCAAGATCACCTGTGCAAGAGCAAGCACGACAAAGTTGTCACACAGTGCTGCCGTCAAAGGTAGCCTCAGGGTCTCTGCACACCACTGAGCTGTACTGTACAGCTGAATTTCACCAAGGCAGCAGAAGCCTGCTGTACAAGCCTGCAGTGAAGATGAGCATCCCCATTCCATGGCACTCTACCCAATAAGCACCACCCTGTGATGCTGTACAAGGGCTTGCAAGCTCAGTTATGAACCCTTACTTTAACCTTGAACACTCTAGTCCATTCAGGTAGGCTGTCCAGAGATGTTCTTTCCTGACAGCTTTAGAGCAAGCAACAGCAGATAACCCTTTACTACCTCTCCTTCTTCTGCTGCAACTTCCTATCTCCCTGCTTGTCAGTTTTTCTCTTCATATAGCTTTTTCTACCACTCCTGTCAGCCTGTATCTCTGAAGCCTCCAGGGCAGCCTGCAGCCTCACCATTTGCTGCTCCATAATGCCCAGGCAGCTGTCTCTTACAGCATCTGGTTTAGCTCCACAGCTTGATCTCAGCTAGAGGAGGTAATTAAGCTATTAACCCTTTCTTGGGCTGTGGGCAGACATGCTCTACCTACTCCCTCTACAGAAACTGTGGGCTGCAGTAGCATCTCCGGGTTATCATCCCACATATGAGCCAGCACTAAGGAGCCCAGGTGCCAATCGGCTTTACAGACACATCTTTAGCAACAGCAAAAAGGTTAAATCTGTGTGAGAGTTTGGAAAGAATATGTTCTTCTTATGAATATCCTTCTGTCCTCCCCTCCTCCTCAAAGCTGATGTTTTTTGCTTCAACCACTTCATCCTACTTCAACTCCCCTGTCAATCCCCAGACACCTCGTCTCGGTTTTAGTCTCCATTCCTCAGGCTCCTCATCATGGCATCAATCTTTTGGAACACCTCGGTGCTGAAAATCATGACATGACATTTATAAATACAGTTTTTATGTGAGATTTCCAATAAGGTCTCAGATTTCACCATGAGGGCCTAACAGTCTTTATACAATTGCAATATAGCAAAGCAAATTTTTGTCCTGTGGTTTTGATTCTGAAATGCATCACAGCAGAGTACAGTTTAAATATAAACAGAAAACAGTGCTCAGTTATAAAGTCTCTCCAAAGTAACTTTCCCAAGAAATATTTTTAAGGCTGACAAATCATATGCAAGGTCTTTTCCCAAAAGAGAATTTTTCTTGAATTCATTTAGTAGTTGAAGGTTGTGTCATATGTCACTGGAAAGATAATTTTTCCTAGTTTATGAAAAATGCCTTGAATTTGACTTTGCTGTCACAGGGGAATAATGATATCTATACAGGTAATAAACTGGCACACAGAGATTGCTATTGGTAGCTTTGCAGGAAGTGTACTATTTTATGGAGGATGATAGGAAGTAACAGGGTGAATTAATATCAAATACACAATTTATTTCTATAATGTGTACATGACTCAGGTTACCAGCATTTGTAATATTCTTTTAAATATTAATATTTAAAGCATAACAAACACAAGATCATTTTAGAGGAGCTAATGCACAACTCTGTAAATTCTGTAAGCGATGGCTATTAATGTTCTCTTTTGTCTTCCAGACAGAAAATCAAAGCTATTTAAATTAAAGGATGTGTATAAAATCAATGTATGTTGATAAGGTGTGCACATTAACGATAATGTTTGCAAACATTCTTTGTAACTTATATATATAATCTTCTTTTTCTGGATAGGTGGGCACATTAGCTGGCATCATCAGGAGCCGTTCAAATTAATTTCTTCCTTTGTTTTTTTCACATTACTAATTTTAAGACTGTATGGTAGCAGTCTAAGGAAGACTATAGCAGTGCAGGTGTTATGGTGACACAACTGCACATGCTCTTGGATGAGTGAGATGTTCCCATACAGCCTTTTTGCCCAGGCTAAGGCTGGAAGCCAAGGAAGCTGGTTCATGGTGCTGAGCTCAGTTTTGGACCCAGGCAAGCCCTGAAGCTGAGGTTGGCCAATATTGGCCCACTGCCAGGCAGTGACCACTGCCAGCTCCTGCCTCCCAGCTGAGATCCTCACCAGCCCAGGGGATGATTCCCAACACGGCACCCCTCAGCAGCTGTGACCCATTGGTCAGGCCCTCAGTGCTTTGCTGGAGGCAGCTGGTCACTGCTCATATGGCATGCAATTCCAATGGCAAAAGCACAGGAGATCTCGTTTCCTAAGCTGGATTGCGTGCAGGGTGAGGGGAGCAAAGTGTAGGCACTGACTGGGTGGAAAAATAGGCAACTAAGAGCATAAATAGACTAAGATCAAATGTGCAAAGTAAGTTTAGCTTTAGCTTAGGAAGTGATTGTTGAAATCCTGTCGTGAACACACAGCTTTGGCACATGACAGCTACAACAGAGATTTAATAAACTAAAAAGAAACAAGAAAAAATCGTGATTCTTTTTCAAATTATTATTATTATCTGTGCATTCAGCACATCCACACTTGCATCCACATTTTATACTTAAAACTAGTTAGAGAAAGTTCCATGTAATCACTATTTATTCCACGTAGTATGGACCAGCTAAATGTTGTGGCTGGTTGCATAACCTCAGCCTTAACATTCATCATTTAACTGTGATCTATATAGGTGTAAAATTTGCCCCACACCAATGGAGGCCAGAATTCCAATGCAGAACATTTGTGCCTGGGCCTTCTGCTCTCAAAAATATCTTGGAAAGGATGAAAATAGAGTGAGGTGGCCTTTTGTTCACCAATAAGTCATTGAATCAGAAGGGATCTTAAATGACTTCACAAGGCAGCTTGACAGAATCAAAAAAAAAGGCCATACAAGGCATCATTCCTCAAGAAAAGGAGCTCTGTTGGCTGCGGGCAGTGGAACTGCAGGATGTCATTATGGGTGTATACGCAGAGAGGCACTGGCACTGAGATATTTCCCCAGAGCAAGGAACATCCTAACAGGTTTTGAGGAGGGCTGCAGCCCAAATATGTAGAAGATAAACACACCAGATATAACCATATTAACATGAAGAATCCATTTTTTTCAGCTTCTGCACAGGCTGAAGTCCTTTTACTCCAAAGCAAATGTTCCCCAAACAAAAACGATCAGAATTGATCTTCTGAAAAGCTTTTTTCATGTGAATAATTACACCTTAAGAAAACCATGACAGGTCTATTTATCTGTGGTCAAATTTACTGGAAATATTTGAAATACAATATATATTTTTCAGTGAGAAATGCAGGAACAAAACACCATGTCCCAATGTCAGCCTTAAAGCTTAAGAATTTTATTTCTGGGATAACCAGGAACGCTCTGTTGCCTTCCAAACTTGAGCCCAGACACATGAGCAAAATATCAGATCTCACTTTCAAAGGTGCCACTTTAAAAGAGATGGTTTGACAGGAAAGTTGAATCAGCCTTTCTCTCCTTGGCAAAGTGCCTAATGAGGTACAGAAAAAAGGGTTACACCTGTTTAGAAGCCAAAAGCATTTTACAGAAATAGAAAGGGATGCTCAATAAGAATGAGAACCTGAATCATTACTGTCAGGAGCTTGACTGGGTGGCAGGAACGGGGGCACAATGGAAAAGTCACAGCTGCATAATCAATGCCACATCTAAGGCATACCACACACTGTGGTTTATTTTATTACTATCTTCTTGTACTACCTTTCCAAACTGAAGAGAAATGCCATAATCATCATCAAAAGTGTATTTTATCCAGTGCCAAATTTTGAAAATAATTTCTTGCAAATGGCTTTTTGCTCAATAAAAATTAATTAAGGAAATTATGTAAAAAATATATCCTTGGGTAGAATATGCTCAATACAATGAAAACAAAGCATCCTTTAAAACAGAATCTGTTGACAATAATCCTGAAAGTCACTATTCTCAGCAGATATAAGACCTGTCACTTACACAGTAGCCACTTAATGAAGTAGCGGATTTGTCCATCCTCTATTAATATGCATTCCTATGGCAGATGTAAGGTTGAAAATCAATTTGAGCTTTGCCAGTGGTTCCAAAATGAACAGTCATCCACAGAACTCCATATAGTGACATTTAAAGTGTGCACAGATACGTACATCTTACATCCACTTTAAGTCTTGTATTTTAAAAGAGTTGAGGAAAAGTATGAACTATTTCATACATTTTTCCAAGACTGCTGCAAGAAATAGCGGACAGTTAAAAGTGAAAAAATTATTATATGACTTTATTCACAAACCAGGAAATTATTCACATTATGTGAATATATGTATGGACAAAGCAATATTATTGTGATGATAATTGTATTTAGCATTCAGTTAAAATTTGTGTGCTTTTTAGTCTGGGTACAATGTGTAAATGGATATTTTTGGGAAGGAGGGAGAAGAAGGGAGAATCAGACTGTGTCAGATTCAGTCTATATAAAGGATTTGACCAAAAATGTTTCCAGTTTTGGTCAGGACTTATTGGAGCTACTGCATGCATGTAAGTTAATATTGATAAGGAATATGAAAGCAAATCTATAGTACCATTCACTTTTCTCTTCGTGTATTTTCTCTCCTGTGCCTTTGAATTTGGTTCTTCATACACCTGTTCTGAATATCTGAGTGGATTATCTGTGTCCATTAATTTTCTAATTTTATCTGTCAAATATGCTCTCCAATTTCCTTTTTACTTTTTAATAAGACTGTGCACAAAAATACAGCTTGCTGGAAATTGCNGCATACCACACACTGTGGTTTATTTTATTACTATCTTCTTGTACTACCTTTCCAAACTGAAGAGAAATGCCATAATCATCATCAAAAGTGTATTTTATCCAGTGCCAAATTTTGAAAATAATTTCTTGCAAATGGCTTTTTGCTCAATAAAAATTAATTAAGGAAATTATGTAAAAAATATATCCTTGGGTAGAATATGCTCAATACAATGAAAACAAAGCATCCTTTAAAACAGAATCTGTTGACAATAATCCTGAAAGTCACTATTCTCAGCAGATATAAGACCTGTCACTTACACAGTAGCCACTTAATGAAGTAGCGGATTTGTCCATCCTCTATTAATATGCATTCCTATGGCAGATGTAAGGTTGAAAATCAATTTGAGCTTTGCCAGTGGTTCCAAAATGAACAGTCATCCACAGAACTCCATATAGTGACATTTAAAGTGTGCACAGATACGTACATCTTACATCCACTTTAAGTCTTGTATTTTAAAAGAGTTGAGGAAAAGTATGAACTATTTCATACATTTTTCCAAGACTGCTGCAAGAAATAGCGGACAGTTAAAAGTGAAAAAATTATTATATGACTTTATTCACAAACCAGGAAATTATTCACATTATGTGAATATATGTATGGACAAAGCAATATTATTGTGATGATAATTGTATTTAGCATTCAGTTAAAATTTGTGTGCTTTTTAGTCTGGGTACAATGTGTAAATGGATATTTTTGGGAAGGAGGGAGAAGAAGGGAGAATCAGACTGTGTCAGATTCAGTCTATATAAAGGATTTGACCAAAAATGTTTCCAGTTTTGGTCAGGACTTATTGGAGCTACTGCATGCATGTAAGTTAATATTGATAAGGAATATGAAAGCAAATCTATAGTACCATTCACTTTTCTCTTCGTGTATTTTCTCTCCTGTGCCTTTGAATTTGGTTCTTCATACACCTGTTCTGAATATCTGAGTGGATTATCTGTGTCCATTAATTTTCTAATTTTATCTGTCAAATATGCTCTCCAATTTCCTTTTTACTTTTTAATAAGACTGTGCACAAAAATACAGCTTGCTGGAAATTGCTTCTGGAGAATGCTATAATAGATGCTTGTCAGGTATGGAAAAGGCTTTGTTTATTTCTCCATGTAATCTGACACAATTAGGATATAACCAATTAGAATATAACTCGTGTCCTGTGTCTCATGAGGTCCTTTGAAGGAGCTGAATAGTATGTAACTCTTTACTTTCCCCTAAATACAGAATCTGCCTTTTTTTTTCTGGGGGAAGGCGTTACATCTTGATTATTGAAAAATATTTTATAGGGCAAATATTTTCTCCTCAACAGGGTTAAAGCTTATTAGCCTTTGGTAATGGTCTTTCCTAAAGGGTAATTAAAGTGTGACCAGCAGCTGCTCCAAGGAAAACTGGACAGTGTTTTTTATGTATAATTGAAAAAAAAACCTTTATCTTTGTAAGCAGGTTTCTCATCAGTGTACATTTCACTAGCTCTCAGCACCCCAGACGTGTCAGCTGGCCATCAATCATCCTCTGGCACAGGAGGCCCTTAAGATGGAAAATCTCAATAGAGCTGTTTTAGAAATCCAAAACTGTGATTATGAAATTCTTACAGATTTCAGTAGTAATGAGTCACAAAGTGACAGAATCTGGGATGAACCACCTTTGAGCGGTAGAAGGGATAAGTGACAAAAATTAAGAAGTCTTTCTGCATAGATGCTTGGTCCAAAACTTCCTGTGCTGGAGGAGACTTATGGGAAACTGATCATTGTTTCTTTGCTCTGAGAATTAGTTTTGTTGGTGTGGCCAGATGTAGCAGGGCAAACATTAGTCCCGTAGTTGAGCTCACCAAATTACCAGGGTCAATGCTTAGTCTGGTCAATGAGGAATGAAGACCAAAACTGTGCTCAGCATTGTGGGTGTGCATTTTTCATATAAGTTTATGGTTTGCACAAAATGGCTTTCATTTGCTCCCTGTGCTTTGTTCTTTGTACTCCATTTTGCTTGTACNGCTGCCAAGGACCCACCGACATCAAGGCCTTGTTGCGTGTGCCGGGGCTCGCCGAGCCAGTTGGGAAAGCGCACCGCAACACAGCATGACTGACACTCAGGTCAGGTGTTTGGGAAATGGATGATGTCTTATGGAGGGCAGCCCTGCTCATTCATCTGGGCTACCAAAGTTGATATGCCCTTGAACATACTGACAAAGAGCCATGCAAAGCTTGCTTTGAGATTACTCTTTTCTTTACTTTTGTGACTTCAATCCACCAAGCTGGAAGAAAAGTGATAGTGGGTTTCTTTTACTTTCCAGATGAAAAGTCTACGTTATTATGTCGGCACCCTTGAAAAGTAATGCTTCAGTGTCATACACTATTTCAGAAATCTGAGGGTTTGAGTCAATTGGACCTTTACAACACCCACACTCACCTAGCCTGTTATCTGCTTGATAGAGGAGCTGCAAAGCAGTGTAGGAAGACAAGAAATAATTGCTATTTATTTTGCTTACTCTTAATTGATTTTCTTCTTCTTTATTTTCTGTGTCTTTCAAATGAGTCTTTCATGATTCTGGGGTATGATAATCTACTTTTACAACTTTATGTCACCTCACGCCTTCATTCTGTTTCCCCCCCTGCCCTTTGTAATATATATATTACACAAGCAGTGTGCATTGCTTTATATTAGACAATTCTCTCTTTCCTTGCTAGGCTAAAGAATGATATACTTTTTCAATTTATTTTCAATGAAAGTTAGGAAATGGCAGCTGTATTTGGGTTTTACTATGTAAAATGAATGATAGTGGCTCACCAACTGATTTATTTATTTCTGTTGTTTCCACACTGTGCTACAATTGTTGTAAAATATTAGTCTGATCTATCTTGTGGTTCAGTTTAAAAATGTAAAAAGGGCTCCATGCTCAATATTGAGTGTAAAGAATAGTCAGAAAAACAAACTCGTGCTCAGGTGTCCCAAACATTTATTTTTAGGCTTACTTGGAAATTATAGCTAAACATAATTATTCTTAAATGAGTAAATAAAGCACAGAGTTTACTCTTGTAAGTATGACAATACTCTTTCAGTGGTGATATAAACATCGTTCATGTGATGTGATAACATACAAAAAATACCTTGCTAGAAGCAAGGTATGATCTGAAAAACATACCTTTTACTGAAGCATCATGTCTTTACTGCCTAAAGTAAGGTTTCAAGCCTAAAAACAAACTTTTTATAACTTGGACCATAAAAGCTCCATACTTACATCTCACATGTTGACGACTGTCAGCTTAAATCTGACAAAGTTCCAAAGAAAAATTACGTTCTGCTATTGGGCAATCCTACAAAGTGGGTCTTGGAGCAGAAAACTGGTTCCATACATCTGATATCATGCATCATCATCAAGTATGCAGCTTCCCTGCTGACCAAGCACAAACCAGAGATTACCTGGCTCATGCTTCTATGATAATGGTGGCTCTTCAGTGGTAACAGAAAGAAAAAGCAGCAAGCAGATATTGTCATCAGAGTCACCATTTATGCAACAAATATGCAAGGAGAGGTCAATTATCCCCTTCATTCAAAGTGGCCTTTCACAGCTTAGGCAAAGCATTTCAAGATTCGTTGGTGTGTTCAAAGTCCCCTAAGCCTGCTTATTGAGGTAAGGGTTTCTGCTAGAAAACCTAAAGCTATGCCATGGAAGGCAGGACTGTGGAGCACAGGGATTGAGGAAAGGGGCAGGTTGGGGCTACATGCCAGCAGCTGATAGCCATGGCTGGATGCCTCCAGAGATGGATGCCTTTCTCCCCAGTGCTGATTTACAGGGGCTTTCCATAATGGAGATGATTGCTTCTCTCTTGAAGTCACAGCAAGGCTCTTAGGGAGGCTGAGGTTTTGAATTCAGAGCTGACTGAGGATCTGTGCTAGGCTGGGCCTGGCAGGCCTGAGTGTCACAGAGAGTGCCCTGAAAGACACATACTGGAAATTGCTGAAAAGATTTTAGGATGCCATCATCTCACTTACTGTCAGGCAAAAAGACCTGCCTGTGGCAGGAGAGCAAACTCCATAGGTTTTGGTTTCCTCTGCTGTCATTTTTTCACTCAACAAACTGATTTAAATGAAGCATGGATCTGAGTTAAACAAAAGCCCCAACAGTCTGATTCTCATAAATGTTTAAGGACACTTTATATCATTCCATCAGCTTAAATGGACCTTGTAGACTTAGTAAACTATTTTAATATTCCCTGTAATGCCTCTGATATTATGTATAAGGAATAAAGCAGCATTCATATGAATAAGAGTCAAGACTTAAAATACAGTCTTTCAAGGTTTCTAGAGAGAAAAAACAAAAGCACTGAAAAATTATTTCATCCCACATAATAATCCCATAGCCATGCAATCAATCTTACATCTTGCTATAAAAAATGCTACCGTAGTTGTGGCAGTAATTAGTAACTCAAAATATATTAGAATGAAAAGTGAGTAGTATATTTTTCTGGTGCAAAGGTTGGCTTGAGTTCAGCTCAATCTTTAGTTAGCTTAAATATTAGTGGATTTTTGCCTAGATTTGTCTTCAAGTAAGAAAGAGTAAGCAATGGTGAAAGCTGTAAAGTTACCCAATCTTTTTGAATAAAGGTACTCCACATGATGGGAGAAGAAAATCCCTAGTTACAACACTATTTTATGCTTCCAACTTTTGAAACCATGTCCTCTGCACTGGGGACAAGGGGATTTTTTTCCCAGGAAACCACAGGAAGAACTCCATTGCCACTATCATCAATATGTCAACAGTATGGTTTAACTGGTAGGATTCTCACAAAAATATTGACTGTCTGTGGTGGACTGACCCTGGCTGGATGTCAGATGCCCACAAAAGCTGCTCTATCCTGCCCCTCAGCTGGGCAGGGGAGAGACCCCAAAGGCTTGTGGGTCTAGGTAAGGACAGGGAAAGATCACTCACCAGTTATGGGCAGAACAGACTTGGGGGAATTAGTTAAATTTATAAACAATCATATCAGAGTAGGACAATGAGAAAATAAAAACAAATCTTAAAATGCCTTCCTCCAACTCCTTCCTTCTTCCAGGAGAGAGAGAGTTACTTCTAATTTTCTTTACCTCCTCCCCACCAGTGGCACAGAGGAACGGGGAGCTGGGGCTGTGGTCAGTCCGTCACACATTATCTCTACTCCTTCCTCATCAGGAATCCCTCACACTCTTCCCCTACTCTAGCATGGGGTCCCTCCCATGGGAGACAGTCCTTCACAGACATCAACCTGAGTCCTCCCCAAGGGCTGCAGTTCTTCAAGAACTGCTCCAGCATGAATCTCTCTCACAGACTTAAGTACTTCAGGAACAGACTGTTCCCTCACAGTTTCACAAGTCCTGCCAGCAAACCTGCTCCATTGTGGGCTCCTCTTTCCACAGGGCCTTGGGTCCTGCCAGGACCTTCCTCCAGCATGGGCTTCCCACTGGTTCACCTCCATCAGGCCTCCCCCTGCTCCACTGTGGGGTTTTCCATGGGCTGCAGGTGGATCTCTGCTCCCCTGCAGACCTTCAGTGAGGACAGTGTGACAGCCTGTCTCACCACGGGATGCACCATGGGCTGTAGAGGAATTTCTGCTTCAGTGCCTAGAGCACCTCCTCCCCTCCTTCTTCTCTGACCATGGTGTCTGCAGGGTTCTTGCTCTCACATTTTCTCACTCTGCCCTCTGGATGATGATGCACAGGCTTTGTTTCCTCCCTTCTTAAATCTGTTACCCCAAAGGTGCTACCATGTCACTGATGTGCTTGGCCTTGGTCCATGCTGGAGCTGGCATTGGCTCTGCTAGACATGGAGGAAGCTTCTGGCAGCTTCTCACAGAAGTCAACCCTGCAGACACCCACTACCAAAACCTTGCCATGCAAACCAAATACACCAAATACACAGGAAATATGTGCTAAAAACTATGCTGTCAAGAACACCTTTGCACCACCACAGGTTTCATCCATGTTCCTTCAGAGACATTGTATGACATGGAGTATACAAGGAAAGGGATACAGAAGGAGTGAAAATTCGGTGCATATTCCTTTCAGGTCTCCCAAACACTGTAAGAAAGAATTTAGGGAGCATTTACAAGAGCTGCCAATGCTGTTCTGCTTCCATGGTCTCTGCAGACCTTGAGTAGAGGGACACAATCCCCATTCTGCCCCACAGACTGGTACCTGCTCTGACCTGGCCCCTTGAGCACCCCCTTTTGCCCACAGACCTTGAGCTGGAGCTGGGTACCATTAGCTTCGTCAGGCTTCTGATGACTGACACAAACCCTCTGTAAGGTGAACAAATCCCAGAGAAGAGAATGAAGAGACCAGAGATTCCAACTGGATATCTAAATTTCAGTCATGTTCCAACCCAAATTAACCACAGTGGCCACTGCAGAGATGTAATATTTGAAGAATAGGCTGCATAAATATAAAGGTGTGTGATTTTTATATTTGCCATTTAAAAAACCAGTGATAGTCACACAGCGAGGAAAATGCTGCATTTTATGAGTCATTAGCCCCCTTTATGAGATACATTTTGGACTGTATATCACTGTATTGCAAGAGAAAGTATTTCAATAAGATTAATTAGCTGATGTTTGTAAAACATTTTGAATCTGGGAAGCATCGTATAAATGTGAGCTATTATTATTGTTATTTATTATAAGGGAGATGCAAATCCTCTCTAACTGTTGACTAAAGCCTTGCAATTTTTATGGTCACAACTTTGTCAAAAAGATTTTTATCTTCCTAGCAGCAATGTGCTCCCAAAGATGTTGAGTCTTTAATCAACAGCTGTGATACCTCAAGCAAGTTATGAATTTTACTTGATTTACAGCAGTTGGGTTTTTTAAATTTTTTTTAGGGTTGGGGCGGGGAGAATTGTGTCCTTTTCAAAGCATGTAACATAAGGCGAAAAGCTCCTTGGAGGAAAACCACGTCCACCACAGTGAGGCTATTAAATCCATGTTCAGGCACTCAGTGAATGACCTGATTTTCATTGCACGAAGGAGGTAATGATTCCCACTGAACCTGCCAGGAGCTGCTCTGGGAACATGCACCCTTAACAACATCACTTATTTTCTTGTCTAGGTCTGGATTCAGGATCCTCTGTTTAGACATGGCTAGATTGTTTTTTGATCATATTTTCTTTTCACCGCTACCTGCTTGTTCACTTTCAGTCCTGGTCCTTCATACAGAGAGAGCTGTGCAAATACCAAGGGAGCTTGAGTTATTCAACAGAGTCCCTGAAGGGAAAGGAAGCTCCCCCACAACCTCCCCAGTGCCCTGATAATTATTCCACATGGTAAGAATTCCTAAGGATACCCCTAAGGGGAGTTGTCAGCAGCATTTTTATACTCTCTTAACCTGATGCAGACAGCAACACATGTGCAAGACAAGGACAGATAGAAACAGATTCTTCTTTCAGATCCCCCTCCAGGGTGTCCTCATGGGCAATGCTTACTGGAAACTGAGGTCACTTGTGTGAAGAAAAGTTATTCTCTCCATCAGCATTATTGAAAAAACACCTGAAAGAAGCAGAGGATTGAATTTGTGGTATTTAGCCACTAGGGTCACTTAGAGAGGAGTTCTGGGAACCCCTGACTCTCCTGTAGCTGATGGCAGCGTTTCATATTTTTCACATGCATGCATACAGCCTACTCTTGCAGTTATGCACTTTAATCAGAAAAGTTTGAAAACACTGGCTTTTTGCACACCTGCAGCATAGCATTTGCAATACTACAGGCTTGATGCAGAGTGACTGGGCAGTTGTATGGCGGAAAAGGACCTCGGGGCACAGGTTCACAGCAGCTGAACATGAACCAGCATCTGCCCAGGTGGCCAAAAAGACCAGTGGCATCCTGGTCTGTATGAGCAATAGTGAGGCCAGCAGGAGCAGGGCAGTGACTGTCCTCTGTACTTGACACTGGTGAGGCCACACCTCGAATATTGTTTTG
The DNA here is from genome assembly GCA_013399915.1 of Illadopsis cleaveri. Taxonomy (NCBI): domain Eukaryota; kingdom Metazoa; phylum Chordata; class Aves; order Passeriformes; family Timaliidae; genus Illadopsis; species Illadopsis cleaveri. The sequence goes on along the minus strand of VXBB01019599.1, from coordinate 287,936 downwards.
GACTCCTCACTACAAGAAGGACATCAGCGTGCTGAAGCAAGTCCAGAGAAGGGCAACAAAGTTGGTGAAGGGTCTGGAGAACAAGCCTGATGAGAGGCAGCTGAGGGAACTGGGGTTTAATCTGGAGGAAAGGAGGCTCAGGAGCAACCCTATCACTCTCTACAACTGCCTGAAAGGAAGTTGTATCCAGGTGGGGGTTGGTACCTTCTCCCAGACAACAAGTGACAGGACATGAGGAAATGGCCTCAAGCTGCACTTAGAGAGATTTAGATTGGCTATTAGGAAAAAATTTAATAAGAGAAAGGATTGTCAATAACTGGAACAGGCTGCTCAGGGGAGTGGTAGAATCACCAAATCTGGATGTATTTATTTGCAAGCTGTGTAGATGTGCCACTTGAAGACATGGTTTGTTGGTGGACTTGGCAGTGTTGGATTGATGGTTGGATGCCAGGATCCTAAAGGCCTTTTCCAAACTAAATGATGCTGTAATTATTTTCTAGGGAAGATGCTGTAATTATTTTCTAGAGAAGATATACATCACACATGATACATGAAATCAATTTGAAGTTGTGAGTCACACATATGCTTTCCTATCATATCTGGGTTTTCTGCATAACAAACATTTCTGTCCAGCAATTCACTTTAAAGACATCAGTGGAGAACTTCACCAGATTATTGCTGGAACAGGTTAGGTCACTGAGAGGGCAACATCTCCTACAAATGCCAGCCAATTCCATCATCTTATCAGTGAAATATTGCATTTTAATAATAATATTTCATCAATATTAATCACTATACAATGTATTTTTATTGATAATAATAATATATTTTATCATTTGGGACATTCAGTGTCGGGGATATGTGGGCAGCCTTCCCTTTGTCTTTACAGCACAAGTCCACCAGGAGGTCCATCTCCCACTAACAAAATCTTCTGTGGACCCATGGTAACCTCAATCCTCACCCAAAGCTCTGTGAACTCTAATAAGTCATCTGTCCACAGCTGAGTGCAAGTTACAGGCACCTACTTACACACAGGCAGGTTATTGCACCAACTGTTTAGGGCCAAACCCTGCTAATCTCTCATATGCATGACTCTAACCCAGTGGCAGTGAAATGCATGTATAAGCTAAGGCAGAAATGGTTTTGTTGCTGGATTTATATTGAAAGAGAATAAAAACTTGCAGGTTTTTTAATGAAACTCTGTGGATCAACCAGCCATTCCCCATGGGAGAAAAGAAGGTGGCATTGAGAGATAGAGTCCCATATGGATGTTACTTGCTTTTCCCATCCCACAGCACAAACTCCTAATTCACAGGGATCTCCTCTAGTGCTTTTTGAATTTGACCCATAAATAGTACTTCAAAGCATGCACACAATAAATGTGAACTTCAAAATTTTGTTGCCTTATTTATTTTGCCTGCATGGTGCAGCACTAGCATTTCAGGACAGATGTAATTTTTTTTCAAAAATAAGCATATTTTAATTAAATCCTGCAGTAAATAATTACCATTTTACTCCAGGGCTTTCAAATATTTCATTAAAAAATCAACCTAAAAATAAATACTTCTATTAAAAATGTTGTTTTTCCTTAACTCCAGTTTGCCTCCATAGCCATACTGAAAGACATGAATATTTCTCTCTGACATGTATTTAGCTGAGAGGGTTATATTTTGCTCTAAGTGTTTCCCACTAAACATTGTGACAAAGTTATGTGGATGTTGCATGGCAATTTGATGTTTCAACTGAAATTTAAAAGCTGCTGTATATGCATATCTTTATGCTTCACTAGATTGTGACACAAAAGCCCCTGTATCTCTGTTGAATGCACAGCTACCTTAAATTTGTAGACATTGCTATCCTTGCATAAGAATCACCCATTAAATTGGGATGATTTGAGAACTATTTTTGGGCTTTTCAGAGATTAACCAGACTTTACTTCCCACCATTGAAAATGAGTCTGCGACATGCTGTGCATTGGCAACAGAATAAGATTTTGACAGGTGCAAAAAATTGCTATGTCCCCTCAGATGTTCATTGGGTTTTTACAAGATGAGCTCTCAGAAAGCTGCAGGGTACTGCTGTATGGGAGCAGTTACTGTGAGTACTAGAGAAATGTGTTAACTAAGCAATCTGCATATACTTAGCAGTAGGAACTCCAAGGGAATGGAGCTTCTCCAACAAATCTCAAGGAACAGAGTGTGCAGTTCCCATCCCACAAACCTGGGTGTCCTTGCAGGACAGGGCAAGAGGCAGGGAAGAACTGAGCCAGTGTTGCATTTCTTCTTCACCCCCCTCACCCCATTCAAGTTTATGGTAGTTTAAGGAATGGAATGAGTTTGGTAGAAGCAAACCTCCCTTCTGAAGCTGAACTCATCTTAGACAGTCAAATATTCTGTATTTAAAAACACAGTCAGGCACTGACTGGAGGAAAGTTTTTCTGTGCTGGACAAGCATGCGCAGCTAATTTATCTGTGAAGATAGCCAGCCTCACTGAATACAATCTTGCCAGAGGTGCACTGAATGAGTCCGTGTACTTTTTTTGTACCTCTCAGTATGGACATTCAGGTGGAAAAATACAAGCTTGTATTCTTTCAAGATAACACCTTTTGAATTTCTCTTTAAATTATAAAAATACCTTTGCTGAACATAAACAGTGTCTTCACATGATGTGTCGTGTGCTCAAAATTTTTGTTGGCATCCACTGTGCTGCAAAAAAGTCTTGCACTGAAGGAACCAGCTCTTTTCTCAAAAAGCTTGGGTGACTCTGTGCTGAGACTCTGACCCAGGTCAGGATAACCCTTGCATGTAACCGCTTGTTTCCCATAAAGTCTGGGCTTGCAATTCAATTTCTTGCATTCACAGTCATGAGTCCCAGGCAGTCTGCTTTGATCACACCTGCCCAAGTACCCCTCTTTTTCTGATTCCCCCTGACCTCCAGCATCAGCACCAATGTCTGCTTTGACTACCCAGGAACAGAAGAGGGAAAGAAGAGCAGGGAAGAAATAGTCCTTCTGCTTCCCCTTTTTCCTGGACCTTGGAAGGGGTCAGGAACATATCTTCATCGACAGAGCTACTCAAAAATTGACCAGACAAGATCTGAGCAGTGTGATTTCAAAGGACCTGCATCAGTTCAGGGCTTGGACCAGATAAACAAGAAGTGATTGACCACAGGTGAACCTAATTACCCTATTGCTCTCTGATCTGTAAGGGCACTGAAATAAGAGGAGATGCTACATATGCTGGGTAGCTTTAATGATTTATACAAATTTCACACCCCAGAGTTGAGTTATCACTTGGGTTTTATGTCTGATGAGAATGTGCCTCGGCAAGCATCCCAAACTCCTGCTGATAAAGGTTTGCATGCATTTATTCTATAGCTATCTATCTATCAGAAGAAGAATTATGTGGTAATTTAATGCTTTATGGCAAGTGTCTGATAGTGAATGAAGCAATCAAAACCCACCAAATATTCTGCTAGGCAGTAACAGGGAAGAGTTACCAGGGTGTTGTGTGTCATTATCTCCCCACTGATCCTTTGGGAGTTCTTTTTACCATTTCTGTCTCCTTAGCAAAAACATTGTCCTCTTCCTACTATTCACTCCATTAGATGCCACTGCACCGTCACAGCACTTGACTGTAACAAAATTAGAGAAGCAACCTTGTCCCCCTGAATGTCATTGTGCCAGTACAATGTCCTTCTGCAAGCAGGATGACAGGATGACCTTACTGCCTATGCTTGTGATCATAAAGCCATCAAAGTATGCAGAGACGAGTCATTGTTTCCTTTCAATGACATACCACTGGAACAAAACACCAAGCATTTGTTTGTCATAGGAAATGTCATAAGAAATGCACCTATCCATGATGAAATAAATAGCAATTTACTCAATAAATTGCAGGGATTAATGGAAACCTCAAAACAAATGTAAATGGTCCTGGTGAGAAAACAAAAATCTGGAAATCACATTGCCTTTAGTTAATTCAAATCTATCAGCATTGACTGAAAAATATGTGCAAATATGTATCACTTAATCACCCTTCTCCACTAAGATCTATCAATCACAGGAACAATGAATATCACTGGATGACGACATTTTGAGTGTTGAGTGCATTTTGCACTAATTGTAGTATTTTATTATGTCATCAAGTGAGGGAAAACTGCCAGTATTCTCAATAGCTGTATACACAATAAATGCCTGAGAGATTGTTGCCATGAGTATTATCTGTCAAGCAAATATCTGTGCCTCAATTACTGTTTCCCTTCAGCAAATACAGAATCAACCCACAAAGAGTGACAGTGGAAGAGCACTGCCACATTTATAGCTCTGTAACTCTGCCAGGGAATGATTTAGCCGAATATCCATATGGTGTGTTTCAACCCAGTTCCAGAATTCTTCAGAATTAAACTACTTTAGCCCATCCAAAAACATGACCCATGGAAATCACCAGTAGATCTTCCAGTCACACATGAGTGCAGGAGTGTCCACTGCACTCTCAGCATTCCAGCCTCTCTCAGACTTAGCCTAAATCTCCCTCCATCTGATGCTTCCCTGGCAGTGCCACCATTGATAGGTAATCTCAGCATGTGGAAAAAATAGTATGCTATTGATAGCCTAAATGCTTGAAGAAGCTTGGTATAAGAAATTTTTTTAAAACCCCATAAATAAAAATTTAAAAGGAACAGAAATCAAAAGATTAATAAAATGGGAATTTTTAGCTACAGATATTATCTCCTAATTTGTAAACCACATTTCCTCACTTTTTGGATGTGACACAGTCCTGCTACTATGTTTTCATTAGTTAAGATAGTAAAACAAAAAATATTGCTGCTTTTCTATTTTCTGCAAGAAACCAACATGCAATTGAACGTCCATTCTTCAGGATGTTTTTCCTGACAGTGTCATAATTTTTTTTCTTCACAATTTCCCTTCTCTAAGCAGTTGGGAGCATTTCAGATTTCAGGCACTTGATATTACCTATCGTTTGAGATTCTCTTTCAGAAGTTGATTGCAGTCCATTTATTGGAAAAATGGACCAAGAAAGGAACTGCATTCACAAAAAAACCTTCATGTCCAGTGTTTTGCATCATCCACACAGACATATAACTTAATCCTCAGTTGTAATGATTGCAATAGCTGGTAGTACTGATCCACTTTAAACTCTATCCATTTTCAAAATCCCCTTGACTTTCTTCTATGTGCAATATCCCCTTTCACAAAGTCTTCAATTTTGATCAAGCTGTGTTTATGAAAAGAGAGATGGCTCCTAAAATCAGGAGCCACTTTTTGAAGAAAATTCCTCTGTTTTAATGTACATAGGCTACAATAAACCAGCCTTAGCAGGATTGATTCCTACTGAAATACATAGGAGAAAATGTAAAGCACTGAGAGGGAACTATGAACTTCTGGTAAATCTGTTGCCCTATATGCATAAGTTTGCAGGATGGCTTTGCAATAGTCTGTCTCAGTAAAAAGTTCTTTAACATGTTAAAGGGCTATTGTTGTCTATTTCAGTGGTTTTCTGCCATGTTATAATTAATGACTTTTTGTGCTGATTCATTTTTTCCGTATTCATTAAAATGATACAATCAAGTCATTTGGGCAAAATATTTAATAAAGTTTTTTGAAAGGGAATATAGTCTTTAATTTTCATGCTATTGAATAATTATAGAGAAAAATCAAATAAGAGCTTGTTTACATGAAAAATTAGACCAGCTATTTCACTTTAAATTCATGTCCTTCCTTAAGCCTAAATAACTCTCAAAAATGCCTAATTTAGGGATAGAACAATGAACCTGTGCCTGTGTAACTTGGTTTATACACAAGACCAAAATTGCCTCCACTTGTTTTGTCAATTTTAGTGAAATGCTATTACAAATAGGGGATTTTCTAGGCATATGCTCCCAACCATATGCAGACCCATCCCATCACCATTTTGTCAGTCCTGTCCTAACACACTGTGCTTGTATATATGTGTGAATACACACACAGCACCTCCTATTGCCTCAGATGCCTGATATGCACTTTATGTATCTGACTGTTGCTAGATATGGGCCACCATGCTGCGGCAACTAATGAATCCTGGTCTAAGGATTGTGGAGTCTTCTCCAGCAGCACATTTTGTGCTAACCTAGGTTATGCTAACACCATACAAAACTAGATTAAAGGCTCAGTTACTGTATTTCAAGTATTTCAAAAATATCCTGGAATACCTTTGCACATTCTTCCTCCCTTTAATGTATTTAAATTTCTGTTCTGAATGATTCAAGAGCAACCTCTGAATTCAATTGTATCCTTTCAATTGATTCCCAGTATATTTCCAACCCTGTTTGAGGTCAAGTTCAAATAATGGGCCAACAAAAGCCTTATGAAATTCAACAAGGACAAACGCAATGTGGTTCTCTTCGGAGGAAGAAATCCTTGCAACAAGGTAGTCTGGGGACCGGCCCTGCACAGGAGCTCCTGAGCACACCAGTGGGTCAGCCCAGGCCAGCAGTGAGCCTTGGCAGCAGCGGAGGTCAGCAGTGCCCTGGGCTCCATTGGCAGGAGCACAGCCTGCAGATCAAGGAAAGAGAGACACATCTGGAGCCCTGTGCCCAGTTTGGGGCACCCCAGTGCAGGAAAGGCTTCGATAAACTGGAGCAAGCCCAGGTCAGGGACACTGTGGTGGGCAGGGATGGAGCACGTGCCCTGTGAGGACAAGCTCTGAGGGACCAGGGCGTACTTAAACAGAGAGGAAATGTCTCTGAGGACACCACAGAAAAGCCCCCGGCACCAACAAGGAGCTTGTCAAGGACATGAAGCCAGGCTTCTCCCAGCAGCATGTGTCTGCAGGATGAGAGGCAAAGGACATTAAGTGCAACCACAGAAGTTCAGAACAGACAGAAGAAATATTTCCTGTGAGGACAAGCAAGCAGAGGAGCCAAGCTGCCCAAAGGAGATCTACAGTCTCTCTCCCTGGAGGTTTTGAAATGGACACTCTGGGTACAGTCCAGAGCAATCTGTTCTGAACTTTTGAGCATGGGATTGGACTAGAGGCCTCCTGAGGCCTCTTCCAGTCTGAATTACCCCATAATCCAACATGGGCCAGAGAGGGATTAAGCTATGCAATATATTCCCTTTGTGATTAGGGCAATATGAAATGTCACTGATGTTCCTCCCCCTCAAGACATGTATTGTTTCAAATTGTGCAAGCATGTCATAAAGCTTACCTAAGCAAGTCTTGGAAATAAGCTGAAAAATTCTTCCTTTTTTTTTTTTTTGGATTCTCAAAGTTATGAAACATGAGAACAGGATGAACTGATGCATTGCTAAAACCAGAATAGTTCAGCAGCATTCAATCAGATAGTTTAGAGGAAATAAAGCCCTAGTATTAGGTTATGCTAAATATAAAGAGCCAAACTAAGTCTGGATGTAACTCTTTAGGGTTTTGATTAAATAACTTGATACCTGAATGGAATATGAAAATACTTTTGAGCTTTTCAAATAGCTAATGCCCTGATGGCCTGGAAAAGGGATTAGAAATTCAAAGACACAAGGAGAATTGTGTCAGAGCAAGAGTTTGGCTGTAGGGAAACCTCAGAGCATCTCATAGATGCTTTCACTTAGTGATCTGCCTATGACTAAATGTCTTCCCCAAACATAAAGAGCAGAGAGGACATTGAATTAAGTATAAATTATTATGAGTATTATCTGGCTGACTTGGATTTCTAGACTGAGAATTTCAGACCAGACAAAAAGTTGTTAGTTATTTTTATTAGTTATTAACTATTATTAATTATTGCGCATTATTAGCATCCTACAATGCTACTATTAATTCTTATCTTCTGAACTTTAGCTGTCTTTTACCAGAATCTAGCAAGAGTTCTGAATCTCCACGTCATCGAGAAGGCATGGAAACAGAGCTATGTAATTGTTCTATAAAATCATCTCTATACTTCCTCGGCAAAGTAATCATTCAATGTAAGCTATTGGAAGCAGAGATCCTTTCCTATTCGTACCATTAGCATTCCTACTACTTAGCAAAAATATTAAAACAAATATAAAAGTACCTTGGCCTGAAGTGAGAAAAAAAAAGATACATAACAAAAAGCAATCTTCTCAGGTTCCTGACATGTCAAAAATAGTTAGCTACTCAGCAGTCCCAGCCCTAACTTCTAATGGGATAAATCGAAAACCTTTGTCAATTAATTAACTTATCCCCACATCTCAAATTAAGAAATCAAATAAAGATAAACATGTAATTTTCTTTCCTTCCATGCTTCAGTTCCCAAAAGTAATGCAAGTACATTTTCTATGAACAGCCTCAAATGATGCAAATGATGCAAAAGGTACAGTAGATAAATACAGACAGAAATAAACCTCTGAAATGCTGTTCTGTATTTGTCTAGAAGAAGGAAAGAGGAAGTGTTGAAGTACAGAGGTGTTCAAAAGCAGGTGAACAAGACTGCCTCTGAAAACTGACTGCAAAATTCCCACTGAAGTTAATTCTGCACAGAAAAGGAAGCAAATACAGCGGGCACCCTCCAGTGCCTGCTTAATAGAACGTCAAATGGGGCTCTTCCTTTTGTTCACTTCTAACAAAAAGATAAAGAGACACTTATTATCCTCTTCTTCAAAATCCTTATCAACTTAGGACCTCCTCACCCAGAAGTGACTTGTGTCCATATCTGCTGCACGTGTCCAAACCAACAGTTTTTTCAAGGAGGTTGACAAAATGTAGTGAAACTGGGACATTTTCACTTAAAAAGGAGGAAAATAGTCTTGCTATCAGTGGATGTTCTGCCGCTCTTCTCATGCAGGTGTGTCACAGAGCCAATGGGAAGAACAGCAGGGCATGGCAGTCCCAGGGATTTTATGGTGGTACAGCTCTGCCCAGCCTGTAGCTCTGTGCTTGGGACCTTCAGTATGGAGATGCCATTAGTTGGACTCCTGATCCTGCAACTTTCACTTTACACAAATGTCTCTTGTTCCAATTTTCAAGGAAAGAGAGAGTTGTTAGTCCCATTCTTTGATCAAATGGGTGTCAGAGAGGCAAATTTAGGATAAAAATGGTGATGCCTTTCTATCACCTTGAGTTCAGCACCGGAGCTCCAGACTGATGCTGAAAAAGCAATTTTGGATGGGTTCCTCTTGAGTAACTCTGAACTAGTTCCTGTGAGTAACTCTGCTTGGTTTTCCACTTCAGTGGAGGGATCTTCATTTACCACTATGCAGCACAGTGCATAGGAGAGTTAAGGACTTCACTTCAGGAGCTGGTAATCAGATACCCAAAAAGCTGCATCTCAGCAAGTGACTCTTTACCGGTTGTGTCCAATGCTGGCAAGAAATTTATATCCTCCCAGTGAATTCTGTCTTCTGTCCCTAAAACATAAAGATCCTAATTTGGCACTGGGGAGTTCAAATGCTGGGATTTTTTTGTTTGTTTGTTTTTTTTAATCTGAGAAGACAAAAAAAAAAAAAGATTGTGGAAAGAAAAAGTATGGGTGAAACGTATTTGCTTATGAATTAATAGATAACAAAACAGAATGGGTTTGAATGTGAAAATCCACCTGAAATAAATAAATTCTTAATCTACCTAATTTTGACAAGATGATGGTAGGTTTTATAGGGTTTTTTTTTTGTCTTCAGGGAGCCCATTTGCCATTTCTTCTGCACACCAGAAGCCTCATCAACCAGTGGTTGTTCTTGAGATATTTCACTGTCTCAGGGAGAACCCCTGATGCGATTTAAGCCATCTCCTTGTCTTAATACACACATGACAAATCTGAAGGTGAGACTCTTCTATTTCTCAATATAAGGTAAGGATATAACTAATTCATGTCAGCAGTCACTATATGAAACAGAAATTACTTCAGATTCTTTTAGGAATTCTTTAAGCCTACGCCTATCAGCCCAGCAAGGTATTTGGACATCACGGCTTAAAGCATATGAGCTACCCTAGGATTTCATGTGATTTAGATAACTTGAGTTCATTTACTGAATCAGGCTGGCATGAAACACTAATTCTTCTCTTGCCTCCTTCTGACATGTATTACTGAGGATGGCAGGTACTCCAGTTTCATAGCTGGGCACAGAATTTCAACACTAGTTGTGGTTTTCAGAGAAAATGCAGTAAAAATTATACCCAGGAACAGTTTTACCTGTTATTGCATTTAAAAAGGTGACATACAATTATAGGATTTATACCTAGTGTAAAGTTGTACGTGCATTATATGTTTGTAGAAGAGATCATACTTTCTAGGTATTCAACAATGACTCACATCGCAAGTCCTGCTACCCAGTGTGAATTGTCTCTCCCTCAAGTTTTCCAATGAGAGAGCTTCAGTTTATAGCTGAAACAACTCCTAAGGCCCCACTATCTTGACAGATCCCTTAGATTACAGCCCTACTAGCATTTTTCTTTGGGGTTTTTGGTTTGTTTTTTTGAGGCTGGGTTTGTT